>OX451215.1:83780949-83835949 GCA_949628195.1 Phasia obesa
ATCAACTACAATAATCGAAGAGTAAAGAAAGCAACAGCAGCAAAGACGGCAAAAGAAAAAAAAACACGACGGCTCACAAGAATTACATATAACAATACAACATGTATGTACGAAAACAGCAAAACCGTTATTGCAACAATATACAAAGCAAACTCAACACAGCTTTATTTTTGTGATACCACCCAAACTTTGCCTGCCTGCTTGTCTTGTCTTGTTGCAACAAACTCTGTGTATGCGAAAGGTGAAAATTCAGAGTAGCAAAGGAAGTTAAATCCAAAAAAAAAAAATTTGTTAAGAGAAGAGAGAAAAACCCATCAACAACATAAAACTTTAGCAACAATATAATCACCATAACAATTAAAGTACTTGCAACAGCAGTTTTGGTAGTAACTTCAATTACAAAAACAACAATAAGGCCAGCTGTAGCAATTTCTATCAAAATATTCAACAAATTTACGTTTGTTTTCGTTTTTGGTGTGCATTGTGTCGTTGGCGTCGACGCCGTCATCATCCTCGTCGTCATCGTTGGTGTTGGCATTGTCATCATCATGACCCGCTTTAAAATAAAAAATTTAAAAATTCTATCATCATGTTGCCTGACTCTATGGTTTGCCATATTTGGCGCCTTGCAAGTAGTACGTTGTAGTGAATTTCCTGAAAGAGAGAATGTTGTGATTTAACAACGACATCAACAGTGAGTCCCTTGCCAGTACCACCTGTAGTCTTACCAACGGATAAGACATTGTCAGCAACAACAGCTGTACAAACAATACCAACGGGCAGATCAGGTAAGTGAAAGATTTCATTTTCAGACGCCAGAAAACTGAATGTTGCTGTTGTAACTAATGTGTATGTCGGGTATAGCGAAATTGTTTAGTGTTGGTTTTAAGAGACGGTTTTTTGTTTTCATATCATAAATCTAAAATCAAAATACACTTTTTAAGCCCAGCCAGTGCTAGATAAAAAAAAAAATTGTTTCACGGTTTTTGCAATCATTTGCGGGTTATGCCTCTGATGTACGTCCAAGAAAAGCAGTAGCTCTTCTTTTGAGTCGAATGTAACCAGGTTCACTTAGAATGTTACGCACCGAGGGATTTGGATGAGATTCAAGCTTTTTTAGAAACGTTACTGCATTTTTCGCTATTTCTGCTTTGACTGATGGCATGTTTTGGTCTTTGTGGATGTTCGAGTTTTTTATACACCAGGGAGCAACTGTAATCATACGTAGAATCTTATTTTGGCGCCTTTAAATTTTTTCTACATTGATAGTTGAGGCAGTGCTCCATAACTGAATGCCATAACACCAAATTGGTTTGTGGTTCGACTTGTACAGCAGAAATTTACAATCTAAGCTCAATGTGGAGTTTCTGCCAATAAGACAATTTAGTTGTACTGCTTTTGATTTCATTTGTGTTAACTTGAAATCTAGATGTATACCCAGGTATCTAACGTCTGAAATCTGCGGTATCATTTGGCTATGCGAAGAGGAGGGCATGAGTCCCTACGCAGTGTGAAAGTTAAGTGAGTACATTTCTGTTCATTTACCTTTATTCTCCATTTTTCTAACCATTTTTCCAATTTGAGTCATGTTAATGTTGTGATGCTACTTAAGCACTTTCATGAATACTTAAAAAAGCTGTGTCGTCAGCAGATGTTGATGTGTGGTCTCGGTTGCTAATTGCCATATCTGATGTGTACAGTAAATATAACATTGGTCCCAAAATAATACCTTGGGGAACTCCAGCATCAATCTCCTTTTAGTAAAAATCTTTCGGTTCGTTAAATAATTTCTTAAGAGCCTATAAAAGTTTTCGGGCTAATTCAGCTTTAACTTATATATGAGCTGGTGTTTTTGGAAGTGGTATAAGTCCACTTTCTCAAAAAACTAAGTTAACGGTAATTTCAATGAGCTATAGACATCATCTTTTCATTACTATAAAAACAATTTCAATAGCGTTATATTTTGGCATTAAATAAACAAAAACGAATTTTCTGTACAATGCTATCGCAAAAATATTTCTTTTGAAAGTGGAATAAGTCCATTCCTAATAATTAGAATTAATACAACTTTCGTATTGCAATTATTATTGATTATTGCTACTTTACTGCATTCTGCTGCAGTTATTACTAAGACCCGTTTCACACTATTTTACTTAGTATTAAGATTTGGATTGGATTTTTTAAGAAAGAAATCAAATGAGAGTTGCGGTGATTGTTAAAATATCAAATATAACATAACATAACACTATCAAGCTTCAAACAAAAAGCCGAAACGAAACCTTAAACAAGAAATTATTTTATTTATTTTAAAAAGAAGGAAGACCAAAAAACCTCAGCAAAATTATATGAAACTTCAAGGAGCAAAACAAGAGCGAAATATAATGATATAATAAGTTTCTTATATACCACCTATATACCATAAATACTTCAATATACTAACTGTAAAAGAAAACTAAATTTAAAATATCTTTTTTTTTATTTAAAGAACTTAACGATGTAATTTTAATTTTTACATTTTTAATATAATTGAAATAAACTCCTAATAAATTTGGTTATTCGTGTATTTAAATGTCTTTATTTCAGCTATTACCTTTCACATAAAAACCCATTTCAGTACAATTTATGTCTAAAAAATATGGACTTAAATTTGCTCCTTTTTTTTATTTCTTTAATATGTTATTTTTGAAAGTGGTAAAAGTCCATCTGCAGCTAAAAAAAGTTTATTTTTAACCGACTTCAAAAAAAGAAGGAGGTTATCAATTCGTCTGAATGTTGCTTTTTTTTTATGTTTGTGCCCGCAGAACTCAGTCATTTCTGAACCGATTTTAAAAATTTTGCACTATTAGAAAGGTTATGGCTACAGATTGGTCCCATTTTAAAAGAAGTTCAAAATTTTAAAAATTAAAGGGTGTCCCCATACAACATACATGTTTTTTACGTGTATTATGAACATTATAGGTCACCAATTTAAAATTAAAAAAAAGTGCGTATCACAGTAGTTCCCAACAACTTAATTTCACCTTTATTCTCCTATCTTTTGAACCGTTATAGACAAACACTTGAAAGTTGCACAGAATGTTCGATACTATGTCTGTTATAATAAGTATAAATATTTAAAATTAGAAATTAAAGGGTGTCCCATTAGTTGGTTTATTTTGATATATATATGGCCAAACTTTTGAACCTTTATAGACAGACAGTTGAAATTAACAAAGTACTTGTATTGCTAAGTCCGCTAAAATAACAAGTGTAAAATATGAATTTGGAAATTAAAGGGTGTCCCAATAGTTAATGTAAAAGTAATATATATGGCCAAACTTTTCAACTGTTATAGATAGACAGTTGAAATTTACAAAAAACCTATATTGCTTAGTCCGCTATTAAAACAAGTATAAAACTTGGATCTATAAATTAAAGGGTGTCCCCATTATTGATGTTATTTGACCATTATGTCCTCATCTTTGGAACCGTTATAGACAAACACTTGAAAAATAGACAAAATGTTCACTACTATGTCTCGAATAACAACAAGTATAAATATTTAAAATTGGAAATTATAGGGTGTCCCAATAGTTGATGTAATTTGATGTATATGGACACAAAGTTAAAATTTAAAAAGAATCTGTATTACAAAGTGTTCTTTAAAAAGTATTTATATTAAAATTTGAATTTAAAGGGTGTCCCAATAGGTGACGTCATTTGATATATATGACCCTATCTTTTAAACAGTTATTGATAAACACTTAACAATTAGACAGAATGTCCATTACTATATCTGTTATAATAAGTATAATTATTTAAAATTTTAAATTACAGGGTGTCGCAATAGTTTATGTAATTTGATGTATATGACCAAACTTTTAAAACGTTACAGACAGAAGGTTGAAATTTACAACGAACCTGTATTGCTACGATCGCTATAACTAGTATAAAATTTGAATTCGGAAATTACAGGGTGTCGCAATAGTTACCGTCTTAAAGAAACATGCTTTTAAGTTTGTCTGTTTTGAAGTCGGTTTTTTTTTTGCAAGAATTATTTCAAATAATTTTAGTAATTATTTTTTTATAATAAAATTTAAAAGTTGTATAGTGTAAAACACATCACTCGAATTAATTAAAGTTTGCCAATATTTTTAAATTGATTCAAACACAAGCCCTTAATTATCTCAATATACGAAAAAATGAAGCAGTTCAAATATAAGGCCTTCGTGCCACACCTTATCGAATGCTTGAGAAACGTCGATAAAAAGCGCCAGAACAGTATTTTCTTTCCTTAAAGCTCTTTTTAATTATATTTACTAATCTGTGTGTTTGTTTAATCGTACTATGTTGTTTTCTGAAGCCGAATTGATGGTTCGGAATACATCCTTTCTCGCTAAGTATTGGATTGAATTCAGTTTAGTTATTAATATTCTTTCAAACAGCTTTGACGTGTTTGATAAAAGGCTTGTAGGTCTGTATGATTCTACTTTTGTGTGGTCTTTTCCTGGTTTAGAAATCATAGTAATCAAAGAGACCTTCCACTCTGTGGGAAAGTACTCAAGACTTACGTCTTGATGGCATTAAAAACAAAAAGAATAATTGTGCGACCTTAAAAATATACATGTTAAAAAAGCGTTATTAAAGTAATATTAAATATCTAGTAAATTAAAATATAATGTTGGTTGGTTGTTGTCATTTCTTTTTACTTTGATAATATTGGTATGGTTGAATTATGTATGGAACGAAATATCGGCTAAATGGCCGACGCGACCTCGGCGGCACACCTCCATCCGATACTCAAAATTCGACGACGATGTGCCGAATTATCTCACCCTTTAGCTCTTGAATTGTTGCTGGCTTATCAACATACAATTTTTCTTTCAAATAACCCTAAGGAAAGAAGTCCTACGGTGTCAAATCTCATGATTTTAACACGGCCATTGAATTTGTCGCGCAAAAGAGCCTTTGTTTCGTTAGCTGTGTGGTAAGTGGCACCGTCCTGTTGAAACCACATATCGTTCACATCCATAGCTTCCAATTCCGGCCATGAAAAGTTGGTTATCATCTCACGATAGCGAACACCATTCACAGTAACTGTCATTAACCTCATTTTGGAAAAAATAGGACCGATGATGCTGCCACCCCATAAACCGCACCAAACACTCACTATTTGTGGGTGCATTGGTTTTTCGACAATCACTCTTGGATTATCACTCACCTAAATGCGGCAATTCTGCTTATTGACGAATCCACTGAGGTGAAAATATGCCTCATCAATAAAGATGATTTTCATCGAAAATTGATCAGCCGCCGTTGCCATTTCTTTCCACCATTCTGACCATTGCTCGATTGTGTATCTTTTCATGGTCTGAAATTGAGAAATGCCAAATTAATTTTAACCACCCGATATAAACTACTCAAACATAGAAATGTAGGATTTACAAGTAAAGAAATATCGAAAAGACCAATCTATACTACAAAATGTATATGTCTATCTATAATTTACGTAAGATTAAAATTTGACCCCATTTGTTTTTCAATATAGTATTGAAAATCTGAAAGATAAACACTATCACAACGTGGTCGGTTTAATTAGTGAAAATATTTTTTTCTGTGTACGCTTCTGTAGAAAAATGAGCACTCTGTCATTAGCTGTTTGATACAGCAGCGTTTGATACAGCAGTAATAATGGTAACCAAAAACGGCTGGTCTAAGCATTTATTAGGGCCGCTTATATTTTGAAAATCCCTGCAGAATTTATACACCAGTAATAAAATCGGCTCAACATATCTCGCCATACATGTAGACGGACATCTTGAATGAAAATAGCTGACATGAAAATGTCTGATGCAAAATTATACCAAATGAAACTAAAATCAATCAAAGGCCCATTACTATTTATAACTTGCTAATAGGTAAAGTTAGGATTTTATCGGAGAGATAACTAGTTTTTTAATTGGAATAATGAAGTTTGGAAATCGAAGAAGCTCGTAATATGGCCAGGTAATGCGTAGTGAAATTAGAGTAATTCGCCAAATTAATTCAAAAACCAAATTAAGTAATTCAAGTTGTAGTCACGGCTGCCAGATTTGTCGATTTATCGTCATTTTGACGATTTTGGTGCAAAATATTGAAAAATTCCGATTTGACGATTTTTTTAAAAAGTAACGATTTTTTACAAAGCCAAAAATATGAGTGTTTTAAAATATTAAGTTTTATGTTCTTGGTTTAAATGATTTAAAAACTTGTGGTAATTAAAGTCAAAAAATAGGGGAATGGTGTTCGCTTTCTAATATTATGTGTACGATTATTTAAAAATATTTTTTGTTAACATCCAGTGTTGAGAGTATTGATAACTCCCAAAAATTTTATCAATAGAATTTATGGTAACATTCAAACTCAAGAGCAATTCTATACATTTAGGGCCAAATTCATAAAAAATATTTTTGATTTATGAAAGGTTTATAAAACAAATTTTTTATGAAAATCAAAATATTTCAAAAATATTTTTTATGAATTTAAGCCTTTTATAGACCTACAATATTATTTATGAATATGGCCATTAAAATTTAATTTAATGCAGTAAACACATAGACAATATCAGACTACCTTGTACAGATTGTCAAAAATACACACATTTATAGTAAAACGATTATTTTGAAGTCAACAAAGCTGCACGACCATTGTAGTCATATTAGGGTAATTTCTAGTTTTGTATGCGACAATTTTATTTGTGCAACAAAAGAAGATGTCACAAAATTACAAATTCATTTACATGTCAAAGGTTTTGAAGAAATATTTATTATTTTTTTGAAAAAGTTACTTTTTGGAGCAAAACATGTATTTCTACAACAATGTCAGAATATACGAAGCAGTTGTCGTATTCAATATTATTAAGCAGCTGACTACACTGCGACAATTGAGCCAACGGAATTTGTAGTTATGTAGCTGCTGTCGTCGAAAGCATTTAAAAATGTTTATATTTCAGTATACATTAAATATGTATGTATGTCTAAGTCAACTTTAAAAATGACTTCATATAATTTTTTTAATTGCTTTTTAGCAAAAATATAAACAAAAAATATTTAAAGAAATACTTTTTTTAAGCGGAATATACGATTTTTTATATATTTATCGGGAAACTGACGATTTTATCTTAACTTGAGCAGGCAGCCCTGGTTGCAGTGGAAACATGGTATGATGCGCATACGAAGTGGAGGCACGGCTTATTATTAAATAAAACAAGTGTCTAACAGATTTTTTTATTTCCAATATTCTTTGTATCGTCTGCACTTTAATTTTTTAATTAGTAAATTCAAAGACAAATATTTTTGTTAATTACAAAATTACATTACATTACAAAATTACATTACATTACAAAATTACATTACATTATTAATTAAAACACTGTTGTCACACCTTTCTCTGAAAACCGGCGTCACTGGCTATTTTTTCGACACGGTTAGCGAGCACTTTCGATGTAAGAACATCATTATCAAACCACGTCTTGGAGAGTTCTATCGAAGACGTGATTTGACTTATTTGTGATTCCTTAAAAAATTGTATAAAAATTATGAGTAATTTCCTGGAAAAATGTTGGCCAGCTTTTTTATGTTTCGGAAATATGTATAGGATTATTCTGAGCCATTAGAAATACAATTTTAAATATTTTATATGTTTATTCAAATTGAACTTATAAACTTATGTTTCATAGTTTTTTCCATATTGTACTCTTTAAAAAATATTTTTTAAAGGCGTTTTTACTTATGAAATATTCTACACCCACATTACCATTAAACATATCTTAAAGAACCGGAAATTTAAATGTCCGGCCGCCTTCGTCATATATGCATGATTATTCATTAAATATAGATGAATGTGCATGTTGCAACTTTTCCTTACTCTTTGTACTTTTTTACTGCTTTTTCCATTATAGCTTGAATAGTTGAGTGAACAAATACTTATGCGTGCTGTGCAACTACTTTAAATATATGCACTCATACTCATGGGCATGAAACTGTATATACAAATATCGATCGATTTAAGGTAGTTCTCCTAATAAATGAACATATATGAGGGCAGACTTAACTAGCAACAACGACCGAAAGTATGGTTTGCGTAGGGGCGCTCTAAAGGTGATTTGCAGTCACTTCATATATTAATTCGGTGAAAATAAGGTGGTGGCTCTAGATATTTCTAAGGAGTTTGATAGAGTGTGGCAGGCATGATGCTCTTCTGTCAAAACTTTTTGCTTTAGGTGTCGCAGATGACCATTTGCACCATTTGCGATTCGTATTCATTCAGTAATAGACCGAGCCAGTTTGAGGTGTGGTCCAAGAGCAGAACATGTATAATATGCTTGACCACGATCTCGTAACAATATCCGAATGAGGTCGTGTGAATAGAGTCGCTTTTAATGCCAGGAAGACTTAAGGTTGCATTCTTACTCATAGACATGTGTTGGAATATGATGCTTCTTCTGTTATTAAGGGTGATATTAGTATTAAGGACTCAGAAGCTCTATATTCTTCAGTGTGATGTCCAATGGACTAAACATATTTTTCAATTCTCTAAAAAAGCTTTCAAGTGCGTTGGTTTTCTGAAACGGTATAAAAGATACTTCACTCCATCCGATCATCATACTACTTATACCACTTACACGCAAAGAAAAAACATGGTTGAGGTAACAATAATCTAAGATATAAGATTATGGTTAAATTATATGTTTGTAATGATACCATATTATTGTTGAACATTATAAATTAATTATAATCGTTAAATTGACGATTATAGTATGGTTAAAAAATATGAAATGGATATTGTTTATACATTTGTTTATTATTTTTTAAGCACAAACCAATAAACTTCGATGACATAAACAAACAAATAAATTTGATTTTTTAAAATGTTTTGGTTAGCTATGAAAAAAACTTTAGTTGTGGAGTAAAAACTAAATAGTTAAAACCAACCATGTTGAATTTTTTGTACTTAGTAACCATTTAATGATACAATTTTAACCAAAGCTTTTTTATCGGGACCAAAGTAATGTTGCAAATAACTAAAATTTGTTCATTGCAACCATATATTGTTACAGAGAACATAATGTGATTCCTGTGACCATACAATAACCATGGTTTTTCTTTTTGTGTATATCCGGCCAAAAATAAAATACAACTTTCATGTGTGGCCCGCCGCCAAAAAGTCTATTATGTAGCTGCTCGACTGCGTATAAGAAAAGGTTAAGAAGCTCATTGGTGCAGTAGGGTATCCAACTCTATTGATTCACTGGATCATCAATGCAATGTATGGTTTATATCACTGTTTTATCGTTACTACAATGATATTTGCTCTAATGAAATTAGTGAACTCGTTTCCGATACCCGCACGTTTTTGCGTTTAACACAATTTTTGTTAAGAGCTCATCCATGTCTGGGCCATTGGCCGGTGAATCGCACTACGCATCACAGAGAAAATTTGTTTTTTAGCAGAACGGTTCGTATGTGAAATAAACTTCCTCCAGAGGTATTTCCTATCACTTTCAATGTAGGAAAATTCAAATCAAATATCCACAAACACTACTTCCTCTTTCCTCGTTTTAGTTTTTCTTAGTTCTGACGCAATAAATTGCATGAGTAAAGGTCATCCCTTGAGTGTTGCGAAAAAAATCAACAATTAAAAGAAAATATTATATCAATAATAACTTCTACTTTTAAGGGATAACCTGTAATAATAGTATTAGTAATAAAAAATTAAATATATTTGAAATCTATTTTAGAAGAAATTTTTGAAACAAAAGTTGTTATAAAATACATATATTTTAAATAAGTTTTATTTTTTATAATAACTATTGTTCCTTGATATCAGAAACGATAACTTTATAAAAATCCGTCAAGTATTTTTTGGCATTCCTTGAATTCATCCGTTATTCATAGTCTAAGTCTGAAATTTAAATATGTTCTTGCAAATGTTTTTTAAGCCTTGGCCCCGAAGCGACTCTTTAGATTGGCCTCATATGCAAATTTGAATTTAAGTTTTTTTTTTATTTTTTAATTGACCAACCACTACTGTATTTCTTTTCATATAGTTAAAACTTCTTGAGCAAATATATGTATTTTGTTGTCCAAACACACGATTTCCTAGATACCAACAACCAACAAACAGAAAATTAACTTTGAAGTGGCCATGTGCACAATATTGAATATATTTATTTACTTGTGTATAAAAACATTTGTGACAGCATGTGTTTGTGCGTCTATTTTAATACAGGGAAAGTAATTATAAAGAGAGAAAAGTATGAGTAAAGAGGTAAGAAATTAAAGGATATTTTAACATGAGCACACGTAATCATTTTACCATTTTTATAGTTTTATGACACATACAACTCTGACAAGCATGTCATACAGTAGCACGCCACACGTCTTTGCAATACACATAATGGTATACTTCCAATACACTTAAAGAAATAGTAATAACAGCAATTGTACGGCAACATGAATTCGTTATAGTTTTTTTTTTGTTTTTTAAACTAAGATTTTATTACTCTTAACTATTTGAATGAGTAATTTATGTTGAAATGTTTCTTTTATATATTTTTTTATATTAAAAAGTATATTTATATGGCCCTGACGGGCAAAAAAAATTTTAAAACCGCATCAGTAGTGCAATTCACTAACTCTTAAAAATGCGACAATCGCTTTATTAGTCAACAGCTTTTGTTGTTTGCACTAACGAGTGCAGAATTTACTAACTACTTTTTAACGATAGTAGACAACACTATTTTTCTACGTACACAAATTACTAACATATGGCATCTCTGTCCAAAAAAAGTGAAAAGCAAACAAATTATGACTATTAAATTGTGTTACTAAAGTCTGTATGAAGTTATTATGTGGACTTTTATATATTTAAATCTATAAATATAAAATGGTAACTCATTTCCTGTCTGTCTTTCTTTTTTGTGTTCGCATCATCAAAATCTACTGAATAGATTTTAACCAAATTTTGTGAGAAGGTAATATCTTGATTATAATGCAGCATACTCTTTTACGCAAAAATATCTTATTTCCAAATGAAAGTGGAGAAAAAGCTGATTTTTTACCGATTTAAAGGTATTGAAACTTTATGGCATCTTTTATTTTTGAATCCGATATATTTTAAACATGGTTGCGCAAGAGATGGTGCTGTTTTAAAATAATGACAAAATATGAATTGAAAGCGGCATATTAAAACGCGGTTACGCAATAGATGGCGCTTTTTTTAAATTGATGACAAAATAGCCAATTGAATAAAATTTAAATTTGATTTGTAGTTTTACTTTGAGGAATTACATTGTTATTAAAATATTTTAAACACCTCTTACAGAGCTATACAATAATTTTTAGAATTTTAAAATATTATATAAATTTTAGGTTTTTATCTAGGGATGGGTACCTTTATATAAAGTAAATACGTAAGAGTATTAAAATTTGGTGTGAATTACTTTCAAAGCAAAATCTTACAAAATGTTGTCAAGACGGACACAACGTGTGTGGGCACAGCTAGTATTTAAATAATTAAATAATATAATAAAACAACTAGTATAGAAAGAAATTATTTAAGTTGACAAAATTTTCAATAAAATAAAATGTGAATTTAATTTATATTAATTATTATAATTAATATTATAACTATAATTTCATATTATGTTTGTTTATATTATTTTAGCATTTTAATTATTAGAGTATAAAAACTAGACTCATTTTGCAAAAATTTATTTTCTAAATATTTAAAAACTTTTACAATGAAAAATAAAAACGCTCTTGTCCACAAAATAAACAACTCAAAAAGGATGGCCTTTCATTCAACCACAATAGACTTGTCAAAAATAACAACTGACTTCTAACAATAACGAGTATTATTTAAAAGTGCAGCAACATCGCTAATTTTCTTGTTTAATTTGTATAACGATTCGATATTCGTTAAAACAGCTTAGCGATTTGCACTACAGTTATGGACTGGGTGCTATAACGTATTAGGGCACAATCGGCTTAGAATTTCAAAGTGCAAAAATATATGGAGAAACATATAAGAATCTGTTGCAATCAGCCGTGGTTGCCGTGACCATACATGGTTATTTTATAGTCCCGACAACCACACTATGTTCTCTGTAACAATACATGTTTGCTGTGAAAAAATTATAGTTATATTAAACAATACTTTGATCACGATAAAAAAGTTTTTGTTAACAGTTAATCATCCAATACGAACCAAAAAAGCAACATGGTTCATTTGAACCATATTAAAATTTCAACCAAAACCAAAAATTTTGTTAATATTTAAAAATAAAAATATATTTATAACCATAATATATTATTAAACATAGTATGTAAAGTATGAATAACAATAAACAAATAATGTTTGATTTTAAAAATACATATTTTGGTTTTGGCCTTTTTTCAGCTCAGAAATATGTGTATCTGTTTGTTTGTGTTCTCATCACGTAAAAACTACTGAATGAATTTAAGGAATATTGTATTGAGAGGTGCCGTAGTATCGTGGTTAAAATATGGGATATTTTCCTCCCGTAAAAAGATCTCATTTCCAAGAAAGAGACAGAACAAGTAGTAAAAGTACGCAATTTTACCGATTCAATGGAATTTTTTTAATTTTTTATAAATCCTATATTTCTAAGTAATTATTCAGGGATGTACCTTTACATAAAGTGATTTTATAAACCAACTCTGAAGGCCTGTAAAAGTAAGAGTCTTAAAGTGGATTACTTTAATAGCAAAATAAGAACGCTGGCGGAGTAGCGGGCACAGCTAGTTATGAATAAACTAAATATTTTCAGATAAATTAAATACTATCAAGTAATATATTACAAAAATGACTCATATTTATATTCTTCTCTTCGACATAACAGCTTAGAAATTAATATTTTTTGGAAATCAGCAAAAAAAAAATTAAATTTACATTGACGTTTCGGGGATGGGATTGGAGGAATACCTAGCCCTGCCCATAAAAATTTTATTTTTATTATATTAAGGCTTTTGTAATGCATTTCTTATTAAATACAGTTCAGTTTATACTCTCATAGAGAACACATTCAATTTTACAAGAACCTAAAGCATATATCAAGGAAATCGAAACCAAAGGAAAAAATAAAAACAACAAAAATTTGCCTTTCAAGTGTACAACGAATAGCAAATAAAAGACTAAAATTTAAGATAATCCTACACGTGAATCGGTATTTTCTAGGATAGCTCCCAACATGGAAGGTCTCCTATTTGATAGGGACAAAAGGGTTCAAAACCCAAACTCTATTGACCCTATATTCTTGGTAATGACAAGAATGGGAGTAAAAGCTACTGAAGCCCTCGGCAATGTCTCACCATTTTTAATACAACGTTTTATTGATGCAACTGGAGGAAAGGTAAAGTTATGTAAAAAACTCAAGTCCTTGGCAATAGCTCATACAATGTTTCAACGGAAAGCAAGCTAATAAAATAATGAAAATGATATCTTTATCAATGGATATTTTTGTAAGAGTTGAGGAACATGCCTATCTTAATAAATCTAAGGGAATATTTTATTCCAATGACCTAAGATCGCTGGACGACATTGAACTTCGTAATGAAATTACTGAGCAGAGTCCGAACATTGTTGATATAAAAAGAATAAAGAAAAGAGACCCAATAACCAAAACGATCACAACAGATGATCTCTGTTTGTACATTGTAACTTTTAATGTAAGTGATCTGCCAGAAAAAATATTTCTAGGTTATGTGTCGACTGACATAAAACCATTTATCCCTAATTCTTTACGCTGTTTCATGTGCTATCAAATTGGTCGTATGTCAGATGCATGCTCATCTAAAGAAAAACTATGTCCACATTGCAGCGGTATCGAACATACACCCACAGATTCAACTGGCCGTCTTGATAAATGCAATCGACAGGCTAAATGCATTTAAAGAATATAAAAGACAAAATCAACTAACAACAACATAAGCCAACGTTACTAGAACATGTAACTGCTCATGTAAATGTCTAGAAAAAGAAAATAAGAAACCAAACATCACCGAAGAAAACACAAATGACTCAAAACTAAATAAAACTCAAAATCATGTCTCTCCCGTACGTCAAATTACAAAATCAGATGGTTCTAAAATCGACTTATTACCCAAAAACATATCAAAAATTAATTTTTGCAAAAAAAAAAACCGACTTCAAAACAGATAGAACGGCACCAATTCTAAACTAAAAATGTAAGAAGTAATCTGTAAGATTTAGATTTAAACCAAATAAAATATGCGCCAAAATTAGAGGGAGAAGAATGAATGTTCCTTTTATAGGGACACCATTCAAGCCTCTGTGTATAACGGTTTCAAAGATAGGGTCACATAGATCAAATAACATCTCATATTGGGACACCCTTTAATTTAAAATTTTAAATTAAAGACCTGTTGTTATAAAGGACGTGGTCACAAAGATTCTTTGTAAATTTCAACTGTCTGTCTATTACGGTTCAAAAGTTTGACCTTATATATCAAATTACATGAACTATGGGGACACCCTTTATATTATAATTCCAAATATTTATACTTGTTATTATACCAGAGAAAGTAGTGGTCATTCTGCCTTATTTTCAAGTGTTTGTGTTTAACGGTTCAAGAGATAGGGCCATATAGATCAAATTACATAATTTATGGGGACACCCTTTAATTTCTGAATTCAAATTGTATATTTGCTATAGTGGACTTTGGAATACAGGTTCTTTGAAAATTTCATCTGTCTGTCTATAACAGTTAAAAAGTTTAGCCACATACATAGAATTACATTAACTATTGGGACACCCTTTTATTTCCAAATTCAAATTTTATACTTTCTGTTATAGCTGACTTAGCAATACAGTCTCTTTGTAAATTTCAGCGGTCTGTGTACAACTGTTCAAAAGTATGGCCATATACATAAAATTAAATGAACTATTGGAGCACCCTTTAATTTAAAATTTTGAATATTTATACATTTTATTATAACGGTCATAGTAATCGACATTCTGTAAAATTTTCAAGGTTTTGTCTATAACGGTTCAAAAGATAGGCATATATAGGTCAAATTACGGCACCTATGGGGACACCCTTTAAATTTTAAATTTATTTTTTTATTATTTTCTGCCGTTGGGAGCTGTAGCGATACGCTATTTTTTAAAAATTTAATTTGGTGCCCTTTACGGTTCTTAATACACGTAAAAAACATGTATGTTGTATGAGGACATCCTTTAATTTTTTAATATAATGAATTGTTTTTAAAACGGGACCAACCTGAAACCTTTCAAATAAAGAAAAAAAATTTAAAATCAGTTCAGAAATGGCTGAGTTCTGCTGTTACATACATAAAAAAACGCAACATTCAGACGAATTGATAACCTCCTTCTCTTTTGAAGTCGGTTAATAAAGAAAAGAGAATTGACGAATGCAGAAAAAAAAAAGATAATTTAGCAAAGTCAAATCCAACAAACAATAACACTACTTCACAAAATTTCAACAAAGTCGTGACCAAATGAATCTGACACTTGATCTGTATGTAAAATTGCTCACTGAATCCGAATATGAAATCAAAATGGTCAAAAGTAGAACAGTTTTCGAGATATTGCGTAATAACCGTTTTTTGCGTTTTCTAAAAAGGTTATGTCACTATAGTGAACGTACCTTCAAAACAGCTTGGCGGATTTTGAAAGTCTTTTTTGCCGTTGAAAGACAATAAAATTATCAAAACAATCACGGAACGCTTGCAAAAATTGATTAAGAATTTAGAGTTTTACAGTTGACCAAAGCTTGAACTTCACGAAAATTTTAATGATTTTTTGAAATTTTGCTGTTTTCAACTTCTTTTTTTTAAACCAAACAATAACTTTTTCTTTAGTTTCATCACTTACGAGATTAATTTATTTCAATACAAATATTACGGGTCCAATAAGAATCAGATCGGTGCAAAAATCACAGAATTATAGAAGATTAATTGAATTATCCCATTTTTAGATTTTTATAAAATTAAAAAAATGCATGTAGGTATAAATTGCATTATTAATAATAAATATTAAAAATGACTTAGAACTGTTGAATTGCTTTGCCTATTGTAATTATTTTCTGCCTCTCGCACAAGGAACCAACAATAGTCGCCCAGCATCACCTCATCATACACCCCTTGGTACCGACGCACTGTGGTCAATATTTTGAGATAGCGGCCAAAACTCCTTTTGGTTTTTGTTCTCCGATTTTAAAGTTATTATACTCATATGAAAGTAAACAGTAGTAAACCTCGGGAGCCAAAAAATTAGAACTCTATTTCAACTATTTCACTGAGAACAGGGTGGTCCAAAATGGGCTTTTTCAGAATTTAGTAAATTTATGATATTTTTAGTTAATTTTTAAAGTTTAAATGATCATAACTTTTTTGATTTTCAAGATTTTTGGACGAAATAAATTTTGTGTTGTAACTTAACTTATTCCTATTACTGGTAAAAAAAAATTGAAGCTCTACTGTTTTCAGAACAATTTAAATATTTTTTTTAAAAAAGGTCAAATTTCTCGAAAATTTCCTACTTCATAGAGCACAACTCCTGTGAGTCAAGCTGAGTCAAAACACAAATTTACTATTTTGTAGTCCCAACTCTCCCCTACATTTCTATATATACATATCCATGCATCGGGACTGCACTTTTTGAGCTACAGCAATTTTTCTGACCCAAGGTAAGATATTCGGTACAAATGCACGTCATATTTTTTGAGAAGTTATTTGTATGTGAAAGTGGCTATTATGCATATATTTTGATGAAATTATGTACAAGAGTTCCTATTGACCCAAAAAATAATTCTATTGAAATTAGGAGAAGTTGGCCCATATTTGGACCTAGTCCACATAGAAGGGTGTATCAAAATTTTGACAAAAATGACAATAGAACTCTCAAATTATGTGGTATCTGGCAATTTATTTCGAAAAGGTAAAAAATGATTTTATTGCCATCTAATATTACACAACTTAAATACCTGAAAATTGCAAATAAATTTATAACTAATGGAAATAACTGGTAAAACCAACTACCTGTTATATTATTGCCAGTACCTGTTAACTCTAAATTTATGTGGTATCTAGCAATTCATTTGGAAAAGGTAAAAAATGATTTTATTGCCATCTAATATTACACAACTTAAATACCTGAAAATTACAAATAAATTTAAAACCAATGGAAATAACTGGTAAAACCAAGTACCTGTTATATTATGTTTCAAAGAGGTAAAAAAGATCATGTTGAAACTTCGAGCAATAGTATATTAATCCATGCTTTCATTTTTTTTCTTCATTATTGTTTAAACAATGGCTAAATTCAGTTATAGTGTTCTATCTGATATATATTTTGAACGGAAAGATGAAAACGACATTATTTTACATATAATGAATAATCCATTCTTCAAAATATGCGACAAACAAGAAATTAAAATTCATAACTTAAAAATAAAAAACTTTTTAAATACTTTAAGAAAACGGTACAATCAATGTTCCAGAAACAAGAAATTGTTTTACTCACGCAACCAAGAATGGCTAAGAAATAAACTTATTTTTAAAAAGCCATCAGTAACTACCACGGAAACTGGAAAAGGTAGTCGACCAGCAAAGCCAATTGATAATTGTAGTGAAAGATCACGAAGACGCAAGCTTAAACATATCAATGAAGAAGTTTCTTGTATCATCATAAAGGATTAATTTCTGCATCAAATTCAACCATCGAAAACTAAAAAGAGTAAAATTGCTATCATTAAAAAAATAGTGGAAGCAAGCCCCAGACGCACAAAAAGGATTTTAGAAAGTATGCCGACACCAACTGAAGAAAATAAATTTACTCCAGAAGAAGCATTTGCACTATTTTTGGATTTGAAAATGACTAAAAACCAATATACAGAATTGCGGAAGCGAACCAATGAAAAAAATTGTGGAATTTTTCCATCATATCGAGATATAGTTTCTGCCAAAAAAGATTGCTTACCTTCACCAACTGCTATTAGTGTAACTTCAAGTTCAGCAGAAATAAAATTGCAGGATCTTCTTGAACACACTGCAGAACGATTACTAAAGACATTTGATGCTGATTATTTAAAGAAGTTTAAAAATTGCAGCATGACTTTAATTTCTAAATGGGGATGTGATGGGTCCTCTGGCCAGAAACAATACAAACAATGCAATGCGGAAAATTCATCAGATGCCAATTTATTCATGATTTCTTTCGTTCCATTACGTTTAACAAAAACTTATATTGGTTCAGAGCCGTCAACTAGTAGAGCTGCAGAGATAGATGTATGGAAGAATGAAATTCCCTCGTCAACAAAATTTTGTAGACCAATAAAGTTTGCTTACAAAAAAGAAACTAAAGATGTCATAACTGAAGAAGTTGGCAAAATAAGAGATGAAATTAAAGAACTTCAACCAGTGATATTTGAATTTAATGACCAATGCATCGAAGTTAACTTTAAAATGTCACTTACAATGATCGATGGAAAAGTTGCACAAGCTTTAACCGAAACAAAGTCTTCGTCAAGCTGCACCATATGCCAAAAAACATCAAGTCAATTGAGCCAACCACCAACACAAGACGATAGTTTTAATGAAGCATATGAATTTGGAATGTCACCTCTTCATGCTAGAATTCGTTTTATGGAGCATATTCTTAAATTGGGATACGATTTGGAATTTGGCCCGTTAGGCGAAACAGTGAGAAACAACAAAGAAAATTTGGAAAAAAGAAAGCAAAAAAAAAAAGATATTCAAGAAAAATACCGTGAGATAGGCCTTATAATTGACCAGCCAAAGCAAGGAGAAGGAAATTCTAATGATGGAAACACAGCAAGGAGATTTTTTTCCGATCCAGAAACTGCAGCTTCTATAACTGGAGTAGATTATGATTTAATACGACGATTCCAAATCATATTAGAAGTTATAGCATGTAGCAAAAAGATAGATGCAAAAAAATTTGGTCAGTATGCTAATGAGACAGCAACACTTTATAACCAAAAATATTCTTGGAGACATATGCCAACCACAGTTCACAAAATTTTGTTCCATGGGGAACAAATAATTCAACACAATATGCTTCCAATTGGAGATCTCTCAGAAGAAGCGCAAGAAAAAAGGAACAAAGACTACAGATTCTTTCGCGAGCACAATACAAGAAAAATTTCCAGATATTGTACTAATGAAGATCTAATTAATATTTTGTTGTGCACATCAGACCCATATATGTCCAGTATTCGACAAAAATGGAAATCAACCTCATTGGAGTTAGATAAAGAAGCTAAACAACTACTGCAAAATGAAAATCAAAGCTATTTGGAAGAAATTTTTACTAATATTGTTTAATTAATACTAGATTAAAGATTATAATTTGTTTCTAATTTTAGTATAAATTTTTATTAATACACAATTATTAAAAAAAAAAAAAAAATATTATAAAACTTTTTCCATTTCCTGATGATGCTACCCAATGGTGTAGCGAAATATCGAATATAAAAATAAAAGTAAATTGAAATATTTTTATAAAAAGACCTAGAGCATAAAAACTTAATTATAAAATTTTTATTAATACATTTAAATAAAATATATGTGCACTTTAAATCAATAGTAAAAGTTTACTTAAAATTTTATCGATGTTGTGTTCTGTATATAATATATCCAAATGGTATTGATATTGTTGGGAATTTCAGTATTATTTTTCAGTTTAATCCACACAAGAGTTAGCTTTCTTCCAAAAAAAACAACCTTTGGCCCCTGTGAATATTGAGACTAAATAAATGTCAGGGGCCAAATGTTGGCATTTTCTGACACAAATTAAGTTTAAGAATAATAAATAAGTATTGGTTGCAAAATACGATTGAAGAAAATAAGAAATTATAAAAAAATACCTATTTAAAATGTCAAAATATTCAACTTTTACATGGAAACTCAACAAAAAATTAAAATGCATTTTTAACTCCACATTACTTACGTTCCTATCAGTCGATTTTTACGTTTGAACACGCAAATTGAAGCTTAAAGTCCCTCCTATTGAACAAAAAAAATCGCGTAAAAAAATACCAATCCGGTCAAAAGTTATAGAGTTTTGACCGCTATCTCGCGAAATTGACCACTGTGCGACGTTCCATTTCTTGTATTTGTTGGTGAAAACGCTCACCATGTTCGTCACTTTCATCGCCGAGGTTATTTGGGAAGAAATTTAAAAAACTATGAGAAAATTGGTACGGTTTTTAAATCGTTTTTTCATTGAAGAATTTTACTTAACACTCATTTTTATATCTTATTTAAAAAGGAGTTAATATGTCTTTAAAAATACACCTTCTGCATTCGTACTTAAATTTCTTCCCAAATAACCTCGGCGATGAAAGTGACGAACATGGTGAGCGTTTTCACCAACAAATACAAGAAATGGAACGTCGGTACCAAGGGGTGTATGATGAGGTGATGCTGGGCGACTATTGTTGGTTCCTTGTGCGAGAGGCAGAAAATAATTACAATAGGCAAAGCAATTCAACAGTTCTAAGTCATTTTTAATATTTATTATTAATAATGCAATTTATACCTACATGCATTTTTTTAATTTTATAAAAATCTAAAAATGGGATAATTCAATTAATCTTCTATAATTCTGTGATTTTTGCACCGATCTGATACTTATTGGACCCGTAATATTTGTATTGAAATAAATTAATCTCGTAAGTGATGAAACTAAAGAAAAAGTTATTGTTTGGTTTAAAAAAAAGAAGTTGAAAACAGCAAAATTTCAAAAAATCATTAAAATTTTCGTGAAGTTCAAGCTTTGGTCAACTGTAAAACTCTAAATTCTTAATCAATTTTTGCAAGCGTTCCGTGATTGTTTTGATAATTTTATTGTCTTTCAACGGCAAAAAAGACTTTCAAAATCCGCCAAGCTGTTTTGAAGGTACGTTCACTATAGTGACATAACCTTTTTAGAAAACGCAAAAAACGGTTATTACGCAATATCTCGAAAACTGTTCTACTTTTGACCATTCTGACTTCATATTTGGATTCAGCGGACAATTTTACATATAGATTAGGTGTCAAATGCGTTTGGTCAAAAAACTGTTCTCTAGTGTAATGACAACAGCAACGATGATAGTATGGGTTATAATTATAGTTCTAATGAGTAGTAATTATAAAATTATACAATGGAATTGTTACGACTTCACAACTCACTTTGATGAAATTAAACTTATTCTAACTAAATTAAACTGCTTAGCTATTTGTATTCAGGAAACAAGACTTAAGTCAAATTATTATAAAAATCTACAGAATTATAAATGCTACTTCAAAAATATTCCATCTGCTACAACCGCTCATGGTGGTGTTTGCATTTATTTAAATAATATATTTAAAGGTGAAATGATTCCTATCGTAACAGATCTTCAAGTTGTTGCTATTAAAATAAACTTCCCAATTGCTCAATATATCTCCCTGGATCAGAAAACATTTCAAAAAATAAACTAAATGATATAGTCTCACAATTTAATTTTCCTTATCTTATGTTAGGGGATTTTAACTCCCATAATATGATATGGGGATCTTGTAAAATAGATTCAAGGAGAAGGGTACTTGAAGATTTTATTAAGGATAATGAACTTAATATTTTAAATAATATAAATTGCAGCAATCATTTTAGTTTTGCCCACGGAACTTTTAGCAATATCGATCTCTCTTTAATTTCCCCGAGTATTCAACACCATTTCGAATGGAATATTTGTGATGATCTACATAGTAGTGATCATTATCCAATAATAATCACTATTAATAATTTTACACAAAATTCTCAACGTAGACCAAAGTGGAAGATGAAAAAGCTAAATGGGAAAATTTTTCTTGTAATTTTACAGAACCTTTAAAAAATTTTGGTAGTATAGACCAAGCCGAAGCTTATATAACAAAAATAATTTTGAAAGCTGCTCAAGACTCAATTCCCCTAACAAATACCTATTTCAAGAGAAAAATGTTACCCTAGCCCGAAAGACTATTATAGAAAGCAAGAAGAACTCTTGGCAAGAATTCTGTAGTACCATAAATTTACGAACACCATCTTCTTCTGTCTACAAAAAAATTAAATCTCTTAATGGATCTACCAGCTTCCATGAAATCTTAAGACTTGAATATACTACAAGAATAACAAACAGAAAAGATATAGCGAATACCCTGGCCATAAATTTTGCAAAAAATTCCTCTTCTAATAATTACTCTCATACCTTTAGGACGTATGCCCATAACACTACTTTTTCAATTGATTTATCAAATAGTAATGAAATATATAATTGTGGAACAAGATTAACGTGAGTACCTGCCTACTCGGCCTAACCTCACGGTGGTCTTACCACTGAGTGAAACTTAGGCGTAGACTAGCGCCCCCATTGTGTAGTATAACAACACTTTACGATTGCCACCAATCGCTTTTTGTGTGTGATACAGTCACAATGAGTAGCAGTTTATAAAATATGGCAAGCCTTTCCAAGGCTAGCCTAGATCCACATTATAACCTCTTGCTTAGGGGTTTGGAGACTATCCAAACTCCGTCTATTGAGAGTGCAACAGCATACTTGATCGACCGTGCACCATACCTACATAAATCGATCTTAAACCAAAACCACCACGTGTACCCCCGAAGGGGACCTCACCAATAACCGGTCACAGAGAGGATAGGCTCTCTGTGGGGCCACCGATTCCCGTGGTACCAGTCCTTTGGGCACTGGTCGGGCCTCGAAGAGAACCCGTGATTTTACTCACAGACCTTTTCTCCCAGATTTAGGCTCTAGGAACCCTAGACGCTAGGGTGCCCCTATTTTCCCCGAGTGAACCGCGTCAAAGCATTTGCCACATTCCTGCAGTAACAATTGGAACCCCCGGGGGTTATGAAATATATAATGCTAGATTAACAAAAACAGAATTAAAATCGGCTCTAAGATCATGCCAAGGTTCATCTCCAGGTCCTGACAATATAAGATATCGTCGCGTTTCTTCTTAAACCACGTAAGCGATATTTTTTCGAAATTGACTTTTTTGGTTTTTATGGTAGAAAATAACATTTGCCACCAGACTACATTCTCATCTTAACAAGTTTGTATGAAAAATAAATAAATCCATTTTCAAAACCTCGTAAGCGCGATACAAATGAAATTTTCATGCAAAATATAATGGTTTTTATAATTTAAGTTGGAAATCATAAAGTCTCAACCACTAAGTTTTTTGTGTTTAAGATTAAAAAATTATGAAAGTTGCAGGCCAATTGGAGCATTTTTAGTAAAGTTAAAAGTTTTTTTTTTATAAATACAAAAATAAATGTTTATTTTAACACAGAAATTTGCAATTTGCTGTTTGCGCCAAAACCACGTAAGCGACAGATTTGGCTACAATTAATTTTAAGTAACAAATTAAAAAAAAAAAGTTTGTGTACCCTTCAGAAAGTCGCACAGCCCTTTTTTTTGCCAAAAAAAAATTATTTTGAAACCCATATTAAAGAAGTTATTAAGTTTTTTTTTAGTTTTCTGAAAAACGACTTCTTAGGGCTTACATGGTTTAAGAATAAACGCGACGATATGAGATGCTTAAACATCTAAACGAAATTGCAATTCAATATATCATCGATTTTTTTTAATATTATCTGGACAAAGCAAGTATTTCCAAATAACTGGAAAAAAGCTTTAGACTTTCCAGTTTTAAAACCAGGTAAAGATGGAACTAATAAAAACAACTATTGGCCCATTTCACTTACAAACTGTCTGTGCAAAAATTTAGAAGAAGGTTAGTGTGGTATATAGAAAATCAAAAAATATTGAATATCAATCAATCCGGATTTAGGAGAAACAGGGGAACAATCGATAATCTAGCAATACTACACTCTGAAATATTGGAAAATTTTTCCTTTAATAGGGATTTAATTGCTGAATTTTTTTAATATCCGTCAAGCACATGACAGTGTTTGGAAACAACTAATATTTCAAAATTTAATTTTGCGGGTATAAAAGGAAACATGTCACCATTTATTTCAAACTTTTTACACAAAAGAGAGTTTTGCTGTATAGTTGGGAACACATTTTCTGATTATTATTATAAAATGACGTCCCCCAGGGATCAGTTATAAGTCTCACACTTTTTCTTATAGCAATTGATGACATATTAAATAACTGTTATAAAAACGTTAAAGCTTTAGTATATGCAGACGACCTTGTTATATCTGTGGCAATAAGGAATAAGTGCTTAAGTCGACTTAAGCAAAAATTAAGTTACTGGCACCTTTGAAATCTCCGTACTTCAAAGTACCCGTGTGCAAAGTTTCAATTATTTTGTACTATTTTTCAGGAAGTTATAGCAAAAAAACTTTCTGCTTATCTTTTTTCAATGCCGAATCGTATTTGGAAAAAAGCTTAAGAAACTACAAGGTAATTTTCAAAATCATAGAAACTCCTTTTACAACTTATTAATTGCAACGCCTGCGTACTTTTGGTAGATATAAGATATTTTTCAAAATCATACGTTTGACTCCCATAGGTAAACTTTATAGATAAGTTATTTTTAAAAAAAAATTATTTTAAAGTTTAAAATTGCTCTCCTACAAAACTTAAAAATCAGACTTAAGCACTTTTTCCTTATTGCCACAGATATATTGCTGAGATAAAAAAGAATCGGCTATTAAAACAAAAATTCAAAAAACTATTAACAAACTTGATAAATGGAATAACAGAAGTGGTTTTCAATTTGATAACGAAAAAACTGTAGCAATTAAATTTTCTTCACATAGTAAGAAAACACTCAATAATCATAATCTACTTTTAAATGGACAACTGATATATTTTGTGAATGAATACAAATTTCTAGGCGTAACATTTGACCAAAAATTTACATTTAAAATTCAAATTTAAAATATAAAGGCTAAAGCCTCACTGCATCAATTATATATTCTTCTGCTAGTAAATCTGACCTAATAAAATTGGATCCTATGCTGAATACAGGAATCCCACTTTCTCTTGGTGCTTTTAAAACCAGCCCAGCCAAAAGTTTACAAGTTTTATGTCCACCTTTATTTTTAAGAAGCTTCAGATAATTACTCAGTTATATCTTAAAAATTTATGTCTTACAAGATCACCCATTATATAGCAAAATCACAAATACAATAAAAATAAACCAGCTGCAAGCAAGAAACCCAAAATTTTATCCGCTATACATAAATGCCATAAAGAACTTGAAAAAGTTCATCATAAATTCAATATAAATATTAACACAATTGAAAACCAAACACTCTCGCATATTGCTCCATGGAGCTACTCAAATATAAATGTAGATTTTTCTCTTGCGTGCACAAACAAAAGCAATATGACCTCAAAAGAGATTCGTCAAAAATTTTTAGAATTAATACAAAATATGGTAATTATAATTATTTAAAGTTCTTCACAGATGGCTCTGTAATGAATGGAAAAGCCAGTTATACAGTGTATGGAGAAAACACTGCCATAGCAAAACGGATTCAAAACTATTCATCAACTATTACATGCGAATTATCTGCAATCAATACATGTGTGAAGAGCCTATATAACACTGTATCAAAATCACTTATTATATCCGACAGGAAGAGTGCGTTAGAAGGTTTACAAAATAATTTTAGTAATAATATGATTAAACATCATATAAGGAATTCAATTACTTCCATTCCTCAAAATCGAATTCATTTTCTATGGTTTCCAAGCCATTTAAGTATTAGAGGGAACGAAAAAGTAGACCAAATGACAAAAAATTCCTTATTTTAACAAACACATGTTCAGAAACTAAATTTCAATACTTGGACTTTAGACACTTAATAGCAAAATATATACACGACTCATGGGAAGATTTGTGGAAGAGCAACACCGACTTTAAATTATACAATGTTCAAAAAAGTATTAATCATGCATTTAAAGTTCCTACTATACCTAAAACTGATTTTGTTAAGTAAGCTTAAGACTAAAAATAGGCCACTGTTTTTTTTTCACATAAACATATTATTGAAAAGAAACCTTCACCGTCTTGCACATGTGGCGAAATTTTGAGTGTAGCTCATATATTTAATGATTGTAGATTATTATACAAATATCGACTTAAATACAAAATAAATAGCATCGAAAACCTTGCAAATGATAATGAATTATCTATCTATATGATACGATCTATACGATCTATATGATACGATTTAAATCTAGTTTATAATAACGAGTGATTTTTTAAGAGCTTGAGAACTTTTTTTTAAAAAAAAAACGCATAAAATTTGCAAAATCTCATCGGTTCTTTATTTGAAACGTTAGATTGGTCCATGACATTTACTTTTTGAAGATAATTTCATTTAAATGTTGACCGCGGCTGCGTCTTAGGTGGTCCATTCGGAAAGTCCAATTTTGGGCAACTTTTTCGAGCATTTCGGCCGGAATAGCCCGAATTTCTTCGGAAATGTTGTCTTCCAAAGCTGGAATAGTTGCTGGCTTATTTCTGTAGACTTTAGACTTGACGTAGCCCCACAAAAAATAGTCTAAAGGCGTCAAATCGCATGATCTTGGTGGCCAACTTACCGGTCCATTTCTTGAGATGAATTGTTCTCCGAAGTTTTCCCTCAAAATGGCCATAGAATCGCGAGCTGTGTGGCATGTAGCGCCATCTTGTTGAAACCACATGTCAACCAAGTTCAGTTGTTCCATTTTTGGCAACAAAAAGTTTGTTAGCATCGAACGATAGCGATCGCCATTCACCGTAACGTTGCGTCCAACAGCATCTTTGAAAAAATACGGTCCAATGATTCCACCAGCGTACAAACCACACCAAACAGTGCATTTTTCGGGATGCATGGGCAGTTCTTGAACGGCTTCTGGTTGCTCTTCACTCCAAATGCGGCAATTTTGCTTATTTACGTAGCCATTCAACCAGAAATGAGCCTCATCGCTGAACAAAATTTGTCACATTTGAACATTTCGAACCGAACACTGATTTTGGTAATAAAATTCAATGATTTGCAAGCGTTGCTCGTTAGTAAGTCTATTCATGATGAAATGTCAAAGCATACTGAGCATCTTTCTCTTTGGCACCATGTCTGAAATCTCACGTGATCTGTCAAATACTAATGCATGAAAATCCTAACCTCAAAAAAATCACCCATTATTAAAAAATAAACTTAAAGCTTTAAAATAATTGTAAGAAAAACAATAGCAACAGCATCAAAATATATATTGTTATACAAAAGGCCTATCTATATAGCCTTATTGTGTTGGGGCCTTCCAAATACTAAATAAATAAATAAATTTTATTAAATACATTATTTTTGCAATTAAATTGTATGTCACCGCCCACAAAGGGGGGCGGATAATGACATTTTTGAATTTTCAGGATCTACGTTTAGGTTTTTGAATATTCGCTGATTACAAAAGTTGCATTTGCTAAACAAACGTACGGGATAACTTAAAAAAATGGAATTTTTCAGAGGTAGGATTAGTTCTTCTAAGGGGAAGTTTTTCTCCCTTGCTGTGATTTATCTTATTTTAAGGCTTTAATAGCCGATTACCATAAGAGATTGTTCTGGTAATTTTCGTTAATCATTCAATAAATTTTTAAAGCCAATATAAACTAAAAAAAATAATGTCCGGGTAGTGGGTCAAAATACTCCTATGTGCGCCGTTTGATTGGGACCAAATGTCGTTGATGTTTAGCTAATTATTTTTTAACATAAAACTTCAGTTAACAAGGCTCGAAAGCGCTTGCCGTTCACCGTAAAAATAAGAATTAAGAAATTATAATGAGGCCAACGTCAAACCGCACCAAACAGTCAATTTTAAAGGAAGTATTGGTGATTTTTTAACGACTTGAGGATTGCCTTCGCTCTAAGTACGTCATTTTTGCTTATTAATGTAACCATTTAACCAGAAATGATCACAAAATAGATTTTTTTTATAAAAATGCTTATCATCTGTTAGTTTCAAATGAGCCCAATCAGCAAAAATGCGACAAAATCCAATAAGTTGATAATGACGACTAATCGAAATTTAGACGTCGTCTTCAATACTTCTCGCTACATTCTTATTGATTCTTTTAAATCGATAAAATTTTAATTAGTGGGAAAACGGTCAACAACTGCACTAGTTGCTTGATCACTAGACCGATTATGTTGTAAAATGAACGAAGCGCTTTATAAACTTGGCGAACAGATTTTTTTTTTTTTCAAATTAAATTTCCTCATTTTGGAAGCTTCGTTATGTCGTTAAACGATTCATGATGACTTGCCAAACCTAACGGAAAAGAAATATCCTCACAGTTTGATACTGCCATAGTTATCGATAGATTAAGATCAATATCTTGTTGTATTCCACATATGTATATAGACACAAGTATTGTTATTTTAATGTAGCAGGAATATCGAAGCATATCGCCTCCTTAACGGATCCGACCGACCGATTCCGACCCCTTCCGTCCTCCATAATTATAGATAACCCAAATGTAATTACGGCAACCTTACCCTTATGTGCTACAACCAGCCTTTAATCTTGACTTTAGTGATTTCAGACTGTCGACTCTCATTACGCAGTCTCTAGTAATTGCTAAGTTCACTCATGCCATCCACATTTAACAAGCTTCTGCCAGTGGTCCTAAGTCGTATGCTAGCCTGTGCTGGACATTCACATACAATGAGCGCTACCGTCTCAGCCTCCTGCACGCATAGTCCGCAAGTATCATCTTCTTCGATTTTCATCTTGGCTAGGTGATACTTGAAATTTCCATGACCTGTCAGCAATGCAGTTATCCAACTTAGAGTACTTCTATTGTATTTGAATACCTTACTGGCCATTTTAAAATTTAAATTTTAAAACAAAAACAAATAAGTTTAGTATTACCAACTGACGAGAGAAGGTCTTAAATCAAAATGAATTATTCTAATACGAATAAGTCATGTCAGTAGGCTAACCAAAAAAATAGTTTCCTTTAACAAGGATGACACAATTTTTTCGGGTTTTTGTCTATGAAACAAAGCACTGTGCGAAAGTTTAAAAATGTTTTATTAATAGCTCTGCAGCAGTCGTATATACTTATCAACTTTAGCGGCTCAAAAAAGACACACACATACACACTCCATTATAAAAAAAGTATTAATAAATTATTATTTTCCTGCCGCTTTTTGCGAAGCTAACTATGTACTACATATACAAACGTTTATACATATATATATTATTTTAGTAAAATGCATTTTGTGATTATTGCTATGTATGACTTTCTCGTTTTATGAAGTTAACAATTTTATACTTCCCGTCGCACTCTTTTCTATACAACATCTACTATGCTTTATTTCATTTTACTAGAGTTTTATTTTTATCTAACGAGTCATTGAAATTCAATCGATTTTTTTTTTACAATTTCAATTATAGTTGGAAAGACATACAAATACGCACATTGTAGCAAAATGTTTCTAAACGTCCCTATAGGAAGCATTTTTCAGTAGTCTTTTCCACTGAATAACGTATAATTTTTTTATATGTTCCTAATAGAAGGGGTTAATAAACTTTGCTATTCGTACTATATTTATTTTTTCAAAAAAAAAAAAAAAAAAATATCGAAGAAAAAAAAATAAAATAGAACTTTAAACGCACACTAACATATACAATATGACATCTGACATTATTAATAAGTAATTAATTTGACAGCAAAATGCAATTTTATATGAAAAATGAGAATTATACATAGTAAAAAAAGTTATTTCAAACTGAAAAAAAGAGAAAATTATATGTCAGTGGAATAAGAAAAATTTTTTAAAGGAAAAGACACTATAAAAATAAAATATAACATTTGAATTAATTAAATTGAAATGGTCTTAATACCAATTTAAATTATAAAAAATGTATTATTTGCTTCCATCAATTAAACCAAACAGCTTTAGTAGCATTCCAAGCGTTTCATGTTAAAAACTTTGTGACGTAAAATAAAGTCTTCTCATTCAGTTTGTGTTATTTTGTTAAAAAAAAAAAACCACACAGTTTTTAAATCTTTACAGATTCGTGCAAAAGAGGGGCATTTGCCTGGAGTTACATTTTTTTTCCGGAAATCTACTTGGGAATTTCGTGACTATTTGTATAAAGGATTTTATTTTTTTAGCAAGAGAGATTACTTGAGCTCCTCCAGTGTATTTTATTCCGTACAAACAGTAAGTCTTCTTAAACCTCTCAAAATAGGTTTTTGTTTTCAATGATGAGCTGTCTGACCGCACTGCTATTCCTTCAACTTGGCCTGAGCCTAGACATGATGCTGAACGGGCTAGCAATAGCCGTTTAATAGGGTTTTGATTTTATTCGAGGAAACAATTAGTCTATCTTGCGACTTAAATTTTTGACGATTAATCGATTAAGAATTTTAGACTATTCGAATAACTCGAATCAATTGTGAATATTTAAAAAAAAATTGTATTCAATGAGAAAAGAGAACCATAGAAAACAGCCTGAAAATTGGGAATTTACTGATTTCAGCTTTAACTCCACAATTTTGTCCAGGACTGCAGAATGTATAAAACTCCGCTTTTCTTCTGACCCCATTGTTTTTGGTAAGTATGATGGCATGACTCTTAGACTCTTCACCAGTACAATTTCCCCAAAAGTGGTTGCCGTTACCGTAACCGTCGCAATTTGGCCTGTAGGTTCGGCTTATCAGCCGTTGATGCGTCAGAGCACCCTTTTTTCCTGTTGCAGATTCAGATAGGTCCATTGGGACCTCTTTCGATTTTGTGTTTTTTTTATTTAATCATCCATCTGTAATTATAATCCAAATTTTTTGAACGTATAAGCACAACTGGATACCCACGATATTAAGGGCTTTAATCAAGCATTCGCTCTAGATTCGCCATGTTTTGCAGATAATTACGATCATGGTATCTAAAGATCGGTCATGAAATCTAAAGAAGCTAAGGAATTATCGACTGATATTCTATATTGCGCATTCAAACCGCTGCAGTGTGATATCCAATTAAGTAGATTTAACAATTAAATAGATTTTACTATTTTTTAGTTAATACATATTAACTACGAAATTTCGCTGAGTGAGCCATGATACCTAAGCCGCAAAAATGAAAAATTATTGCGGCAAGTTAAGCGCTACCTAAACGGTGTTAAGAATCATTTCTAGGAAGTTCATATGTTCTAGAAAGTTGTTTATGAAGATCTTAGGTTCATTTTTGTAGTAGATTGTTTCCTTAAATTTTGAACGGTTTGCTACCTATGGACCTGAACAGGGGAAAAAAGGTAAAAAAATTGAATTTTTTAAAGTTTTTTGCGATTTTGAATTTGAAGATGAAGTTTTTTTGATTTTATATGTTCACAATTTTTGTTCTCTATGACAATAGCTACAACTTTGCCTCAGAGAGTATATCAAAATTTCAAACGGTTTGCAAAATATGAGCTTGAGTAAATGATCATTTATTGCAAAAATGACATCGAGGCCCCACATCTTTGCGGGCCCATAAAAAAAAAACTGGAGGACTTTGGACAAAACTGGGAGACAGGGGTCTTTTTTTTTGTCTTTTATCACGTAGTGGAGTCCGTATATGGTTATTTTTTTCTGTGTTGCACTGTGTAATTGAATACAAGTTTTCTCGTATTGCTTTATCTGGGTTTGGTTGGTTAAATAGATGATGCTTACAACTAAACACTAACCTAAGTAGATAGATACGAAGAGTACTGATGACGGACGTAGCTGCCTAGAAAATGTGCATTCCGCTCTGCTGGTGCCATATTCTATAATTCTCGTAGCTAAATCTATCGCTAAAATTCTTAAAATGAATCAACAATTCACGAGTATATTTACAACAACACAAATAATTTGTTTGTGCATTTTTAGAATTTTAGCGATAGATTTAGCTACGAGAATTAAAGAATATGGCATATGGTGTCTAAAAATTAAATTTTCCCAATTTTTCTTTAATAATATGACCTAATTTGTAATTTAATTTTTTCTTTCTTAGAAGGCATAGAACGAACTCAAACTTGACTACAAATTTTCATTGTATATTTTTTTACTTTAATTTAATTTTGGTTAATAGCACGCTATTAATGAAAAATTAAAATAATAAATGTTTTAATACCCAAAATATAAAGTAATCGGGTATGTTCTGTAATCCGAAACCGAGTGAAATTGAAATCGAATAAATTTTTAAAGAAAAACATAACTTAGTTGCGTCTATTATTTTAAAACATTAGCAATCAAGGAAGTTATGTGAATGGTCTTTAATCAAACGTATAAAAAATAATATCAAAATGTTGTAAAATTTAAAAGTTATGACAATTTAAAATTTCATTCGGATTCAAATTCACTTGGTTTCGGATTACAGAACATACACGAATAATTATAATTTTATTTGCAAAAAATTGTTTCATAAACTATTATTGAAAGAAGACAATGGCATTTTAGTGCAAAAAGAAACTATTAATATTTGCTGGGACTGTTTAACGAAAACTTAAAATCCTTAAGCTTTCAAACCTATAGGAACATGGCACAAAAGATAATTCTACAACCCTTAGCTTTTAAGAAAATTTAAACTTACTCTTAACAATTCTTGTGGTTGCCGAAAATAGAGGAACAATTACACGTTTTCGCTTGAAAACGTGAGTGCATTAACTGTCACATACTATGAAAACAAATTGATATCAACAACACAAAAAGAAAAATATACTTGCCACACCACTTCTTTTAACTGTAAAAAATATCAGACTTAATATTTCATGTTGATGGTACAAGTAATAAACAATTATAAAAGCAACATGTAGACACGTACGTATTTTTAAATTCAGATAAAAGATAATAAACAATATCTGCTACATATGGAAAATACATGTTGCAAAATACATTGAGTCAACATTAAGTTCTTCATTATATTTGTTTTTAAGAAATCGTTATATGAAAGATATTTTCTGTTTATTTTTTCTGCTGTATCAGGTGTAATATATTTATTACAGTTGAGCTTGTGAAGGCCAGATATTCGGCATTGAAGGTTTCCTTTCACAAGAACAGCGTGTCGTCAGGTAAATTTGAAAGTATAGAATTGCAAAATACAATGTCAATATTTGTTTAAACTATCAAGAACGTCCTTTTCAGCTTATTTTTACCACCTTTCGATTTCTTTCGTAGTCTTCTTCTTCTGCTTTTTCTTGCATATCTTCGTCTTAAGGTTTCAATATATTTGTGTGTAGGTATTTTAACCAATTCGTTTTTTTTATTCCAAATTTTGATGCCATTTACTGTTTTTTTTATTGGAATATGTGTGTACGTGTGTTTGCATGCATCTGATGATGTTTTGCATATAAAATAAGCTCGTCTTACTAAACATTTGTAAACTTGAGGTGATTATGAAAAATGTAACGAGGTTGCTTTTTGTATTCGCTTAATTAAAGTATATCAAAGACAATATAGAAGGTTGCTTTGCTTGAAGTATGTTGAGAGGAAAACTTAAAACTAATAATTGAAAAAGAAGTTATAGTTATATGGTTAAATGTTAAAAGATCAAGAAATTTAACACCGCTAGACTGTGTAAAGTCTCTGGTCTAAGCCAGTAAACTACAGTTAATTCACGCTTTTGTAGACAACATTCACTGCATTACTATTGACCTCATTGCTGCAAAAATTTATTGAAAATTGGGCTTCCCGATTGAAATTTCTGCGTTCCAACCGAGGAAATCATATTCAAATAAAAGTGGCAAACAAAGTAAATCCAAGGCAGTTGACACAATTTATTTGTGTTTTATTTCGAATTCAATTTTTTTTTTAATGCAGGGGGAATATCGAAGCAGAGCACTTCCTTAACGGGTCCCTTTTCGATACCCTTCCGTCTTCTATGATTATGGACAATGGAAATGTAATTACGGCAACCTTACCCTCATAGAGACACATGCTATAACCAGCCTTTAATCTTAGACTTTACTGTTGTCCTTCTTTCTCATCACGCAGTCTCTAGTAATATAGCTAGCATATGTTCAAGGCTCAGTTCCCCGAAACTTCTACCATTGGTCCAGTGCTGGACATTCACATACAATGTACGCTGTCGTATCAACCTCTTCCAGGCACATGCTGCAAAGTTTCCATGACCTGTCACCACCACAGTTATCCTGCTTAAGGTAGTTTTATTATATCTGATCACCTTACTGGCCTTCCTGCCCATGGGTTCTTTGAGCACCATCCGAGCCTGCCTACACGTGGTGGTCTTCCTCCACCTTTTCAGTTTTAATAGGTCCACTCATTGTAGGACCTTGGCTCGGATTTTACCATTACCCAGCGCTACTCTGGATTCTGAACAAAAGAAATTCACAGCAGATTCCCCTTTTTCTAGTTGGTCTGCTACTTCATTCGATTTGAAGTTACTATTTAATGTTCTATAAACACCCGCGACAATTGATTCAAATGCAGGACAAAAGAAGAAAAAATTTATTTAAACCTCTTTTGCTTATAGATTACGCAACCCTATTATTATGACCGCAGCTGTTTTAAATATATTGCACTTTCAGTTTCATCTGCAGTTTAAAGTTGAATAAAACAGAATGAAAAAGCCTTATAAATATTCTTGTCCAGGTAATAAAAGTTAGTAGGAAACTGGGCGAAAAAAAAATGAAACGAGGAAGAACGAAAAAAATATTTTTCAAACAAAATGGGTTATGAATAACTAATGAAGGAGATACTTGTATAATAAAGCCGAGTTATTCAACACTATTGCCATCAACAACACCATAATGAAGACGATGATAATGATGATGTGGATCATATTTTATTATTGAGTCGAAAAAAGGAACAAACAATTTGCTCAAGAAAACATAAAACTTAACTAATTTATTAGTTTGCATTTTGTTTTTAAACTCTTGAAAATTTATTTCTACTATGGCTGAAGTAGAAGTATAAAATTTTAAATTTTAGGTCAAATAGTTTAACTGGAGCGTGAATGTTTAATTAATTTGTGTAAATGTGAACAACATCATAAGTAGTGGCAGCTAAAGGAACAAATTGAAGAAGTATGATGACTTATTTCTTATCACCCGAACACTTTAGAAATTATACTTTAAATTCAGTTATAAAAATCTGTTAATGTGAAATAAACTTGACTAAATTTAAACAACGTTTAGTGGGAAAATAATTTTTGAATATTAAAAACAATCAACATTTACACTGTTTAAAAAATTATTTCTATACACCTTTTGAGTTGTTGAGCAGTTTTAACTTTTTAATTACAAAGATACAACAGAAAGAGTTCTGCAAATTTATGAAACGGTTATCTCTCAATGCACCGTTTTTTTTTCTGCCAGCATTAAGTTTGTTCATTTTTTTTTCTTAGTGTTTCTAATGATAAATATTTTATTAATTTTCCCATTTCTTTGTGAAGTGTGCCCTGTATTTTAATTTAATTTAATTTATCTTCTATTTTCTATCTTTAGTTTTATGTTCAATATTACTTATAACGAGAACACAAGTAGTTACTGCAAAACAAAATGAAGAATCAAAGTTTATAGGGTTGAAAAAAAAAGAAAAAAACAACAATAAAGTAGAAAGTGGCATAATATTGAAAAAGTTTTGGAAGAAAATTTTGAACAAAAATTGATTAAAGTGCAAACAATCATCATTTAATATTGAAAAAAAAAAACAAATAGAAATGAGATATTAGTAAATTGAAAAATTATTTTTTAATTAATTAAAAGAGTTTTGTACAGAAATATGTTTGGTACTCTACTTCATATCAGTAGAAGGGGGAATGATTTGTGTTGCTAACAAAATGTGTAAAAAATAGAATTTACGGTTAAAGATTTTAAAGCAATTATTATTATTAACACTATATAAAATCGACCTTTCCTTCTAGAAAGAAATTAATAATATTTTATTATATTTAAAATGTTGTTTGTTCCCTGACAATATTTTGTTCGATTTTGCTTTGAAAATTTTAACACTCTTACATATTTACTTTATTTAATAGTACCCATCCCTGGATGAAATTCTAAAATTCTAGAAATTATTGTAAAGGTGTTTAAATTATTTTAATAACAAATACAAATTTTATTCAATTGGTTATTTGGCAGTAAGTAAATCATATTTTGTCATTATTTTTAAACAGCGCCATCTGTTGCGCAACCGTATTTAATATACCCCGCTTCTTCTCCATTTTCTATAGGAAATAAGATATTTTTGCAGAAAAAGGTATTCCATATTAGAATACCCCCGGGGGTTCCAATTGTCACTGCAGTAATATGAAAAATGCTTTGACGCGGTTCACTCGGGGAAAATGGGGGCACCAGACGCTAGGGTTCCTAGAGCCTAAATCTGGAAGAAAAGGTCTGTGTGTTAAAAATTTCGGGTCCTCTTCGAGGCCCGACCAGTGCCCAAAGGACTGGTACCACGGGAGTCGGTGGCCCCACAGAGAGCCTATCCTCTCTGTGACCGGTTATTGGTGAGTTCCCCTTCGGGGGTACACGTGGTGGTTGTGGTTTAAGATCGATTTATGTAGGTAAGGTGCAAGGTCGATCAAGTGTGCTGTTGCACTCTCAACAGACGGAGTTTGGATAGTCTCCAAACCCCTAAGCAAGAGGTTATAATATGGATCTAGGCTTGCCTTGGAAAGGCTTGCCATATTATATAAATTGCTACTCATTGTGACTGTATCACACACAAAAAGCGATTGGTGGCAATCGTAAAGTGTTGTTATACTACACAATGGGGGGCGCTAGTCTACGCCTAAGTTTCACTCGGTGGTAAGACCACCATGAGGTTAGGCCGATAGGCAGGTACTCACGTTAATCTTGTTCCAGAAATCCCATATTAGAATCAGGATAGGTACCTCCTTACAAAATTTTGTTAAAATCCATCCAGTAGTTTTTACGTCATGCGAACACAGACAGACAGATAGACAGATAGACAGATAGACAGACAGACAGACAGACAGACAGACAGACAGACAGGAAATGAATAACTGTTTTATTATACATATGTATGTATAGCTGTGTGATCGAAACAAAGATAAAACACATAGTTGAGGTAACCATATATTGTGATTAAATTATATGGTTGTAGGTTAACAATATTATTGTTAATATAGACATTATATATTTAAATTAAATAATTACAATGTTATTAAAAACTTTGAAACGTCATAAATGGGATATGCCAGTTTTCGTACATTTTTGATAATAAAATACACAATTAATTATCATTTCTATTGATGATTTAATGTAAAAATAAATTATTAAACAATAATTCTAGCTTTATATTATAAGTAATAATTAAATATGTATATGAATTCCTGAAACAATTCTTTAAACATTTTTCACTATTTTTTTTTTAAGCACAAACTCCGATGATAAGGTTAACAAACAAATAGTATTAGATTTTAGTCGTTTTTTGGTTACGATCAAATAAATGTAAAGTATTTTGTTTACAATTAAAATATTATGGTTAAAAATAATATTAGACAAATTATTTTCTAACTTAATATATCGAGCATAGTAACGAAGACTTTCAGTAGTTGCAGTAAAAAAAACACCCTGTCTTTGTTGGGAATTGAACCCACAACTCCCAGACTGATAGACTACCATACTACTAACTAGCCTACCGGGGCAGCCTAAAAATAATATATTAGTTTAAAATGTTTAAAACTATTTTTTGTACGTAGTAACCATGAAATTTTAACCAAAACTTGTTTGTCGTGATCAAAGTAATGTTACAAATATCTACAATTTGTTATCGCTAGCATATATTGTTACAGAAAAGATTATGTAAATCCTGTGACCATATCATAACTATGATTTTTTTTTTTTTTGGGTGCAAAGCGAAATCCCACTATTGCCACAATAAATGCTAAAAAAATCCCAAAGTTGGAATTTTTAGTCTGTTGCCCATAAATTCCACATAAGGCTTAGCGGTCATGAAATACTTTCAGCAATAGTTGGGAGTATATAGGCTTATTACGACAGTATTCTTTTTCAGATCCCAGCTTTGGGATCTTAGAACATATAGGCTAAAGTCAAAATTTTGATGTAAAGTAAGTGAAATTAAAGGACCTCCATTTTCTACAAGGTTGATCAATTTTACACGAAATTTTGTTTAGACGTTGGCAATCAAAAAGATATAAAATTTTTATATATTCCTTAAGGAAATTTTTTCTTTTTAAAAAATAAGATTTACGGATATTTTGAGGCTAAAATACACAAAAATTCAATAATTTGAAATTTTTAAATTGAATCGTCTAGTTATTAACTAAGAACAGATAAAATCTTGAAATTTTTCCACAACATTAAAAAACAATTTGAAAATTGTTTAAAATATTTTGAAAAAACTAAACCAGGGTATCGAAATAATCAAAATTTTAATATTAAAATGTTCGTAACTCGCTCATTTTAAAATATAATTTATAAATTAAACCATAATTTTATAGGTATTGAGTAGACCTTTAAGATCATGTATTTTTAAAAATCAAACAAAAGAAATGCCAAGCTCTAAGGTCGTGGTACCCAACTTTGAAACCACATAGCGCCACCCCTGGCAAGAGTATGGTACCGACCGTCAAAATATAAGCTGACCTACTCCTCTGCTATGCTCATGCCAATCAATCGGCCTAGCCCTTTACATTTCCAAAATATTTTGATTCTGCCCCACTGTGCAGTGCTCCCTTATGCACTTCAATGATATTTGGGAAAAGATTTGCAGTTATTAATACATCTTTACACTTGTCGAATAAAACGTAAATACTTATTGTATAAGTGTGGGATAAATCTACTTCATGAATACTACAATACATTTCAATAACACCAAGACAGCTTAGCCCCTATATTTGCTCCAGTAAAAAAATGTTGTGTTTTAAACTACCCTAGAAAAAATAACACGTTAGTTATCTTTAGTAGTCTTTTTTAGGCATAAATTCCTTTTTCTCTAAAAATCTGCACCAAATTTTTTTAATAATCATTTTATTTTCGAACATATTATACAAGATTATCACAAATCTCATGTATTCCCAAAAGCAATTGCAAAAATCAAAAGCATTTTTGTTGTTAAAACATAAATTACCAAATTATTACGAAGAGTCTTATGCCTATTACAATTACATTATCCTTAACCTCAAAATTTATGAAGAACAATTTTTAGATTGATGCATTAGAAACCCAAAATGATAGATATAATCAATAAATTGTTGTTACAATTTGTATTTCTCTGCAGTTTAAGTTAGAATGACCCAGTTTGACTTTGTGGCTCATAACTAATTTAACAATAAATAAAAAAGAAACTTTAAGAAAACACACATTGAATAAATTTATTAGACATGGATAGCAAGACTCTTAAATTTCCATGCAGTTAGATACATTTGCACTCGTGTTGCAATATAAAAAAGTAAATGCATATAATACCAAGAAGTAAAAAAGACAAACGAGCAAGAATAAGGATTGTATTAGAAGATTGTTTGGTATTTAGTTCATATGTATATAAATGTGCGAGGTAAATTGTAGAAATTTTCTAAAAAAATATATTTAACTGTCCCTGAAGTTAATCAGCAGCCGTATTCTATAATTATCGTAGCTAATTTTCTATCTCGATCGCTAAAATGTTAAAAATAAATTTTGGGCGAATATTTTAGCAAAGTCGCTAAATTTTCGCCGTAGCTAATTTGCTAAATTAAGTCTATTCTTTTCCTTCTATTTGCAATAATGATGTTAGAAAGAGACAAACTTATGATGCTCATTTTTGACATTTGATATTAGTGTTACCTAACTTTATATTTTGTTTTCCATATAAATGTTAAGCATTTCACACCAAAAAGTTTTAATAATATGTTGTAAAACGTAAAATTTTTTAAATAGTTTTTAATGTACTAATCAAAATTTATTTTATTTTGTAATACATATATTTGAATGGATAATAATAAAGTTCATGATTTATCATATTATTTTTTCAAGAAATCGCCAATGTTGATATTGTATAAAAAGCTTCAAAATCTGGCAACACTATAAATGATTTGTTTGTTTTCTGTAAAGTAAGTTGTCTTTTTGTGGAAATATTTTAGTGGCCATATGTTTATTAGCCCAATTCACAATTTTGCGCAAATGGTCTTGCATCGTAGCATTTGCAAAATTTTATTGGATAATTTTACAACTCACTAACAAAATATATAGAAATGCATATGCTACACATTGGAAAATAAACAACACCTAAAACCATAGTTTTTATTTGCTAAGCATTTGCAAACTGACAGCTGACAATATAATTTAAATAAAAAATATTAAAATTAAAATGAACAAAAAATATGAAAAATCGAAAATTCAAAAAACCTAAAGAAGAAGATAAGAATTTAAAATTTTATTTGATATCTATTACTGTATTGACTGGCTACAGAATTTTATTTGTAATAATTCCTTGATCTTACTATTTCTTGCACTAAAAATTCCAAAGAAATACTGTTGCCAAGTCAAATTTTGGGAAAGTTGCATCTATTACCTATGCTGTATAATAATTTCAAGATTTGTTGTATCTCTAGTACAGTAGTTTTCAATGTAAGACTGCTCCTGTTAGTTGTTATTTAATACTGGACAACTGTCGATTTTTGGGCATAATACATCTTTTATAGTTTGATAATTCCGTATGTTTTAGTGTTTGCAACTTCCCATGGCACACTGTTTCCTCGCCTTATATTTTACTACTGAAGAATTTTGGACAATGCATGCTTGGCTTTTAATTGAATAAATATTTTATTAATTAGAATGTGTGAAATACCTTTGTTGAAAACATCTTCTTTAAAAAAATTCCTACAGGAAATTTTTTGTTTTGAAAAAGTGTTGCAAACTGAAATAAAAAACCGCTCACAATTCATGGGAAATTTTTGCATTTGAATAATTTTGATATCTTAAATGCACAAGATTCTGAATTGAGCTATGGTGTTTTTTAAAATAAATAATCATAATATTAAAAAAAAAATTATTAAACAATATGAGTGCCTTATACCAGCGAAGTATAATATTTAGAATAGTTAGACGAAATGAGCTTTTGTTCTTTTGTAATTATTTTGCTTACTTCCTCTATGATAAATAAAATTAAAAGAATCTCAAACAAATTTAAATTACAAAATATTTACATTGCGCTTACTTTTTAGCAGCACAAAATATTTATTTGCTAAAAATTAAGCATTTAGGAGACAAATAACAGCTGTTTAGTGGTTAGAGAATACAAAATAGGCGAATTTTAGCGATGACAACAAACGCTAAAAATACGACGAATTTAATTTTTAAGAGACAGCTAAATTTAGCAATGCTCGTTACATAATTGCATTTGTAGCTAAAAATCTCTAAATTCATTTTAGATATTTTTAGCGGTGGAGATTAAGCTTAAGCGACTTACAGAATACGGCCACAGAAGATACAAAGCTAAGTCAGTAGCATGTCTTTACAAACCCAAATAAAAGGCACTGGAAATTTAAAAAGCAAAAGTATGGCGATGCTTAAATACGAAAAAGCACGTTTTTCTTTTGAAAATTATTTGTGTTTTTGACTTGCAACTAAGAGAAGCACATGTATTTCTTTATTGAGCTTACCAAGAACTTGATGGTCGTATTACTCCTAGTACTGAACTGATCTTTCCAAAATTAGTGCAGTATTACCCCCGGGGGTTCCAATTGTCAATGCAGGAATATGGCAAATGCTTTGACGTGGTTCACTCGAGGAAAATAGGGGCACCAGACGCTAGGTTTTCTAGAGCCTAAATCTGGAAGAAAAGGTCTGTTGTTTTATTACACGGGTCCTCTTTAAGTCCCGACCAGTGCCCAAAGGACTGGTACCACGGGAATCGGTGGCCCCACAGAGAGCCTATCCTCTCTGTGACCGATTATTGGTGAGGTCCCCTTCAGGGGTACACGTGGTGGTTGTGGTTTAAGATCGATTTATGTAGGTATGGTGCACGGTCGATCAAGTGTGCTGTTGCACTCTCAACAGACGGAGTTTGGATAGTCTCAAAACCCCTAAGCAAGAGGTTATAATGTGGATCTAGGCTTGCCTTGGAAAGGCTTGCCATATTATATAAATTGCTACTCATTGTGACTGTATCACACACAAAAAGCGATTGGTGGCAATCGTAAAGTGTTGTTATACTACACAATGGGGGCGCTAGTCTAGGCCTAAGTTTCACTCGGTGGCAAGAACACCGTGAGGTTAGGTCGAGTTGGCAGGTACTCACGTTAATCTTGTTCCACAATTAGTGCAGTATTATATACATATTTTTATGTAGGTTTACGATGTTGTTCGAGAAAGTTTCTCATAAAAGTAAAACCACGACTATTACCCATTCATAAATATATAATAATTTCAATGTAAAACTAGAAACAAATGCTTGATGTTAAACAAAAATATTCATGTGAAAGCAAAGTATACTTAGAAAATTTTGTACTATTTTCAATATTCTATTTAAGCCAAAAGCTGCAACCATAAGAAAAACAAACAAAGATTTTCTATGCTTAAAAGTACATGAAAAAATATATAAATATAAAAGAGAACAATAAAGCGGAAGTAAGTAAAAGCAAAATAAAATATGAATCAAGTGACCACATTACTTACCTTTACCGAAAAACATACTTTATATTTAGGTAATATAAAAAAAAACATTAAATAATAAATTAGTCAAGTGAGAGTTAGACACACACACGTAGGGTTCCGTACTATGTTTAGTACAACTTTAAAAATTCAAGTTGTTAATTTTTTCATGTTTTATGAGTCACCCTTTAATTTTAAAATTAAAGTCATAATTGCATCACTGTTGGAACACCGTTTAAATTTTAGCAATTTTTGTTATAGCGGCCATGGCAATACACTATCTATAAAAATATACATGCGCCTACCTATTACGGTTCAAAAAATAGGGTAATATACGTGAAAAACATGTCACTGATGGAACACCCTTTAGATATTAGTTATTGTTACAGCGGCCGAAATACAACATCTACTGTAAACATTTAAAGAGTCTACCTATTATGGTTCAAAAAATAAGGCTATTTACGTAAAAATTATGTCTCTGTCGAAACACCCTTTAATTTTGTTATTTTTTATGGCGGCCATGTCAATTCTCTTTCTATGAATATAGCAAGAGTCTACCTATTACTATTAAAAAAATAAGTTACTATACGTGAAAAACATGTCACTGTCAGAACACCCTTTAATTTTTTGTAATTGTCATAACGGCCATGGCAACACATCTTCTATACAAATTGGAAGAGTCTACTTATTACGGTTCAAAAAATATGTCGTTTTACAAACAAAAGACGTCACTGTCGGAAAACCCTTTAAATTTTTATTGTTTTTATAGGGGTCATAGTAACGCACCATTTGTGAAAATTTCAAGAGTGTATCTATTATTGTTAAAAAATTAGTCAATGTTTATGCAAATCATGTCACTGTCGGCACACCCTTTAATTTTTACTATTTGTTATAGTGGCCATAGTAATACACCTCCTGTAAAAACTTCAAAAGTCTAACTGTTATCGTTCTAAACTTAGGCCATATACATACATGCAAATCACGTCACTATCGGAACACCCTTTAATTTTATGTTTAATATTGTATACTGGCTTGTAACGCGAACATAGATTAAATTACTGTCTGCAAATTTTAAGTGGTAACATGTCACTTTAGGAACACCCTATAAGTTTTAGTATTTTTTGCTATAGTGGCTACAGTTACACATCTTATGTAAAAATTTCAAGAGTCTACTTATTATGGTTCAAAACTTAGGCCTTATACATGCAAATCACACCACTATCGGAACACCCTTTAATTTTTAGGTTTATTTTTTTAGACTTTTTTATAAAGTGAACTAAGTTTTAATGACTGTTTGTAAATTTTTAGTGTATGCCTCTTACAGTGCAGGAAACAAACACATATTCGTGAAAAGCACCTTTCTATCGGCACACCCTATAAGTTTTAATATTTCTGTGAAAATTTCAAGAGTCTACCCATTATGGTTCAAAACTTAGGCCTTATACATGCAATTCACACCACTATCGGAACACCCTTTAATTTTTAAGTTTATTTTTTAGATTTGTTTATATAGCGTACTAAGTTTTAATTACTGCTTGCATATTTTTAGTGTATTCTTCCTACAGGTGAAGAAAAAAGCACATAGTCGTAAAAAACACCTCTCTATCAGAATACCCTATAAGATTAAGTATTTGCTACTACAGCGGCCACAGCTATACACCTTTTGTGAAAAGTTCAAGCATCTACCTATTATGGTTCAAAACTGAGGCCTTATACATGCAAATCACACCACTATCGAAACACCCTTTAATTTTTAGTTTTATTTTTTTTATAGTTGTTTATATAGTGAACTAAGTTTTAATTACTATTTGTAAATATCAAGTGTATCCCACCTACAGTTCACGAAATAGGCACATATTCGTGAATAACACCTCTCTATAGGAACACCCTATAAGTTTTAGTACTTGTTGCTATAGCGGCAACAGCTATACATCATCTGTGAAAATTTCAAGAGTCTACCTATGAGGGTCCCAGAGATAAAAGGCGCTGACAGACGGACAGACATTGTAGCGAAAACAATAGGGTTACGTTTTTACACTTTGTGTACGGAACCCTAAAAATGCATGTAGAATTTTAATATGTTTTCTTTTTATTCAAATGGGTTTATTATTAATAATTCATGCAAAAAAAAAAACCGACTTCAAAACAGACAAACTAAAAATCATGTTTCTTTAAGACGGTAATTATACAATGATTATATTATATTCAAGGAAGATTGTAGCGGGATTTTTTAAATGTCATAGCACAAACTGTCAATTCAGATAAAAAAACTAATTTTTGAATTCAATAATCTAAAACAAATATCAGTCGATTTTCTACAGGGGGAGCAGTACTTCCGGAGTATATAGGGGCACAAGACCACAGGGTTCTGTGCTTTTTCAGGTCAAACCAATGCCAAACGACTGTTTGTGTACAGCGGATCAAAAGTTTGGCTATATACATAAAATTACACTAACTATTGCGACACCCTGTAATTTCCGAGTTCAAATTTTATACTTGTTATAGCGGTCGTAGCAATACAGGTTCATTGTAAATTTCAACCGTCTGTCTGTAACGGCTTAGAAGTTTGGTCATATACATCAAATTACATAAACTATTGCGACACCCTGTAATTTATAATTTTAAATATTTATACTTATTTTGACACACATAGTAATGGACATTCTGTCTAATTGTTAAGTGTTTAACATATATATAATATATATATATGTTAAATAACTATTTAAAAGATAGCGCCATATATATCAAATTACGTCACCTATTGGGACACCCTTTAAATTCAAATTTTAATATAAATACTTGTTAAAGAGAACTTTGTCATACAGATTCTTTGTAAATTTTAACTTTGTGTCCATATACATCAAATTACATCAACTATTGGGACACCCTTTAATTTCCAATTTTAAATATTTATACTTGTTGTTATACCAGACATAGTAGTGAACATTCTGTCTATTTTTCAAGTGTTTATCTATAACGGTTTCAAAGATGAGGACATAATGGTCAAATTACATCAATAATGGGGACACCCTTTAATTTATCCAAATTTTATACTTTTTGTGATAGCGGACTAAGCAATATAGGTTCTTTGTAAATTTCAACTGTCTATCTATAACAGTTGAAAAGTTTGGCCATATATATCACTTTTACATTAACTATTGGGACACCCTTTAATTTCCAAATTCATATTTTACACTTGTTATTTTAGCGGACTTAGCAATACAAGTTTTTTGTAAATTTCAACTGTTTGTCGACAACGGCTCAAAAGTTTGGCCATATATATATCAAAATAAAGAAACTAATGGGACACCCTATAATTTCTAATTTTAAATATTTATACTTATTATAACAGACATAGCAACGAACATTCTTTGCAACTTTCAAGTGTTTGTCTATAACGGTTCAAAGGATAGGACTATAAAGGTGAAATTACGTCACCTATGGGGTCACCCTTTAATTTTTAATTTTATTTTTTAATTACTTTTTGTTATTGGGAGCTATAGTGATACGCACTTTTTTCTAATTTTAAATGGGTGACCTATAAAGTTCATAATACACGTAAAAAACATGTATGTTGTATGGGGACACCCTTTAATTTTTAAACTTTTGAACTGTTTTTAAAATGGGACCAATCTGTAGCCATAACCTTTCTAATGGCGCAAAAATTTTTAAAATCGGTTCAGAAATGACCGAGTTATGAAGGCACAAACATACAAAAAAAAAAAAAAAAAAAAGCAACACACAGACGAATTGATAACCTCCTTCTTTTTTTGAAGTCGGTTAAAAAGTAAAATATTTTTTTATTTAAAGTTAATAATTTATTTTAATATAATGATATATTTTGACGTCACACTCTGTTGTTAAACTAAACCGAACTACTATGATTTTTTCGATAAAGATTTTTACTATAGGTTTTTAAATTTTGCATATAAAATAAAATATTGCGTATTTTTATTTATTATTAATTGAAGATTACTACCATTAAAATACCCATCTGGTGTATTGCAATTCACCTACGAGACAACACACAAAGAAAAAACATAATCTAAGAGCAACATGTTATGGTTGAATTATATGGTTATTTTCAAACCATATTATTTTAAACCATAATAATAATATTGTTGTCATTGGAACGTATTATTGTCTTACATGAAAATAACATTGTAAAATACAACCTTAATTATGTTTATAATATAAACATGCTATAATATAATGTAAAACATGTAAATGGTTATATGCAACAACCTATGAATATATTTATAAACAAATACACGTATATTTCCATTTGGACTTACATACATATTTTGATATTTTCTGCTTACCTTTTCATATCTGTGGCAATAAGGAATAATTGGTTAAGTCGACTTAAGCAAAAATTAAGTTAATGGCACCTTTGAAATCTCCGTACTTCAAAGTACCCGTGTGCAAAGTTTCAATTATTTTGTACTATTTTTCAGGAAGTTATAGCAAAAAAACTATCGACTTACCTTTTTTCAATGCCGAATCGTATTTGGAAAAAAGCTTAACAAACTACAAGGTATTTTTCAAAATTATAGAAACTCCTTTTACATATAATATATAAGATATTTTTCAAAATCATACGTTTGACTCCCATAGGTAAACTTTAAAGATAAGTTATTTTTTTAAATTTATTTTAAAGTTTAAAATTGCTCTCCTACAAAACTTAAAAATCAGACTTAAGCACTTTTTCCTTATTGCCACAGATATGTTAGATATTCTTGATTTAAAACTATCATTTATAATAAAAAACAAATTTATTTGTTGACAACAAATGTATATTTAATGTTTTTACGGTTTTAGATGAACCGATAGCTTACACACACATATTTCTGAACTAAAAAAAGGCCAAAACCATGTATTTTTAAAACCAAACGTTATTTATTTATTTTTAGTCATACATAACATACTATGTTTAAAATAAAATATTATGGTTAAAAATATAATTTTATTTTAAATATTAAAAAAAAATTGGTTGTAGTTTGAATTTTAATATGTTTCAAATCAACCACATTGCTTTTTAGGTGCGTATAACCATTGATTGATTTACTGTTAACAAAAATTTGTTTATCGTGACCAAAGTATTGTTTAAAATAACTATAATTTGTTTATAGCAAACATGAATTTTTACAGGGAACATAGTCTGGTTTCCGTGACCATACAATAACCATTTTTTTTTTTCTTTGCGTGCGACTGGAAATTTACGAATACCTTACTTTCATCTAGTCTCTTGCTGTCACTAGCCTTTTACTCTCGACTGTAGTGATTTCAAACTGGCGGCTGATACATTTCGACAATCTTCCTCATCACAGAGTCTAATTGCTAATACCTCCTTAATTCTAGGTCTCCACAGCATCTCCATATAATATGTGTCTCAAAGCCTTTTTCTCATTACAGTCTTACCGCGATTTTTGACGTAGACCGATAATACTTCAGAGTCCGTGACCTGTACTAACGCAGTTAACCATTTGTAGGCATCCAGTTTATATCCAAGCTCCTTCTTGGTCTTCCTGCCAACTTGTAATGAAAAATTCCAGAGTCTTTGGTGGGAATCAAACTCACAACAACGGACTGATAGATAGCACACTACCTACTAGCCCACCGAAGCACCCTTAAGTTTAGTTTAATTTTAACGAGTGATTTTTTAAGAGCTTGAGAACTTTTTTTAAAAAAAAAAACGCATAAAATTTGCAAAATCTCATCGGTTCTTTATTTGAAACGTTAGATTGGTCCATGACATTTACTTTTTGAAGATAATTTCATTTAAATGTTGACCGCGGCTGCGTCTTAGGTGGTCCATTCGGAAAGTCCAATTTTGGGCAACTTTTTCGAGCATTTCGGCCGGAATAGCCCGAATTTCTTCGGAAATGTTGTCTTCCAAAGCTGGAATAGTTGCTGGCTTATTTCTGTAGACTTTAGACTTGACGTAGCCCCACAAAAAATAGTCTAAAGGCGTCAAATCGCATGATCTTGGTGGCCAACTTACCGGTCCATTTCTTGAGATGAATTGTTCTCCGAAGTTTTCCCTCAAAATGGCCATAGCATCGCGAGCTGTGTGGCATGTAGCGCCATCTTGTTGAAACCACATGTCAACCAAGTTCAGTTGTTCCATTTTTGGCAACAAAAAGTTTGTTAGCATCGAACGATAGCGATCGCCATTCACCGTAACGTTGCGTCCAACAGCATCTTTGAAAAAATACGGTCCAATGATTCCACCAGCGTACAAACCACACCAAACAGTGCATTTTTCGGGATGCATGGGCAGTTCTTGAACGGCTTCTGGTTGCTCTTCACTCCAAATGCGGCAATTTTGCTTATTTACGTAGCCATTCAACCAGAAATGAGCCTCATCGCTGAACAAAATTTGTCGATAAAACACATTTCGAACCGAACACTGATTTTGGTAATAAAATTCAATGATTTGCAAGCGTTGCTCGTTAGTAAGTCTATTCATGATGAAATGTCAAAGCATACTGAGCATCTTTCTCTTTGGCACCATGTCTGAAATCTCACGTGATCTGTCAAATACTAATGCATGAAAATCCTAACCTCAAAAAAATCACCCATTAGCTTAAAATGAATAGCATACGAATAGCAACTTACAACTCAAAAGTACACAAATCTGGAAAATAAAATAAAACCGAAATGATAAAAAATGTCAAGTGATGGAGGCGCAGCATACATATATTTAAAAAAAACTTACTAGTATGTCGTTACTTTTGCAGCTGAGATAACGATTACTCCATGCTGTTTATACCCTAAACATCCTTTTAAGCGAAAATCTTTCCGCTTCCGGTAAATTTCTTGTTTTTCGTATGTGCCACGCTACGTTTACAACATGTACTTGTACGTGAGGACAAACATCTACATATTTGTGTCCATGTGTGAGTGTGTGTTTTATCTTCTTAAGTGTTTTAAAATATTTTTAACATTTTCATTGCATTTGCATTTGCATTTGTATTTATTTTTATTTTTTCTTGTTTTGAGGGAGTGGATCTAACACAACAATGGGAAATTTCAACTGATGCTTTAGTATATAGTAAAAGGAAGAGGCAGCTTTTAAAGGGGTTTCCTTTTAAACGCATTTTTAAAAACAAAATGTGTTATTTCACTTTATTTTTTCTAGTTTCTTTTAAAGAGTTTTTATTTTTACATACACATGAAATTTTATTTTTATTCTTATATATTTCTGTTACAAGTTTTTTTTTTTAGTTTAATGTGTTTTTGCTTAGTTTTGTCAAATGCAAATCTGGCGAACTTCTCAAGTATATTTTGTTTTTTTCGTGACAGGCTTTTACATTACATCAAAAATTAGTATGAACTGAAGGTAAGAGGTTGTGGAATAAAGATGGAAAGTACTTTTTATGTCCTACAATTTTTGTTGCTAGAATTTAATTAAATCTTTCTTTGAATTATTAAAATATTCCAGTTTAAGAATAAGGATACAGAATATTGTCAAGAAATTCTAAGGGTTATAAGTTTTTAGATCTATAATAATTATCTTTGCATTAAATACGCAAAAGTATATGGGTAACTTTTTAATATTTTTCTTTAGTTCAAAACTTACTAAACGGGGTGTGTATTTTAAATTACTCAGGAACATAGACTTTTATTAAAATTCTAAAATGTATATAAAATCCTACAAATAATTTAGAGTAATATAAATAGCGTTTAAAATATCAAGCTGACAAAAATCAAAGGTGCTGCCTAGTTTGCAGTACCTTTAAATCGATGAAATTGTGTACTTTCGCTACTTTTTCTCCTAGACATCATATATTTAAACCAAGATACTAAGGTACTTTTTTCTTTTTTTTTTGGACCAGCAGGGATGACCCCTACTCATGCAATGCATTGTGCCAAAACTAGGAAATTAGGTTAAGGGAAGGAGGAAAGAGGGAGTATTGTTTGTGGGCATTCGATTTAAATTTTCCTTCATTAAAAGTGACAGGAAAGACCTCTGGAAGGAGTTTAATCCACATACAAACAATTCTGGTAAAAAACGAATTTTCCCTGTAATGTGTAGTGCGATTCACTGGCCATTCGACAACAAAGGGATGCGCTCTAAATGAAAAGCTTGTTAAACGTAAAAATGTGTGGGTATCGGGAACAAGTTCCCTAATTTCATTAGAGCGCATACCATTGTAGTAACGAAAAAACAGTGATGTACACCCCACATTGCGTCAATGGTCAAGTGAATCAATAGAGTTGGATACCCTACTGTCACCAATGAGTTTCTTGGCTCTCTCTTGTACGCAATCGAGCAGATCCAAAATAGACTTTGACGCGCCGGCTCATACATTTTCGGCAGGATGTAGCTGGTATAAATAGTAAGAAGATCGGATGGACTGAAGTATCTTTTACACCGTTTTAGGAAACCGAGGCACTTGAAAGCTTCTTTAGAGACTTGAAAAATGTGTGTCCATCAAACATCACACTGGATTTTCATGCCAAGAACAACAAGAGCTTCCGATTCCTGCCAAAATTGTATTAAAAACCATTTAGTAGTTTTAAAGTGATGCGAACATAGACAGAGAAAATTATAAAAATTAATCTTTTATATTCAATTTCGATTGATAACTGACCATCAAAAAAATATTTTCCAAAAATTTTTCATGTACAGAAATGGTCCTGCTATAGATTTATTATATGTACAGATTATAAAACCTTTATAATAGTTTGTTAATATTTATATTATAATTGTAATAATAATCAAGACAACCGTGCTTACTTTTTTCTAAATAACTCTTTAAGGGATTTTTCACACCAAAAGATGCGGGGTAGAATTACCTTTAAGTCAACTTTACATCATTTTTTTTTCGTTTTTAATAGTTTTGGAGTTATTCAGAAATTGGTGGCGAGAAACAAAATATTTTTAATGAAAAAATATTTTTTTTTGTCCTCAAAAACTGATAAAAAACTTAAATCGGCAAATATTTTATATTTTTGTCCTCATTCGGAAATCTTGGTATCATAGGAATAAAAAAAGCCATAAATGATAAAATCGATGCACAAATGTTGATTTTATTCACAATTAAGTGCAGGTACCTACTTTGACAAACATTATGTGACACACTTTTGTTATAATAAAAACCTATTTTTTTTTTTTTTTTTTTTTTTGTTTCATATTTTAATTATTGTATCGTCAATATTTTTGAACTAACAATAATTACTCATATCTTAAATCTAAGATAAAAATAAATATACTTGTTAAGTCAAGCCAGTGATAGGCAAAAAAAAATTGTATATTTTACGGTTGCCTATCAAATATTTCAATATCAGTCTTTTATTTAAATAAGAATATCTCAAAAACTAGACGTGATAAAATTAATCTATAAACAGATTTCATAACAAGGTTCAAGCTCCCGACCCTTTTTTTCCGGCCATTGTTATCATATATAACAACATATCCAATATTTTAATGTTTTAATTTTGTTCAAATAAGAATATCTCGAAAACTAGCCGTGATAGAAAAATCTGCCAACTCAAGCCTTCGACCTTTTTTTTTTGCCGACCAGTGTTATCAATAGCAGTCGACAGTATACATTTTGTAGCAAAGAGTAAAAAGCGAGAATGTAGTAACTGTACTGTTAGATTATAAAAAGACTGTTAAATCTGACTAGTACACAAGCATGTATTGTTAGGCAGTGTTCCAAAATAAACAACCAACCTAAAATTACCAAACACTGAACAGTTTCCGTAATGATAGCGCAAGTGAAAAACATCGAATAATAATCCACAGCGCTAACTTGTTTGCTTTATGTATTCCTGCATATCAAAAATAAATGTGATCGTCATTTTTCGGTACATAAAGAACCGGTTATGGAGTGTAAAAACTACTTAGAAAAATTGGTTTAATTTAAAAAATGAATTGAATACCAATGAGAATATTTAAAAATTTGTTTAAAAAAATTATACTTTTAACAGCGAGTAGTCATTTTAATTTGCTAATGCATGTTAAAGCATGTTGTACAAATATTGTGTTTCATATGTACATAAGTAAGTATTTTAATACTTGCAGTGTTCCTCTCTGTATTAATTTCATCGATATATTGAATTCATTTTAAAATCTAAAGTACATATGTACTTTAGACGTACGAAATAAAAAGTACTTTTTGATTGTTTTGTAACATACATACTTAAAAAAATTGTTTAACGTTATCATAATCGCTGATTTTAGAACTACTTTGAATACAAAATGTTCGCTGACTTTCTCTTCTACTATTTAAAAGCAAAAAAGAAAGAAGTGTGAGGAATGTAGAAAAGAAAAAGACCAAACAAAACTCTGAAAAATTGTGGTAAAATTCGACGTTGTTAGACTTTGTCATCTCCTGTCAAAATGTCATTTAGATCGTAATGATTTGATATGTGTTTGAGTATTAAAAACATTAACGAAATGTTCTATAACAACAAAAACATAACACATACACCCATGTAACAGAACAACATCAATTGCTGTTGTATTATATATAAAAGGCAACATTAAAGTATAATTTGTATGTGTTAAAAAAGTGCTGTTATACTTTTTTTATAACGCCAAATATATGCACGCATATGTTCGTTTGTTTGTAGTGCTACATGCTGTTCTTAAATTACATTAAGAAATCGATACTTGTTGGAAGAAAAAAAAAATTGTTGTTACTTTTTTGTTGGAAAAGTATAAGAAAAATGTTTGAAATTAATTGTGATCGAAAAATCTGTAGAAAAAATTAGTGCTCAAAAATAAATAAAACAGTAACTCATTTTCTGTCTGTAACTCATTTTCTGTCTGTCTGTCTTTCTGATTGTGTTGGCAGCACGCAAAAGCTAATGGATGGATTTTAACAAAATTTTGGGAGGAGCTACCTTAGTATCCTGATTCCAATATAGGATAATTCTTTTCCGCAAAAATATCTTATTTCCAAGAGAGTGGAGAAAAAGCAGTGAAGGTACGCCGATTTTTTTTAACGATTTAAAGATAGTGCCTACTTTAAGGCATCTTTTACTTTTGAAAGCAGGATATTTTAAACACAAACAAAATATGAACTACTTACTGCCAAATAGCCAATTTAATAAAATTTGTATTTGATTTGTATTTTTACTTTGGGAATTACATTGTTATTAAAATATTTTAAACACCTTTTACTGAGCTTTACAAAAATTTTTAGAATTTTATATCAATTTTTACTTTATATAAAGTAAATACGTAGCAGTCTTAAAATTTGTTGGGGATTATCGAACAAAATATTACCAGGAGGCAAACAACGTGTGTGGGCACAGCTATTAATATGAATAAATTAGCTATAGAACTAATGTAAAAGAGTTTTAAAAAGTATTCATTAAAGCTAGAAAACATATACAGTCATATTTAAACTTCTTATCGATTTTTCTTTAGTTTTAAGTTTGAAAATTTTTTACTGCTAATAAAATTTTATTATTTCCTCTTTTCTTTCAGGTACGTCTACTACCAACCCTTAATTAATAAATTTCAACAATGACACAGCAAGTACTCAATTAATAAAATGCAAATTACCAGGCGTAAACTCCTTAATTATTGAAAACAAGCTACATAAGCCAAAGAGTTATGTGTTACAGTAGGGATCAGATGTGTGTACAAGATATTCAGTCCGAAAAATCAAACGCTTATTATGAAGTGTAAAACTGAACTGTTCTTTATTATTTCCAAAATTATCTTACTTGATAAAATTCGTAATTCTAATTTCTGATAATTTGATTACTAATATCTTATTACAATATTTTAGCAAATGTGAACGTGGGAAAATTAAAACATAAATTTCCAGACTTATTATTTTAATGCAACAATTACAATTTGCTTATCTGATTACTTATTATTTATTTTAGCAAGTGTTGTTATGTGAAGTTGCCCGAATGTCGGCTGTATTAACTTGCATGTTTGTATTTCTAGTAATACCGAAGCGGTTGTCAATTTTTTTTTCCTATTTAGTTCTTAACAAAGCTGTTCTTGAACAACTGAAATGTACTCAATTTTGCTCATACTTGCTCTCAACTAAATTAGAAAAAAAATTTACCGGTATTTCAAATTTAGTTTTCAATTTGGTTGCTATAATCTTGAGTTTTGTTAAAATAAGCAGAAAGTTATTTATTAAAACTATGAAGAAACTCTGGTGAACCGTGAATAACTCGACTGTAAATATGACAATGGAAGGCTCTTCATCAGGTACGAGTATAATAGCGAATTTATACCAATCAGTAGTTATTAGAATGATAAATGTAAGAAATTTAGCTCCGCGTTTTCGGCTAGAGACTGAGAAATTTTAACTGATAGGAACGCACGCCTTATTATGAGAAAGATGACAAGTCTTTAACGCCAAAAGAAGCTTCCATAGTAATAAATAAAAATGTTGGACGACGGACAGGAAGAAGAGCGCTACACAACATTGGAT
>OX451215.1:83840949-83911396 GCA_949628195.1 Phasia obesa
AGGGTTTTTCTGCTTTGATTTGTATTAGAGACCTTAATAGAAAGCAATACGCATAGAGGTAGTCAATGGACCCACAGGGTACCCACTGACAAATAGGAGCAGTTAAAAGGGCCCCCCATGTGTCAATATGATGATTTTTTTTTTTGTAAGGATTTCTTTTTGCTTTAGTCTGACCATTCTAACTCAATAGATTGGAGAAAGGTCCAACATTTAACAAAAAAATTTCAACCAAATTTTTAAAAAAAAATTTTTTAAAAAATTTAAAAAAAAAAATTTTTTTAAATTTTTTCAAAAATATTTACAAAAAAATTTACAAAGCATTTTCAAAAAGATATTTTACAGAAAAATATTAGAAAAAAATTTTTTTAAAAAATTTTCCAAAAAATTTTCGAATAAAATTTTCGAATAAAATTTTACAAAAAATTTTTAAAAAAATATTTTTACAAAAAATTTTTACACACAATTTTCGAAAAATTAAAACAAAAATTTCAATATTTCTCTGAAAATAAAAATCATGACTGTAACATAACATATATTTAATATTAAGAATATACATATGTATGTATGTGTGTATATAGAGTAACATATTTTTATACCCTTCACCACAGGTGGAAAGGGTATATATAAGTTTGTCATTCCGTGTGTAATTTCTACAATATTCATTTCCGACCCCATAAAGTATATATATTCTGGATCCTTATACATAGAGAAGTTGATTAAGCGATGTCCGTCTGTCCGTCTGTCCGTCTGTCCGTCTGTCCGTCTGTCCGTCTGTCCGTCTGTCCGTCTGTCCGTGTTAGTGTGGTAATGTCATTTGCCAAGGCATCAGAAGAGATACAAAAAATTTAAGCACACCAATCTGTCAGGCATAGTTTCGAAAATTTTGGTATTGCAATTCAGCAACATCGGATCATTCCTTTGGAGGCTACGGGCCAAAAACCACGCCCACCTATATTTTTTTTACGTTTTTTTTTACGTTTTTTTTACGTTTTTTTAAAATTTTTTTCGGCTTTAATGATTCTGTTTTGCCTTTTTTTGTCAAATAAATATTAGAGTGTGACAGGTAGATCGCAAGGAGTGCATACAGATCTCGGGGGATCAATAACCCCCTGCGAGGGGCGATTTTTGTTTGTTTTTAGATTGTTAGGGTTTTTCTGCTTTGATTTGTATTAGAGACCTTAATAGAAAGCAATACGCATAGAGGTAGTCAATGGACCCACAGGGTACCCACTGACAAATAGGAGCAGTTAAAAGGGCCCCCCATGTGTCAATATGATGATTTTTTTTTTGTAAGGATTTCTTTTTGCTTTAGTCTGACCATTCTAACTCAATAGATTGGAGAAAGGTCCAAAATTTAACAAAAAAATTTCAACCAAATTTTTAAAAAAAAAAAATTTTTAAAAAATTTAAAAAAAAAAAAATTTTTTAATTTTTTTCAAAAATATTTACAAAAAAATTTACAAAGCATTTTCAAAAAGATATTTTACAGAAAAATATTAGAAAAAAATTTTTTTAAAAAATTTTCCAAAAAATTTTCGAATAAAATTTTACAAAAAATTTTTAAAAAAATATTTTTACAAAAAATTTTTACACACAATTTTCGAAAAATTAAAACAAAAATTTCAATATTTCTCTGAAAATAAAAATCATGACTGTAACATAACATATATTTAATATTAAGAATATACATATGTATGTATGTGTGTATATAGAGTAACATATTTTTATACCCTTCACCACAGGTGGAAAGGGTATATATAAGTTTGTCATTCCGTGTGTAATTTCTACAATATTCATTTCCGACCCCATAAAGTATATATATTCTGGATCCTTATACATAGAGAAGTTGATTAAGCGATGTCCGTCTGTCCGTCTGTCCGTCTGTCCGTCTGTCCGTCTGTCCGTGTTAGTGTGGTAATGTCATTTGCCAAGGCATCAGAATAGATACAAAAAATTTAAGCACACCAATCTGTCAGGCATAGTTTCGAAAATTTTGGTATTGCAATTCAGCAACATCGGATCATTCCTTTGGAGGCTACGGGCCAAAAACCACGCCCACCTATATTTTTTTTACGTTTTTTTTACGTTTTTTTTTAATTTTTTTCGGCTTTAATGATTCTGTTTTGCCTTTTTTTGTCAAATAAATATTAGAGTGTGACAGGTAGATCGCAAGGAGTACATACAGATCTCGGGGGATCAATAACCCCCTGCGAGGGGCGATTTTTGTTTGTTTTTAGATTGGTAGGGTTTTTCTGCTTTGATTTGTATTAGAGACCTTAATAAAAAGCAATACGCATAGAGGTAGCCAATGGACCCACAGGGTACCTACTGACAAATAGGAGCAGTTAAAAGGGCCCCCCATGTGTCAATATGATGATTTTTTTTTTTTGTAAGGATTTCTTTTTGCTTTAGTCTGACCATTCTAACTCAATAGATTGGAGAAAGGTCCAAAATTTAACAAAAAAATTTCAACCAAATTTTTAAAAAAAAAATTTTTTAAAAAATTTAAAAAAAAAAAATTTTTTTAATTTTTTTCAAAAATATTTACAAAAAAATTTACAAAGCATTTTCAAAAAGATATTTTACAGAAAAATATTAGAAAAAAATTTTTTTAAAAAATTTTCCAAAAAATTTTCGAATAAAATTTTACAAAAAATTTTTAAAAAAATATTTTTACAAAAAATTTTTACACACAATTTTCGAAAAATTAAAACAAAAATTTCAATATTTCTCTGAAAATAAAAATCATGACTGTAACATAACATATATTTAATATTAAGAATATACATATGTATGTATGTGTGTATATAGAGTAACATATTTTTATACCCTTCACCACAGGTGGAAAGGGTATATATAAGTTTGTCATTCCGTGTGTAATTTCTACAATATTCATTTCCGACCCCATAAAGTATATATATTCTGGATCCTTATACATAGAGAAGTTGATTAAGCGATGTCCGTCTGTCCGTCTGTCCGTCTGTCCGTCTGTCCGTGTTAGTGTGGTAATGTCATTTGCCAAGGCATCAGAATAGATACAAAAAATTTAAGCACACCAATCTGTCAGGCATAGTTTCGAAAATTTTGGTATTGCAATTCAGCAACATCGGATCATTCCTTTGGAGGCTACGGGCCAAAAACCACGCCCACCTATATTTTTTTTACGTTTTTTTTACGTTTTTTTTTAATTTTTTTCGGCTTTAATGATTCTGTTTTGCCTTTTTTTGTCAAATAAATATTAGAGTGTGACAGGTAGATCGCAAGGAGTACATACAGATCTCGGGGGATCAATAACCCCCTGCGAGGGGCGATTTTTGTTTGTTTTTAGATTGGTAGGGTTTTTCTGCTTTGATTTGTATTAGAGACCTTAATAAAAAGCAATACGCATAGAGGTAGCCAATGGACCCACAGGGTACCTACTGACAAATAGGAGCAGTTAAAAGGGCCCCCCATGTGTCAATATGATGAATTTTTTTTTTTTTTTGTAAGGATTTCTTTTTGCTTTAGTCTGACCATTCTAACTCAATATATTGGAGAAAGGTCCAAAATTTAACAAAAAAATTTCAATCAAATTTTTAAAAAAAAATTTTTAAAAAAATTTTTAAAAAAAAATTTTTTAAAAAAATTTTTTTCAAAAATATTTACAAAAAAATTTACAAAGCATTTTCAAAAAGATATTTTACAGAAAAATATTAGAAAAAAAATTTTTTTAAAAAATTTTCCAAAAAATTTTCGAATAAAATTTTACAAAAAATTTTTAAAAAAATATTTTTACAAAAAATTTTTACACACAATTTTCGAAAAATTAAAACAAAAATTTCAATATTTCTTTGAAAATGAAAATCATGACTGTAACATAACATATATTTAATATTAAGAATATACATATGTATGTATGTGTGTATATAGAGTAACATATTTTTTTAAATGCGTTTGATTTTTTTTTTCAAATGCGATTGATTTAAAATAGATGAGATCTTTGTTTAAAACCTAGGTGCATTAAACACATAGACATCATCAGGATACCGGGTAAAAACTGCCAAAAATAAAATACACACGTTTATAGGTAAACGTTTTTTTTTTTTTTGAAGCCAGTGTAGCTACATGGCTACACGACCACCGTTGTGGATGTCGTCAACTTAGGCTAATTTCTATTTTATTCAACAAAAGAAAATGTCACAAATTACATTATTATTGTAAATTACAAATTCATATACAAACAAAAAGTTTTGGAGGAGATATTTAAAAGTTTTTGAAAAAGTTATTTAATTTTATAAAAGCAAAATAAGTATTTCTACAACAATGTCAGAGTTTACGATGTAGCGTCGGCTTCAATATCATTAAGTAGCTGACAACACGGCGACAATTGTAGCAAACGGAATTTGTTTTCATTTGTCTTCTATTTCTTTAACTCATGAATAATGATTTTTTCTTATACGACTTTATTTAAATAAAGAGTCAACAATATGGATAATGCTGTACATGTCTGTATAAATAAAATCACCGTGGTGAAGGGTATAGAAGATTCGGCACGGCCGAATATAGCACTTTTACTTGTTTTAATTTATTTTAATTTTATTTTATTTTTTATTGCTTGCTTTTACTAATTTTAAGTGTCTACTTAAAACTGTACAGCAAATAAGAACATTTACTTCACAATCACCTCTACTTTGGGGACACTCTTTAACTTGTAATAATTTTTATACTTTTTATAATAGCAAGCATAGTACCAATTAATCTGCACAAATTTCAAGTGTAGGCAAGATAACAAGATAAGATGAAAATCCTTAAAATCGCAACTTCTATGGAGCATCCTTTTATTTTTATTTTTTTTTTATTTATAAATGTTACTTTTTGTTATCGTATACATTGTAAAAAATACTCTGTATAAATTTATAGGGGCTACCTTATGTGTTATTTTCGCAACACCCTTTACCTTTCCTATATCTTTTGCTACAGCAGACATAATACATGCTCTGTGCAAATTGAAATATCTACCTATTCCGGTTCAATAAATAAGGCCATATGCTTAAAAATCTATTCTCTATCGGAATACTCTTTAATTTTTAGTAACTGTTATTATAGTGGCCATAGTATTACAACTTCTGTGAAAATTTCAAGAGTATACCTATAAACTAAGCCATATACGTAAAACTTATGTCACTATTGGGACAGCCTTTAGTTCTCAGTTTAATTTTGTGTGTTTTATAACTTCAAGCAACTACCTCTTACGATTCAGAAAATAAGGATAAATACCTTCGTGAAAACTAGGTAACAATCAGATAAACCTATAATTTTTAGTGTTTGTTAATACCGCAACCATAGCAATATATTAAATAAATACAAATAATGTTTTTTTAATTTATTAATTTTTTGAAGGATAAATAAAATCAATCAATATTTAGAGGATATTAGCTATCCCTGATGCGCCTCGCTAGCCCTATCCTCAAGCAAATACAATAAAAACTTGTATATAAAAGCACGACCAAGCTTAAGGTCGAAAATTTCTATTTTTCTCAGAGAAGCAAAATTTAGAAAGTGTCACTATTGCGCTTACCTGACTCTCCCGTCTTAATCACCGAGTTTTAAGCAATGTGCCTATTCCCTCGGTTCATGACTTTGTATGTATAATTTTCAAAACCTTACCTATTAACCTATTATAGTTGCCAAATTACAAGCACAGAAAAATTATTTTTATCAATTAAAGGTTTTAATTAATTCTAGTTAATTGTACATGATAATAATTTTTAGTATGACAAACCAACTCTTTCAATACAGTCTCTTTTTGGCTAGACTATGCATATTAATATGAAGGTTACTGTTGCAAGATTTCAAAAGTCATGATCCTCTGTCAAATGATAATTTTTAACTTTGCGTAGGAGATACCACTCCCACTGTTCCAATATAGTCTCTATTGCTACACTATACATACTGTCATGGAGGTTATTTGTGCATAATTTCAAGATTATACCTATTACAGTTATATGGGGATAGCAGTACATACTACTATTCCAATCTAGTCTGTTTGCTATACTATCCATTATAGCGGTTACTCATACAAAATTTCAAAACTCTAGCTGAAACACTTCCTTCGGCAGACGATAAGAATTGTTCACTTTGTATGGGAGGTACCACAGCGACTGTTTAAATATTTTGTTGCTAGACTGTAGATATTAATTTGAATAAGAAGAATATATTTATTGTCTTGTAAAGGAAATAATTTGGTTTCAAGTTCACTTTTAAAATATTCATTGGGTATCATCAAACTCATTACTATTCTCATTATCATCGACATACCACTAGCAACATTTACATCAGTCTCATCATCATCAACAAGAACTGCAAAAATAAAGTACAACAACAGGTAAAGAAAAGTTTCCATTGAACTTTCCTTTTTTTAAATTTAATTTTAATGGCCATAAAATGGCTTTTTTAGTGCAAAAACACGAGCAGATAAATATAAAGATATATATAGATAGACCTTTACTTGTTTCTAGTGATACGAACTTATATTTTAACTTTTTTTTATCACATTTTTTCACATTTGCACAAACTATATTGTGTAATGTGCACTGAACCATACATAGCATACGTGCACTAAAGAAGAAAGTGAATCTATATAAAAAACTTTATTGTTTATATGAATTTTATAGGTCATTGGAAAGCCATAAAAGATATTAAATTAAATATTAAAGCAAAATAATAACGAACAAATTTCAATGAAAACGAATTCATAAATAAAATAAATGAAATGAGCTGAAAAACGATATTGTCGTTTAATAAAATGAATTAAGAACAAAATCCTTGGGAAATATGAAAGGTATATATGAATTTAATAACACAAAGATAATACCTTTCATGCACTATATCCAGGTACAATTTTAATAATGCAACACGTAACAATTAAATTTGTTTTAATTAACTATTTATTCAAGAAATACACTAAGAGTTCACTTTAAACACTTTTGGCACCATATTTTCGTTTTCGTATTCACACTTCATGGTGTTCGCTCTTATTCACTCATAGTAATTTACTGGTTAGAAACTAACGTCTGCTTCCCCTACTTATCTTGATTTATAATCACCTTCTAATGGGTAAGTCGACCCATGTAAAAAAAATTTCGAATGCTTCACAATATTCCAGAACATTTTAAAACGTACTACGGGTTTCCTTAATATCCCGTAAAGATTTACCATGTTTTGGAATGTTTCCCAAAGTATTCCGAATTTACTACAACTTTTTAGAAAGTTCACTGATAATCTGGAATGTTGTGAAAAGCTTTTTAATATTCTGGACTGTTCTAAAATTTTTAGAAGGCAAATTCACAAGTCCTACATCTATATATGTAAAGCACAAAATGTGTTTGTTTGTTTGTCGGAAAGCACTAGCTGCCTACATCAGAGAACCGATCTTTCTGAAATTTTCACAGTTTGTTACTGGATATACGGATGGTAAAATAGGCTACTTATTTTTTTGATATTCGCCGTGGGCGTGGTACCGCCCGTACAAAGTAAATATTTATCATCGTATATCTTTGTAACAGCAATAGGTAGCATCTTGAAATTTCGCAGCCGTAATCTGTATATTAACGTAAATAGTTTAGCGAAACACAGACTGCATTGGAATAGTGGGCCATACAAAGTAAATATTTATCATCGTATATCTTGGCAACAGTAATAGGTAGCGCCATGAAATTTTGCAACAGGAATCTCTATATTAACATGCATAGTTTAGAGAAAGATAGACTAAATTGGAATAAAGGGCGTGGTACCTCCCATACAAAGTGATATATTATTATCGTGTATCTAGAGAACTACAATAGCTACCACCTTGGAATTTTGCACGGGTAACCCCCATATTAACGTACATTGTCAAGATAAACACAGATTGAATTGGAATAGTAGGCGTGGTACCTCCCATATAAAATGGAAAATTATTATCGTGTTCCTGACGAACTACAACAGATATCGCCTGGAAACTTAGCATGAGTGTACATAGAGTACTATAATAGATATGATCGTAAAAGTAGGTACAAGTAACCCGAATACCCATATACTATAGAAAAACGTAGGCTGGATTGGGACAGTGATCACGGTACCCCCTATATAAAGTAAAAAATTATTATCTTGTATCTAAGTAGCGTCTGGGAATTTTGTTTATAGAAACAAAATAATGGCATCATGCAAATTCGACATCGGGATACAGCATGTGAGAGACAATTCTTCATATTGATTATCCGTCCCTGGAACCAACTTCCACCAAACTTGCAAACTATTAGCAACGCAAATAAATTTAAAAATTTACTAAAACAATTCTACCGAATGTAATTTGCTGTAAATGTCATAACTTTGTTATTTTATTTTATTTTTTATTTATCTTATATTATTTTTGATGTTATATTAATGTTTCTACATAGTGTAATTTTAAAATTTTTTATATCTTTAACTGCTCTGATTCTGTTACTGTAAAATATAAGATATTATGTCTTGTTGTATCAGAAAACCAAAATTTAATAAATACAAATACAAATACACAGACTGAATTGGAATGGTGAGTGTCGTACCTCCTATACATAGTGAGAAATTAATATCGTGTACCTAGAAAACTGTAATAGATAGAGCCTTCAGGCTTTGCACGAGCACCTCCTGTGCCAATGCACATAGTCTACCTATATATAGACTGGATTGGGGCAGTTAGCGTTGTACCTCCTGTACAAAGTGAAAAATTATTATCGTGTACCTGGAGAACTACAATAGATGGAGCCTTGAAACTTTGCACAAGTAACCCTCATACTAATGTGCATAGTCTAGCAAAATACAGACAGTGTTAGGATCGTGTTACCTCCCATAAGAAGTAAAAAATTATTATCGTGGTAACATGTATAGTCAGGCAAAAACAGATTTTTGATGATAGAATAGTGTGCGTTTTCGAGTTAGAGGTTGGCCATACTTTTCTTCCGTGTTTATTGTATTTTTTGTGGATGGGTGTATCGTAGCGCACCGGGGATAGCTAGTCTTTTATAAAACACAATTTTTTTTATTGATTTAAAAAAAACAAAAATGGGTCCCGGTACGATCAATGGTGATCAAAGGTAAAAACAGGAAACCACAAAAATGTCTTGATCGTACCGCCACCGTTTTTTTATTTTTCAGTCAGTAAAAAAATTGATTTTACAAATTGGTGTGTATTGTATTACTAAGCTAAATTTTTTTTTGTTCCTAAATATTTCTTTTAACTAATGAAAAGTAACAAACAAAACCAAGCTCAAATTAATTCTCAATAAATGCAATCGGTTTTGTTTTATGACATAAAAACGCTAAATTAGAAAATAATAATAAATTGCGCATATATTTGTTTAATGTTTAAAAAATACTTTGCCGCTAGTTCCAAGTACTAGACACAGTCATTAAGTTTAACTGCCAGACCGCCACACAGTTAGTATTTTTTGTTTTTTGTTCGCATGCCGAATTGATAAAGGAGCGAACTAATATTGACCACAACCATTTTAGCCACAATTACCAATGCAGTTGTTTATTTGCAGATCATATAGTAGGGTAATCGAATGAGTCAAGTGACTGGTGGCTATTTGTTTAAAATCTAAAAAAACTTACATTCATTCACACGCTTAGTATTTGTACGAGGAAAATAAGAGATGGAAACGTTTTTAAGTGGTACTTTAGATGTCAAAAAACTGATTTGTTTGGGTACCAGAAAATTATTTAAAACGAAAAAAAATATTAAAAAAAAATATTTTTATAAATTTTTATAAAAAAGACCTAAAGCTTTAAAAAAAATAATTATAAAATTTATATTATTTCCTTATATTTGTTAATTTCTTTAATTTCTTATATAAGAGATGCCGATTAGGTTAAGCAAGCCGCTCGCATGCAGCGAGTTTATTCGGAAGCCATTAAGGCTCCTGTGACGCCCTCAGAACCATCTACCCTACAGTTACGCACAAAGCTTCTAGCAAAACATATCAGGCCAGTCAGTTGTGCATCCCTAAGATAGCTTCGGTTCTTAAAGAGCCACTCAGTCGCAAAGAAGGTGTGTAACTGACTCTTCTTCTTTCTCATCCAGATAGCCGCCTTACTTGGAAAAGCCACATTGACTTCAAGTTAACACAAATAAAACTAACAAAACAAAACAAAAGTACAACTAAATTGGCTTATTGGCAGAAACTCCACCCTGAGCTTAGATTGTAAACTTCTACTGTACAAGTCGGTCCTCAAACCAATTTGGTGTTAAGGGATTCAGTTATGGGGCACTGCCTCTGCTAGCAATGTAGAAAAAATTCAAAGGCGCCAAAATAAGATTTTACGTATTATTACATCTGCTGCCTGGTATATAAAAAATTCGAACATCCACAAAGACCTAAACATGCCATCAGTTAAAGCAGAAATAGCGAAACATGCCGTCACATATCTAAAGAGGCTTGAATCTCATCCAAACCCTTTGGCGCGTAACATACTGAATGAACCTGGTTACATTCGACTAAAAAGAAGTGCTACTGCTTTTCTTGGCCGTACATTAGAGGGATGACCCCTAATGATTTCAAAATCCCTGAAACAAGCATTATTTTTGTCTAGCAATGGCTGGACTTAAAAAGAATATTTTATTTAAGACTTAAGATACGAGTAATTATTGTTAGTTCAAAAATATTGAAGATACAATAAAGAAATTATGAAAAAAAAAGATAGCTTCTAAAGCTTTTTTTTTCCAACATAAGTCATACAGTGTCCTCTTATGAGGCATACTAAACATCACATCGCAGTTTTTCCGAGAAGCAGTAGTGCTTTCGTTCTTTCTTTATAAATTGGAGGCCAAAGGATTGTGGACAATCTGAAAGTGGTTATTGTAATAATTACTGATTCAGTTTCAATTGTAATTGTACATGTAATTGTATTTAGAATTTTTTAATTACAACTTACAAGTAATTTTAATTGGAATTGGAATTTTTTTCAAATAATTGAATGTAATTGTAGTTGAAAAATTTAAATTAAAAATGCATGTAATTGCATAATTGCATGTGTAACTTTTTAGGGAATGCAATTAAGTAAACCTTTACATGCAAGGTGTCATTGTCACCAGGACTTTACTATTGAAGAAATAGACCATAAGTTATTAGACAGTAGACATTCATATTTTACGATGTAACAAATATTTTGATTTTATAGAAAATAATTGTTGCAAACAAAATCGACATCAAAACAGATATATACGCATCAATCTGTAAGAACTAGTATCCACACCAAATAAAATATAAAGCAAATGAGCTAAAATTGGGTATACTATATTTTGTATACCTCAAGCAATGCGAAATCAAAAGGTAAGCTGTTTGCACCAAAAAACTTGCTGTCTGTAAAGATTTAAACTCCTTTATTTTTTATACTTTTCATTGTGGACATAATTTTGCTTACATATAATGTGTCCATCTATAATGGTTTAAAATAACGTTATAGCATATATTTACCTTAAATAATATCACCTATGATGACACCTTTTAATTTCTAATTTTATATTTGTTACAGCGGTTAAAGCAGTACCCATACTGTATGAATTCCAGGTGTCTATTTCAAATTAGTGTATGCCACTATTTTTGTCGAGTTTGTACAGGTCATACCGTTTGACACATCAAAATGAAATTTAGTATGTGCCTTTGGTATGTGGAGGTGAAGAGCTGTATAGTTTTTGGGCATAATCGGGAGGGGGAAAGGGGTAGTTTCTTTACCCCCAAATTTTGTGAACGCTCTACAGGTCATACAGTATGACACTATGTGCCTTTGGAATATGGAGATGAGGACCTGTATACATTTCGGGCATAATCCGGAAGGGGCAAGGGGTAGTTTACCTAACACCCCAAATCGAAAATATTTTTTTTTTCAATTCGAATATATGTACTTTGAACTTTTATTCTTTATGTAATATAACCATAAAAATACCTGTTTCCATTTGGTATGGTAGGCGTAGGCCACTCCAGTTTTAAATTTGTTCACTACAATATATTCGCATTACTAATATTTTTTTGGTAAATGTATATTATATTTCAAACAGGTATTATCAATGGACCTAATATAAGAAAATTAATGAAAAGCGAATTTTTCACAAATATGCTTTCGAACCATTATAACCAAGTATGTGCATGGGAGGCATTGAAAGAACCGTGTACAGCGAGATGACGTAGAGACACGAGTGGACAGCTTGCTGTATTATTTTGAAAATATCAATGCATTCATGACGTTAAAATTACATTTCCTGCATTTCCACCTTGATACCTTTTTGGCACAATCACCTCAGGAATCGGACGAACAAGGAGAGATGTTCCACCAGGTGACCATGCCAATGGAAAAGCGATTCAAAGGCAAAAAATTGGATGCATTTCTTGCGGAGGTTCCCTATGTTGAGGCCCTATGGACCCCCTTTAATTTTTAAAACTTTGAAATTCTTTTAAAATGGGACCAATCTGTAAGCAAATCCTTTCTGATAAAGAAAAATTTTTTTAAATAGGTTCAGAAATTACTGAGTTCTGCACGCACAAACATAAAAAAGCAACATTCAGACGATTTGATAACCTACTTCTTTTTTTGAAGTCAGTTAAATATTCAAAATTCTTTAAAGAAATACACATACGGTCCAGAACACTGAAAAGTGCTTAGTTCTTTTCCAAATCGGTGGAGAAATATATAACTAACAGAAAATTTTCAGTTGGTAACAGCAAGGTGGAGTGATTAAGAGTTCAGGTTCAATAAAAATCATGAATTTTCGAAATGTTACTTGTCTTACAATGAAGATGTCCTCTTTAACAAAGGCAGTGCTGTAAAAAGGTAGTCAGTGATCATTACACAACCGTATATATGGGAAAAACCAAACAAACTTGAAAAAGAGAAAAAGGACCTTTTTGAATTGTTGCACTTCATCCCACCAGGTAGGTCATCACACCTTTTATTACAACCTGAATTGCAGTATTAGAAATCTGAGGTATTATGATGAGACAAATAATGATTAGCTCTTATAATGTCTACTTTTAATGATTTTTTTATTAACTTGTCCTAAAAAATGGTGTTGTGTATTATTATCAATTGGAGCAAAAAAGGAAAGGATAATTTTAAATTATGGCCTTAAATGTAACTGCCATGTACATATTAAAATTAGAAAAACAAATAAGTTATATTTTATTAAATAAGTTGTATCACTATTTAACCTGGGTATAAAAACAGGGAAAAATTGCGAATAAAAAGTACCAATTGCAAAAGTTTTGATTTCAAATTACTTATATCTGCTATATACATAGTATATACGTGTATGGATATGTACATATGTGTTCTATATCGCACGTCTGCTTAGTTAGTGTTAAACAAACGATTGAGTCAACATTCTGTTTACATTGAGTATTTAAACCGATGTATGTATGTATGTATGTATGTATGTATGTATGTATGTATTTAGGTATGTATGTACCCTGTAGGATATTAAGCGATAATTGCCGAAACGCTACTAGTGCAATTACTAGAACTACAAACACTAGTGAAAACAGAGTTAGAACTTTCATTACGAAATACTAGTGCTGATGAGTTGTAGTACTTGAAGTAGTTCAAGGTTACCACTTGCAGACAGATAGAAAATTTGCGTAACAGAAAAATTTGTATTTCAGTATAACTTTTGGAGTTTGATTTTTGTGATCTAGTCTTTGCTTTATTCTATTTTTATAAAGAAAAATAAAATATTTTGAGAAATTCTAATTATCTATTCATATTTTTTTGGGCTTTCAAGAAGAACTGCCATACCACAATATGCATTTAAAAACTAGTAACAAACTGGTTCAAAAGCACCCAATCAGGTCCATGTGTACTAGTAGGCGTCTAGAACAAATGGTACTAGTGATTTTCCAAATACACTCAATGTTAATTTGAGCATTAAAATGGTATAGGAAAGTTTACAGTTGAGAACTAGTGCTACTAGTGCTACTGGTGCTTTTTTTTAGTAGTAAAACACTAGTTAGACACTAGTTCGATCTCCTACAGGGTATGTATGTATGTATTTATGTATGTATGTAAGTATGTATGTATGTATGTATGTAAGTATGTATGTATGTAGAATTAAACACTTTTTATTTTGAATTTTTTTATTTGTCGTTTTAATATATGTATGTATGTAAAACGCCAATTGAAAATTTTGCCACATATTTAATAATTAAGAGCTAAAAAGTTTATTAGTATATTGAGTAAATATAGTCATTGCAGTACATATACATACATACATATGTATATAGAGATCCATATTGTAATTGAAAAAAATATATTTTTAAATGAAGTATTTTACAAAAACAAAAAAAAAACAACATAAAAATATAGTTATTTGATTAAGAATTATTTATTTATCCACGTAATAGGAAATTAATTAAGTCTATAAAACATTTAAATGACATTTATAAATATTTGAAATATTTATTGACTTTATGAAAACAGAAATAAAATAAAATTACAATTAAATTTTGTTTTTCTTAAGCCTATGTATATGTTGAGTAACATATATTCTTTGACAAGAAAAATTTGACATTAAATATGTGGTGTCTATCTTGCAATTTGGAAGAATTTTTTCAGTTCTTCAGTATGCCACATTGTTTTACAAATGTTATCAAAAGCTGTTGTTTGAAAAATTTCACAAGAAATAATGCCCATTTGCTTTATTTCTCAGCTTTGATAAAATGTTGGCAGAAACACTTCAATGTTTTTCCACAGTGAAAACAAAGTACTATTTCTGCAACATTTTTAAATCACTTTTTCACACAATTTTTTATGTATTACATAGAGCATCGTGTTATTGACAGCATTCCGAATGAAAAACTGAACAGAATACTAGGTTTTATATTAAAATAATTATGAAAAAAAAATATAATTTTTTTATAAATTTTACCCTTTCTATACTTACTTATTCTAAATAAAACCGTTTATGAATCGGATACGATACACTTGGGTTTCATATGAATACAATATGAGGAAAGAAGTATCAAATTAAAATATATATCAAGTAGAAGTGCTATATTCTGACGTGCCGAATCTTCTATACTCTTTATCACTGTGATTTTATTTATACAGCATTATCCATATTGTTGACTCTTTACATAAATTAAAATAAGTCGTATGAGCAAAAACTCATTATTCATGCTTTAAAGAAATAGAACTCAGCGGCTACGCACCTAAGCGCCGTGTAGTCAGCTACTTAATGATATTGAAGACGACAGCTACATTGTAAACTCTGACATTGTTGTAGAAATACTTATTTTGCTTTTATAAAATTAAATAACTTTTTCAAAAAATTGTAAATATTTCCTCCAATACTTTTTGTTTGTATATGAATTTGTAATTTAGAATTTTGTGACATTTTCTTTTATTGAATAAAATAGAAATTGGCCTAAGTTGACGATAGCCACAACGGCGGTCTCGTTGCCATGTAGCTTTGCTGGCTTCAAAATAATCGTTTACCTATAAACGAAAAAAAGCTTATTCCGAAAACCAAAAATAATTATTATCAAAACAACCCAATATTTGTAAAAAAAATTTTTTAGATCTCTTGTCCTTGTTGTTAGATGGGCAAATAATCATTTTTTCGTGATTTTAAGTGATAACGGGGACATTTTGAAAATATCGACCGATTAGGCTAAGAATTACAAAGAATTATCGATATACTTCGGTATACAAATTAATTAACGTTGTCTATACAGGCCTGAACTTTACTTTTTAAATTCAAAATTTAAACGACAGCAGCCCCCTCTTGTATTTTAAAAATTTAAATAACTACACAGCAAGATCTAAACATTTTATGGCAACTGATTTTTAAGGAATTTAAGTAATGCTTTCTGAAGTACGGACATCTTAAATTTTAAAATTTTTCGGATAAATTAAATAAAAATCACTTTGTATTTTGCTGCTAACGATATTATTATTGCTTTTATTTATTTTTTTGCCTCTTTATTGTTTATTAACAACAAATTAAATTAGTAGCTCAGAATCTTCAAATCCCATAAGAAGTAGAAATAAAAAAAAAAAACATTATTACACAATAACAAGCAAATAAATCCCACAAAAAACAATGATCAACAACGAATGACTAAACAATTAAATAACTAAAGCCAAAAAGAAAATAAAACAATTGCCAATTCCCTAAAGAAATTGGCATAAAGATGTATGAAACTGTATAGATAGATAAATAATACAAATAGACAGTAAAAATAACAATAATAACAACCATAAAACACGTAATACTTAACCTAAGTAGTTCAGTACAGACACTGTTTCCAACATGTTTGAGGAGGGCAATCCGTTGCCCATGTAGGCCTGATTTTATTTTTTTGGTAGAGGAAAATTTGGCTGTTGCACAGAAAAATATTTCATTTAGCTTATGGGAGAACAACATCGATCTGGAAAAGCTCTAAACAATTTCCTGGGAAATTATTTCTAATTTCCCGGGAAACGGGAAATTTAAAATAATGAGCACTTTAAAGAAAATTCTGGGGTTATTATTTTTAAACTAGCAGTGCCCACCACTTCGTGGGAGTCCTGACAATATTTTGCTCAATTTTGCTTTAAAAGTATTCCACACCAATTGAAAGACTTACTTTTATAGTGCTTCAGTTATGGTTTATGTATTTTACCCTGGGTAAAATTCTAAAATTTATAAAAAATTCTAAAATTCAAAAATTTATTGTAAACCTCTATAAGAGGTGTTTAAAATATTTTAAAAACAATGTAATTCCACAAAGTAAAAATACAAATTAAATACAAATTTTATTCAAATTGCGCCATCTGTTGCGCAGTAGTTTCCATTTTCAAAAACAAAAAGGTGAGTTGAAAAAAAAAATTGGTATTAAAAAATCCTAGTTTTAAAGCGAAAATATCCAGTACCTTTAAACCGAAAATTGCGTTTTTCACTGCTTTTTCTTCACTTTCTCTTGGAAATAAGATATTTTTGCGGAAAAAAAGTATCCTATATTGGGACGTCAATGAAAAGCGGACAGACAAATGGAAGTGCATTACTATTTTATTATATGTACAGATATAGATAAGCACTTCTTTTGCTATCAAACAAATATTTGATCGTTATTGTGATGAATTAAAGCATTTTTAGAATTGTAGTATTTTTATGCCCATATTCATAATAGCCCAATTCACAATCTTGTGCATTTGAGGTTGCAAATTTATGCAATTGTAAAAATTTCCCAAGAATTGTGAACAGTTTTTTATTTAATTTTGCAACACTTCCTTCAAAATAAAAAATTTCCTATTGGAATTTATTCTACAATAAAAATTTCGTTGAGAGAAAGTACAAATAGCCAATTTTGAATAGATAAAAGTGCTAAGGAAGTACCTTTATTAAAAGGTACAAGTGTATTTTACACACTCTAATTTATAAAATATTCATTCAATTACAATCCAAGCATGCATTGTCCAAAATTCTTCATTAGTCCAGTATAAGGGGAGGGAACAGTGTTCCATCGAAAGTTGCAAACACAAAAAGACACGGAATAATCAAACTATAAAAGACGCATTATGCCCAAAAATTGACAGTCGTTTAGTATTAAATAACAATTAATAGAAGCAGTCTTACATTGAAAACTACTGTTCTAGAGATACAACAAATCTCGGAATTATCAAACAGCCCAGGCAATAGATGCAACTTGCCTAAAATTTGACTGTTGTCTAGTACTAGATAACAGTTAATGGCAACAGTATTTCTTTGTAATTTTTAGAGCAAGAAATGCTAACGGTTACGGAATTATTAAAAATAAAATTCCTTAACCAGACAATCCGGTAATAGATATAAAATAGAAGTTTCCGTTTTTGTCCATTTTTAAATTCTTATCTTATTTTTTATGTTTTTTAGTTTTCATTTTTTTTGTTTTTTGTCAGCTGTCAGCTTGTAAATGTCTAGCAAATAAAAACTATGGTTTTAAGTGTTGTTTATTTCCCAATGTGTAGCAAATGCATTTCTATATATTTTGTTAGTGTGTTGTAAAATTATCCAAGACAATTTTGCAAATGCTACGATGCAAGACCATTTGCACAAGATTGTGAATTGGGCTAATAAATAAAGCCTACGTGAAATGTATTTTAGAACAAGATTTGTATAAGAAATTTGTTCTAAAACAAATTTCAAATATATTTATTATTTATATAGATATTATAAACTTAAAAAAATGCTATAGATCGTACAAGACAGATTCTAAATCAATTAAAAAAAGTCCTCTAAAAACATGTTTCTAGAAATATAAGAAACAAGAATATGGTAAATAGTTGCATTTAATTCATGATGTAAAAACGAGATAAGTATGGATGATTCGTTTCTTAAATCGAAGAACGCATATAAAAAAGCTCTGATAGTTTTCAATTGCGCAGAGTTGTGGGTTCAGATTTTAGAAAATTTAGTGGCCGTTTTAAATCAGATTAAAGTTGCATTAGAGGCCTTGAGCCGTAGGGGCACAAATTTGTTAATAGCAGATGTTATTACTCAGACCCTCTACGAGCAGCTTTTGGCTAATAAGTCGACTCTTTCAAAAACGATACTTAAGTATTTAGAAAATGGTGAAATTGCTAATGTGCCAAAAAAATGTCACAAAAACTTTATTCAACACAATTGTTCAACAGATTATTAAAGCCACTCGAATCTGTAGAACCGTCAATTAGCAGTTGTGTTGTTAACGAAATGGAACCAACTTTTAAAAAGAGACTTTTGTAGCAAAAACAAGGAAAAGAAAGTCCAGTTATTTGTTAAACGCACTAACAGTTCTAAAATCATATTTTGTAAAAAAATAATTATTGATAGATTTGTTCTGTATTTATAAATATTTGTTATAATTATCATGTTGTTTTTGTCACCTGAATTGTTTTTTAGCTTTATAAGCTGTTAATACTAATATTTATTGTGTTCTTTTTATGTTTTAATAAAACTATGAATTTTTAAATACAGTTTGGGTAAATAAAGTTATTTTCTTTAAGAACTGTTTTTCGCTTTCCCGGGAATGCGAATATTTTTTCCCCGTTTCCCAGGAAACCCTAGTTGCAAACGTAACTGAAAAGCCTATTTTAACATGGTTTAGCATATAAATTTTATAAAATTTAACGAAAAATGAAAATGTATTTTAAACCCCCTTAGCTTTATAAGCTTTAAGTTATCGCTTCTGATTAAGAGAAGGATATCCATAAGTACTACATAATTGTTTGTTTCCAAAGCATTTTTTTGCTATATAATCCAAAATAAAATAGCCACTTAAGGAAACTGTGTAATATACATGCTTATAGTATATCTGCAATATTTACAGACATGACGGTGTATAAACTTCTTTAACATGATTTCATTTATTAAATAAAACCAACCGTATGAAAATTCATACTCACAATCTTAAAAATAAACAATTTTATACCCTAAATATCGAACTTAATTAACTTGAAGTAAATACCTTGAAATAACACTGCAGGGCACAGAAATCATCTTTTATACACACAACTAACAGAAATAGAGGTAAGTAAGTAATCAATAGACAAATAAAAACACAACACAAAGATATATTACCTTTAAAAACGCAACGAAACGTTTTATGTGAAGTGGTCTTTTAAAATTAGGATGTGTAGAATTTTTAAATAAATGAGAATTTAGTTAAAAATTGGTCAACTCAGTCTTAGATTCGATTTTAGTTTCAAATAATCACAAGACAGTCTTTAAAACGAACTGTACTTTAAAGGCCTAAAAAATAGCTACAAAAAGGTGAAAATCGTAAACATGATTATAAGTGAATCATATTGCACAACGAACAATAATCAAAACCACGCAGCGTGATAAAGCAGTAATCACAGTCGTATTAAATGTTTTGGCTTTTTTTTTTCTTTCAGAATATGGTAGACTTGAAGGGTATGGTAGCAATACTAATTGTCAAATTTACGAAGCTGACGGGACTACTAACGCGGATTTTCTAGATAGAGCTATGGATAGTGGAATCATTTTGAATCAATAATGGTCTACAAACATGTAATAATCTCCTTGGTACGCACATTTCCATATCATGTGATGGTTTTAAATCGAGAAGAGTAAAATTAGTACGAACACGATTAACAACTATTTGATACTAGGGCCATTATCTTGACCGTAAAATGAACTTCTTGAAATGAACAGATTTAGTTTTTAGGGTTCCGTAACCAAAGGGTAAAAACGCAACCCTATTGTTTTCGCGACAATGTCTGTCCGACTGTTCGTTTGTGGGCCTGTCCGTCTGTGTGTCAGCGCTTTTTATCTATGAAACCATAATAGGTAGACTGTTGAAATTTTCACAGAAGATGTATAACTGTTGCCACTATAGCAAAAATACTAAAACTAATAGGGTGTTCCGATACAGACATGTTATTCACGTATATGTTAATATTTCTTGAACTGAAGGAGGCATACACTTAAAACTCACAAGCAGTAATTAAAACTTAGTTCGCTATATAAACAAGTCTAAAAAAATAAACCTAAAAATTAAAGGGTGTTCCGATAGTGGCGTGATTTGCATGTATAAGGCCTAAATTTTTACCATATAATAGATAGACTCTTGAAATTTTCATAAACTGTGTATTACTATGACCCCTATAAAAACAGTAAAAATTAAAGGGTTTTCCAACAGTGACGTGATTTGTATGTATAACGCCTTATTTTTTGGATCGTAATAGTTAGACTCTTATAATTTGCACAAAAGATGCGATGTTGTACCACGGCCGCTATGACGATTACTAAAAATTAAAGGGTGTTCCGACAGTGACAAGTTTTCAACGTATAGTGACTTATTTTTTTTAATCGTAAAAGACAGACTCTTGATATATTCATAGAAAGAGAAATGCCATGTCCGCTATAAAAAATAACAAAATTAAAGGTGTTCCGACAGAGAGATGACTTGTACCTAAATAGTCTTATTTTTTAAACGTAATAAATAGATTATTGAAATGTTTACAGTAGATGTTGTTCTTCGGCCGCTACAACAATTACTAAGGACTAAAGGGTGGTCCATCAGTGACATGTTTTTCACGTATATTATTTTTTTTTGAACCCCAATAGGTGGTGCCTGATATTTTTATAGAAAGTGATATGCCAACAATTACTAAAATTTAAAGGGTGTTCCAATAGTGATGCAATTTTCGTGAATATGACTTCAATTTTAAAACTAAACGGTGCCCCAGAAGACAAAAAAATTAACAACTTGAATTTTAAAGTTGTACGGAACCGTACGTGTGTGAGTCTAACTCGCACTTGGCTGATTTATTTTAAGTATATTTCCACAACTTGAAAGCGAGGTTCTGGCGTTAAACGATTCATCATGACTTGCCAAACCTTAATAAAGAGAAATGTCATCACATTTTGACATTCTCAACTGTCAAGTTACCGATATCGTTACTTCTCATGCAGCTGAAAATAACACCGATTTTAGTAAAATCTCGGCTTCTTTTTTTTAAAAAATTCGATTACATATTTCACCACCATTTGATAAACATTTTACTATTTCATTAAAATTTTCCCTTTGTAACATACTGATTATTCAGCAAATGTTTTTTTTCTGTAATTTTATTTCTGTTCGAGATCAATTTTTAATCCAAATAAAAAGAAATTTTGTTTTCCAACCAAAAAACAAAATAAAAATTTTCAATTTAATTAAATGTATGGCACTTCATCTTATTTACGAAATACCATAAAAGCAAATCTTGGTAAATTATGTAATATAAAAAACATATTCACATCGCATTTATAGCATTCTCGAATGCGCTTATGAGAACGGCTTTTGAAAGACATGAATTTTATTTCACTGTTTACCAAAACACAATAATTTTTTGTTGGGATATTAATTTTTATTACTTTTTTATTTTTTTAAATTTTAACTGGCTCAAATTTATGGATTTTATTTTTTCTAACATAGACATTTTTTTTTGTTAATTTTAATGTGTAAAATAAAAAGTTGCCATTTGCTATTGTTAAGTCAATTGTAAAGTTTGAGCAACATTAGAGTAGGGTGCCGCAAAACCAAATTCCGCAGATCCAAATATATTGAAATTTAGCAAACTTCAATACATTTGGATCTGCAAAAAACCGTATTATAGAAATAAAAGGACCATTCTAAGTACATTAAATAAGTTTTAGTCAAAGAAAAATCATTACAATATCATATCTAGCTCCATCTTACTACAACAAAGAAAAAACTTAAATTTAAAAAACGAAATATTTTTCATGTTTTTATACCCCATTTAGGTATTAAAACGTGAAAAAAGGTTATACAGTTATACAAAGGTTAGTTTAGGATTAGTTTTAATGAAATTGAAATAGTAATTAATATGAAAACCCACCAATAAAATAAAAACTATAACTATGTGTATAAGATATAAAGACAAAAAATATGTTCAAGGCACCTCAAGATGTGGTTCAATCACAATAAAACTTTGTAGAATAACCTCACAAAAAGACACATTTTTATCACTATTTGAACGGATTATACAAACAATTATTTTCTGCCTATTAGACATGTGTCGTATATGCAACAAATAATTATGTTCGTTATGTATACGTAACCATATGTGGCTTATAAAAATAAAAAAAAAATTTTAAATCTCTAAAATTCTTTATTAGATTTTACAAGTCCCCAAGTGCCCAGATATGGCTATTTGCTACTAATAAAATAGTGCTATGAAAAGCTTTAAAAATAATAATATGGCAGGTAATGAAAGGCAATGAGTATGAAATAAAAATGCTGCCGAAAATTAAAGAAAATTGTGCAGAAATTGAAGAACAGAAGGTATTACACACGAAAACTGCAATTTTTTAAGAAAGATTTTAAGACGTAAATACTAATAATTAAATATATTTTAATATTTTTTTTTTTTTTTGCTGGCAAAGTGCTAACCTGTCAATCTAAAGGTTTTGGATTTGACTACGAAAAATGATCTAGACTTTGTAAAAGTTCTCCTTACTTTGCTCATTAAATTAAGTTATAATATAATTTGAAATTATATTGTTACATTAAAAATAATAAAATTATTTTTTTTTATAATTTATTTATTGTATCTTCAATATAAATAAAATATACTTTTTAAGTCCAGCCACTGCTAGACAAAAATAATGTTTGTTTCACGGATTTTGCAATCATTTGCGGGTCATCCCTCTAATGTACGGCCAAGAAAAGCAGTAGCACTTCTTTTTAGTCGAATGTAACCAGGTTCATTCAGCATGTTACGCGCCAAAGGGTTTGGATGAGATTTAAGCCTCTTTAGATATGTGACGGCATGTTTCGTTTTTTCTGCTTTAACTGATGGCATGTTTAAGTCTTTGTGGATGTTCGAATTTTTTATATACCAGGGAGCAGATGTAATCATACGTAGTATCTTATTTTGACGCCTTTGAATTTTTTCTACATTGCTAGCTGAGGCAGTGCCCCATAACTGAATCCTATAACACCAAATTGGTTTAAGGATCAACTTGTACAGTAGAAATTTACAATCTAAGCTCAGGGTGGAGTTTCTGCCAATAAGCCAATTTAGTTGTACTGATTTTAGTTTCATTTGTGTTAACTTGAAATCAATGTGGCTTTTCCAAGTAAGGCAGTGCCCCATAACTGAATCCTATAACACCAAATTGGTTTAAGGATCAACTTGTACAGTAGAAATTTACAATCTAAGCTCAGGGTGGAGTTTCTGCCAATAAGCCAATTTAGTTGTACTGATTTTAGTTTCATTTGTGTTAACTTGAAATCAATGTGGCTTTTCCAAGTAAGGCGACGGTCAAGATGTATACCCAGGTATTTAACGTCTGAAAGCTGTGGTAGCATTTGGGTACTTATGAGAATAGGAGGGCAATAAATTATTTTATTTAATTTAAATAAAATTATTTTAATTAGAAGTTATTAAAAGCTCAGTGCTTACGGATTTCAAACGAACAGTTTTGCTACTCGGTGGCTAAAAATTGAAAGGCATAATAGCCTTGACGCTAAATAACATATGCTGAGCAAAAAACAATACTCGCTATTTCTTTCTTTTGTTGGCGTTTGTTTTATTTGCTTTAATGCATTTCAAATTTCCAACTCAATTTAGCTAATTCTATTACAGTAATGCAGTAAAGTCAAAGTAGCAGCCAGTCTTAAGAAAACCTAAACAACCGGAAAAAAATTTTTTAGAACAATGCTTCTCAATGTTTTAATATTTTGCTATGAATGTGTTTTAGAAAAAAACTATAAAAAAATAAAAGCCAATAAGAGACATACATACATTGAACAAAAAGATTTTAAACACACAGCTTAGATTTTTAAAACTTATAGAACGCATCTTCCATTTTAAGATTTATTTGGCGAAATATTTAATTCAAATTAAATGAATGTTTTTGCCAGTATTTTTTGAAAGTTATTTTTAGTAAAGTATTATCATCTAAATAATGTAATTATTTTTTTTAAAGAGAACCATATTTTTTTGTGGTACTAGCAGAATTTAATGATTTTTCTAGATCGGTGTTATGATTCTTTGCAAACTTTAGCCGCAAAAATTAACTAATTATTAAACCAATTTGGAAGAAATATCTGCGAGTATTATTTGAATTTCTTTTTTGACTACTCTATTTGACCTGTTTTGAGTCAACCTTTCTAACTCACTAAATAAAAATTTGAATTCTCTCACGATTTGGAGTGCTCGCGAGCAAAATAATAACCAATAACGATCATGCAAAATCCGAAAAACTCACCCTCATGAAATGTTTAAGAAAAAAATAAATATTATATCTGTGGCAGTAAGGAATAAGTGCTTAAGTCGACTTAAGCAAAATTTTAGTTACTGGCACCTTTGCAATCTCCGTAATTAAAAGTACCCATGAGCAAATTTTCAATTATTTTGTACCATTTTTCAGGAAGTTATAGCGAAATTACTTTCTGCTTATCTTTTTTCAATGTCGAATCGCATTTGGAAAAAAGCCTAAAGCATAAAAACTTCTTTCACAACTTATTTATTGCAATGCTTGCGTAATTTTGGTAGATATAATATTTTGTTCCAAAACATACGTGTGACTCTCTTATGTAAAGTTTTAAGATAAGCTATTTAAAAAAGAAATTAATTTTAAAGTTTAAAATTGTTCTCGTACAAAACTTAAAAATCAGACTTGAGCACTTTTTCCCTATTGCCACAGATATTATAAATAACACCGGTTATAAAAAAAATATATTTTTACATCTTTAATTTTCCAATATATAGTCCAGTCAGAAATTCGCAAAAAAAACTGAAAATTAAAAATGCCATTATAGAGAAAACGTGAAAAGTCGCCATCGATCCGCTAAATGCAACAAATTTTTATTCAAGGTACACGTTTGTATAAATACCCATAGTTTTTTATATCTCTATCAAATGGTTAGTTTTCTCATTAGAATGGCCCAGAGTTATAGCGATTCTTGCTGTTGAAAATGTCATGAAACATGCCGGCTATGAGGCAATGTTTTTTGAAGTGGTTTTTGCGGTAGCCATCTGTCAAGATCCACTTAATTAAATAATATTGTATTAAATGAAAAATGTTATTATGAACTAAGGCACGCGATTCTAAATGTGAGTAATTCGGAAAACTATTCTGATGGATATTTATCTGATTGAAAAATATCAAATATAACTTCAAGTGTGGTATATATACTTCTTCTTCTTCTTCTTCTTCTTTTCCTTTTTGTTTTTTCGAAACAAAAATAAATTGTTCCACTGAACAAAATTTCGTGGAAAATACTAGCGACATAAAAAAATTAAATCTTAATTGTTAATTAAATTTACACGCGATTTATTCAAATTACAAAATTTTTAAGTTACATATATCTGTACAGCCATGTCTGCACATGAAATATTTTTTGAAAAATGTGATTTGCTACTGCAGATAATAATCGATACGGAATACAAAACCAGATTATGTATGTCTCTGTCTTTTGTCTGTCTCTCTGTCCGTCCGTGTTAGCATCACGTGAAATATACTGCATGAATTACAATAAAACTTTGAGGGAAGTTACCTTAGTAACTCGTTTCAAATATAGAAAAATTTTTCTCGTATAGCTATCTTAATTCCAAGAGGAAGTTGAAAGAAAACAGTGAAAGTACGCAATTTCGAAAATTTAATAATACCGAAAAATTGACGAAACCGTATATTTTTATAAATGCGAAAATTTTCACACTATTTACAGAACTTAGAAATGTGTAATAGAATTTTATATAAGACCTAGAGATGTTACAACATCTTGAGTATTTGGGTAACTCTTTATAAAGTAAATATACAAACTATATCTACAGCACTAAACAGTTAAAATTTGTTGTAGATTACTTTCAAAACAAAAAGCGAATTCCATCAAAATATTGTTAGGACGCAGACAACGCCGCGGGTAATGATAATCTACACATATAAAAAATACTTAATCATTTTCCGTCTGTCTGTCTGTCTGTCTGTCTGTCTGTGTTCGCATCACGTAAAAACCAATTTTGTGAGGATGTACCATAGTATCCTAATTTCTGATTTTTTCCACAAAAATATCTTATTTCCAAAAGAAAGTGGAGAAAAAGCAGTGAAAGTACGCAGTAATTTTAGTAAGGATGAAAACCATGATATAAAGTATGGTAAGGGTCTTTAGTGTGGTTTGCTTTCAAAACAAAATCGAACAAAATATTCCAAGGACGCTGACGAAGTGACGAGCGCAGCTAGTATTTACAATATAAAAAAATAATTACAGCCTGAATAAAAAAAGCAGATAAATGCAACCTTTAAATAAGAAATGTAGCAGCTAATGTTCCGCTATAAAGATAAACAATTATATCTATATAACCAGATTCAATAAGTTGGATCGACTAGTGAGTTTCTTAATTTTATTTGTTGATATTAATATGAATTTTAATTATTATAATCGCAAATATCGTTAACTTTCCATGTTTACTAGTTTTATATGTTTTATTTGATTTTTTTATAGGAATAATTTTTTTCCGCTAAAATTCTTAAACATAACGTTTTTTTTTTCAGTGTACTAATGGTAGATAGGAACAAAATACAAAGAAAATATCTTTTTTTTAACAAGTAAAATAAAAAAATAATGAAAAACAATTGTAGCAATAACAAGTCATAAATATAACGAAAAAAAGGAAAAGATAGAAAAGGAAATCGAAAATGAGCAATATCCAATTTTATTTCGATTGTTATCCAATTTCTGAGCAAATTAGTGTAAACGTTTTCATTTTCATGCCTTAAAGCTTTATGGCATTTAAACCAAACAACTTCACATTTTCTTCTTCTGGCAAAAAACAAAGACAACCAGAAGTATAGAAAATGCACACATAAACACACACATACACACACATAAGCATACACACACATAGTATTAGAAGGAAAATTTCGTATAATGGAAAAAGTTTTTGTCGTGTTGGTATTTGCACATCGAATAGTCATTATATTGTATGTGTTCTTTCAAGTTTACCGATACGCTAGCAAGAAAAGATATAAAGTTTGCACAAAAGAGTCATGTATTTAGTTTTGTTTACAAAGTGTCAGTAATTTGGTTAATTGAAGCGTTAGAATTGTATCAGTTTGCTTGGCCAATTTGCTTTGTTGCCTTACTCAAGGTTATGTTTTCATTCTGATTTTAACTACTTTCTGTTTTTGCTGTTGGTTAACATCGTCATCTTTGTTGTATTATTCCCATCGTTATCTCATCCTTTATTGAACTATAAACGCCAAAGCCATCAATTTCAATACTTTTCCCTGCCGTACTCAGCAGAGAAATGTGGAAAAAAAAAACTTCAGAGAAGAAAAATATTTAAACCCTGAACCCAGATAAGAAAAACAGACAGAGTCAGAGGAGAAGGAAAAGAAGCAGAAATAATATTTTCACAAACAAATAAGAATTGTGCAAATATCATAAAATCACTCTGATTATAAATGTACAAAATCCAAAAGTATGATAAAATGAAAACTGGCGTGTTACTCACTATGGGTTGGAAGTTAAAATATTGAAAAAATATGATTTTTACGAAACGGCAATTGAAATTAAAACAATATGCATTTTTTTTTAATAAAAATTATCGCTTCTGAAAAATCATGTTTAAAAATGATCACCTTTGCTTTACAGAGTGGTTTAAGTAACATTTTGTGAACAGGCACGACTTTTTGTGAAAAAATAGTAAAACAAAATAATTTTTTGTGTTACAAGAAACAGCTTTTGATACAAAACAAACTATTTGGAAAAAGAAACAGATCAACTACTACTTAAACAGGTCTTTTGTTTTTTTTTTTTTTGTAATTAATGCCACTTTCTTCACAAAAGGAATAGAAGAGAAAAGAATTCTTAACTCTCTAATAAACATCACGAAATTATTTACGTTCAGATGTCGGCTTGTTTTTCCAATAAATTCTATATAAAGTACCAACAAATCATCTATATACATTGCATAACTCTCGGTGGTGCTTAATAACATACGAAAAAGTCCTGGATATTCACATAGATCGTGCTTTTCCAGGTCAAAGCCTACAGATAATATTTGGAGTTGCCGTGTTTTGTCGCCAGCGTAGTTATTTAGTTTGGGGTACTTCGGTTATATCTACGTACATTTTTACTTTACCATACGTAGTATAGGTAGAATATAGTAATTGTGAACAAAATCGATGCCCTGATTACATTTTTCATATTTTCGCAATGATGTCTGTGGGTAAGTGAGTGGATATATGTGCCACTATTTTTATCCAGTCTCTACAGATGACATCGTTTGACATATCAGAATGAAATACAGTATGTGCCTTTGATATATGAAAATGAATAGCTATATAGTTTTCGAATTGAATATACACCCAGTTATGTTTTACACGGTAGATTGGTTACAGGAAAACCCGTGTAATAAAAAACATTGATCGTATGCAAAAATAGGTCATTGGTTCGTTATCTCCTATTAAAATTAGTAAAAAACAACAATTTTTAAAGAACAATAATTCATGTTTGAAGCAGTTCATTCATATAATAGTTTCTAGTTAAAGTTTAACGGAATTCAATTAAATATAACTCTGCATATTAACCTAAATAATATTTAAGTTATTTTTCCCTAGTAATATTTAAATTAACGGATATATATTGCATTGTTGCCACATTTCATTTGCTACTTTTGTTTACAACTGTGTTTAAAAATAGTATATAAGCAACATGAAGGCCCAACTATAATATGCATAAGCTGGCTTAAGCTAATATCAAAAAATGAACGAAAAGTCTGTCAAATGCTTAAGCAACTTATTGAAGACTTTTAGGGGGCTACAATGTACTTACATGAATCTAAAAACTATCATGACACAGTTGCACATTTGTTTTATTCGTACTTTTGAAAAATAATAAATTTTTTCTGAATAAATTAAATTTGTTAACAAAAAGGTGTTAAATAAACATATTTTATATACCTAATACCAGTCATATACAAATTAATAATTATTTTTAATAGTTTTAAGACAATTTCGAAAGAAAAAATTAACATTTTTGGCTGTTTGTGTAATTTTGGCCAAAAGTACTAAAAAATACAGCGGTGTGCATCACTCAACTCATAAACAATAAAATGCTCTTTCTTTTTAATTTCGATTACATATTATACAACGCCTCCCTATTTTCTTATAGAAACTTCTTTTTTTAAACATTTTATATTAAATTTATATATAATTTGTTCACTTTCATTCTCCATTGCAATTTTTACGAATATACATTCATATGTAAAACACAAAGCACAAACAGCTGTTTGCGTACGGAATGTGCGATCGGTTTCGGACTTTGCTTAAGCAAATGACATTTGATGAAACTTAACGAAAAGTCTTGTTAAGTACATTATAGTTTGCCACATATGATTTATATGTAATTGCACAGTTGCTTAAGTTGGCATAAGCTAGCTTATGCAGATTATAGTTGAGCCTTGAATTTGATGAATAAAATCACTTTGATTTCTGCCTTCAACCGACAATTATCTCTGTTCAGTATTAAGTTACCGCACGAGTAGAAAGTTTTTTGAAGTTCTTAAAGAAAAGTAATTATTAAATAAATCAGTGCATTTTATTAGTTCATTAAATGAACAGAACTTATAATCTTAGAAATCGGATTATTTCATGTTTATATTATTAAATCACATATATGTATTAGCATCTCCAGTCTATGATGAAGACTTAACAGTTAGTTTCATTCCAGAAATCACCGATTGCCTAATTGAAATTTAATTTTTTTATACATACTTTGAAGTTTTATTCTAGGTGTAGGACACTCCAGATTTCGTACCTTCCTGATTAAGACCTTCTTAAGAATTATTCGAACTTGCTTTCAAGTAGCTGTTCCTTTTTCCAGTTTACAGAGTGGGATCGCTACGAAAATTAAAATCTCGTCATAAAACCAATTTTGTATGCTTGCCCTTAGGAAGTAACATCAGATCACAATTTTATTGTCTCACTCCTTCAGTACCTGCCCATGTCTCCGATGGATCTTTATCAAAATTGGAAGATGAGCCTGCATTATTTTGAATGCTTTTTTGTCAGTTGCAGAAGATTGACGTAGGTCCAAGGTATCCTACTTTAAGAACCTTTAGCTGTCCTTCTGAGAGATCTGGGAATATCACTCATTGAAATATAACCTCGTACACTTTGTTTGAACATTATTTCGTGAAAATCTCTACAAAATAAAAATACCGAAATTTAATGAAACATTGAGAAAAATTCGCTTTGAAAATTTCGATATTTCACAATTAAAAATTTCTATTTTACAAGGAAACAGAGAAATATCCCAAGCCTGGAGGATGCCAATGATGCAAATGCCACTAATTCCAGTATGCAAATATTAAACATTAAACAATGTTAAGGGTACTAAAGATAATTTTTCTTATTTTTTAATTTCAATCGAAAATTTATTTAATCTATACATATAATAAAACAGTAACTCATTTCCTGTCTGTCTTTCCATCTGACCGTCTGTCGTTTTCTCTGTGTTGGCATCACGTTTAATCTCTTGGATAGGTTTTAAAAACTGTTGGCATCACGTAAAAACTCTTGGATAGGTTTTAAAAAAATTTTGGTTGGGAGGATTTTGATTGGGAGGATGACTCTTGATTTTTTCCGCAAAAATATCTTATTTCCAAGAGAAATTGGAGAAAAAGCAGTGAAAATATGCTGATTTTTTTACCGATTTAAAGGTACTGCATACTTTAAGTCATCTTTTATTTTTGAAAGCAGTATATTTTAAACAATGTTGCGCAACAGATGGCACTGTTTAAAAATAATAAGTAACTCATTTTCTGTGTGTCTGTTACAGAGCTTTACAATAATTTATAGAATTTTATATAAATTTTAGAATTTTATCCAGAGATAGGTACCTTTATATAAAGGAAATACGTAAGAGTTCTTAAATTTGGTGTGGATTACTTTCAAAGCAAAATCGAACAAAATATTTCCAGGACGCACACAGCGTGTGTGGGCACAGCAAGTTAATAATAACTTTGAGTTAATAAAAACAGTACTTTATATAGTACCACAAATTATTTATTTATTTCTAAAATATTTTGTGTCTGTCCCACTGTGCACTGTTACCTATCGTTTTTATTTAATATATTCTACGAGTGAGACGTATTGATGTAGCAATAAAACAAGTACAAACAATACAGTTAAAAGTAAATATCCTGCTAAGAGCACGAGACAGTAGTGGCAAGTATACATGTATGCGAGGTGTGGTTGTTAGATGGCTGTATAAAACCTTGAAAAGGAAGAAGAACAAGAATTTTATAGACATAAAATTATACTTAAAAATCATGTTTTATGCAAGTGCTGCGTACATAAATTTTTACGTTTGTCGCTTTGAGAATGTAGGAATCTTATTCGATGTATTAAAAAGAATGTGGAGAACGAGAAGGTAGAATATGTGTTGTTTGAGCATAAGTGTAAAAGTATGTAAGAATGTCATGTTGTTATTAAGCATAGATTATTATGCGTCTTTTATTTATTCATTTATTTCTTCTGTATCGTTTTCATATTTCCCCTTCATTGACATTTTCTCTTAAATATAATTCAATTTAACCATAATAATAATCTACAAATATTTATTTAATTTATTTCCTAAGGCACTTTTTGATTGATGCAGGATATCTCCTTAGTTGATTAAATACTATTGTCATTTATCTATTTCAGTTTATTTTGAGGGAAATAAAACTACCCGTTAAAAACACCATGCTACAAATAAGAATGAATTAGAAAAAAACCTGTGAAGTGTAACTATTTTTGTAATAAGTTTTGTTGAAAATTTGCCTAACACTCGGATTATCGCAATTTTATGCGCTTATAAGCTACAAACTTAACTGAATTTCAACTGGTTTTCGGTTTCGAAAATTTAGTAAAAAAAATGGTCCAATTGAGGAAAGTAAAAATATTAAATATGCAACAACATTTTTAGTTGAACGCTTTACATGAAATTTCCTGTGAATATGCAATTAGTCAACGAAAAGAATTAGACTGAACTGATTCATGCTTAAAAAGAGATATCGCAATCCTTAATAGATAGACAAACACCAATTAAGAAGCTGTGTCTTGGCTAAAAATACAATGGATCAAATTTCTAAAAAAATGCTCCATCCACTAACAAACAAACACTAACACTTATAAGGTGTTCCGAAAGTGCCTTGTTATTTGCTTATATATATATATATATTTCCTGAACCGTAACAGGCAGCCACTTGAAATTAACACACGGTAATTAAAACTATGTTTACTATATAAAGAGGTATACAAATTTTAACACAAAATTTAAAGGGTGTTTCGGTAGTGACGTGACTTTCATAATTTTTGAAACATATTCTTATTCACGTATATGTATATCTTTATTTCTTGAATCGTAAGAGGCAGCCACTTAAAATTTACACACCAATTTTTTCTTTATACAAGTATGAAAAAATAACTCTAAAAATTAAACGGTGTTCCGAAAGTGACGTGATTTGCATGTATACGACCTAATTTATTAACCATAATAGGTAGACTCTTGTAATTTTTACAGAAGGTGTATTACTAATGCTTCTATACAAATTACAATAAATTAAAATTAAGCGACCGCTATAACAACAATTAATAGAATTTTAAGGGTGTTGCGATATTGACACGATTTTCGCGAATATGATTTTTTAACCTTAAATTTATACAGAGAGCGTAAAACTATGTCCGCAGCACCAAAAAATTAAAATTAAAGGGTGTTGCGAAATTGACACAAATTTTCTTATGTTATCTAATTTTTGAACACTTTTAACCTAAAATAAGTACAAAAAATAAAACCAAAAATTAAAGGGTGTTTCGGTAGCGACACGATTTTGATCTGATCTTGTATTTTAACAGTAAAAGGCTTACACTTAAAATTTAAACGTACTCTATTTACAGTAGGTATTGTTAAAAGGTGTTTTCTAGATGTCACGATTTTAAGCAATATGGCCTTCTCTTAAAAACGTTATGAAAGACGTTAATATTTACACAGGGTATTTTGTGGTTTGCTCTGATATAAAAAATAATTAAAAATTAAGACGTGCAACTATTTTTAAGTTGTACTTTTACATGGTTGAGGTAACCATAATCTAAGAGCAACATCTTATGGTTGAATTATATGGTTATATTCAAACCATATTACTATAAACCATAATAATAATAATAATAATAATAATAATAATAATAATAATAATAATAATAATATTGCTGTCACACTATGGAACATTTTTGGGATTATTGTCTGGGGGGTCAGAAATTCCAAGTCAGGGTGATGGTACTAGATCAGTATAGTAAAACCCTCAAAGGGTTTGGCGTTCGTATGTGTCAGTTTTTTTATGACCTCTTAAATTTTTTCCTTATCTTGATGTTTTTTCGCTTAGTTGTAACATTTTGGCAAAAACGTAGTTTAACATAACTCGTGAACCACTTGTCCGATTTTGATGAAACAAATTTTGAAAAATTAAGAATTACAATTTCTTTAATCCGTTTCGTTAATCCGTTTTTTTTATAATCTACAGTTTTGCGGTAAAAATAAATTTGTGGAGAAAAAAAAAATATTTTTTGCCTAAAAATTAAATTTTTTTTTTTTAAATTCATAAAAAATCCAAAACGGAAAAAAGGATCAAGTGTTATTAATTTCATGTAAAGTCACATAACTTATAAACAAAATGCGACATAGATCATAGAAATCGATTAACGCGTTCTGCTTTTATTTACAATTAAGTGAAGGTATCCCATTTTGACAAGAATATTGATATTTGTTTTTATTCAAAAAAGTGTCATTTATCGCCTTTTTTATAAATTTTCCCCAATAACTCCAGACTTCTGGCCATAAACTAGTAAACAAATTAAGTAAACATTTTTATAATTTATTATTTTATTTATTTTTATTTATTTTAATAAATATTGCCTGGACTTTTTCGATGGTGGTTGTTCGGGACTAGTGGCATCGCATTCCTCGCTATCATCAGTTTCTTCTTTATCATCAAGATCATCCTTGTCTTGCCACACAAGCTTACTCCACCAGCAAATTTCCGCAATTATTGCACTCGGCGACTTTTTGCCTCTATATCTGTAAGTTTTTGTTTTATTAAAATGAGTTTGAAAAAATAAAAAATTAGCATTACCTCATTTCAAATGGCATAGCAACTTGATGATAGCGTTCACCTTGTTCATCAGATTCGGTAGCCAATTGTTTGCTGAAGTAGTCCAAATGATGATGTAAATAATGGGTTTTCAAGGACATGTGGACACCAATTTCCGAGAATGCTCTTAACATCCTTGCGACAGAAACATCGTAGTTGTTAGAACGATGCTTTCCCAACTTCGATTGCCTGCCATGCATTCAATTTAGCGTCAATCAAAATATTGTTGAATGCGCCACTTTAAATCAGCTTTCGTATATCTGGACCAGTTAGTGCGCCTGATTGGAAAAAAATAATTTGTTAAGATGGAAAATCATGGGAAATGAATGTGATATTATAACTTACCTTCTTTAATTTTACTTTCGCTGAGTCTCGGGTAAATTAGTTTCAAACACAAGAAAACTTCATCTTTTTTGGCGACAGTTTTGATAAAATTCTTAACAATTCCAAGTTTAAAATGCAGTGTATGCAGCAATATCTTCTCCTTCGGCACTAGAGGCTCACGAATAATATTGGCCATTTGTAACCTGCTGTGCTCTCTGAGTTTCCATCCGTGGCATGCATATTGGTCACCGGAAAATCGTGTGTCCCAATCGCACAAAAAGCACATATATTTTATATAGCAGCTTTGAAGACCGCAAAGCATTGCTACAACTTTTAAATCGCAGAATATGCGCCACATATGTTTGGCGTAGTTAACCATTTTTAAAATATTTTCTAGTGCATCATATGTTTCTTTCGTTTCTGTACTATAGGCGATTGGAACTGAAGGTTTTTTATTGGTCTTATGCAGTAAAACCGCCTTCAAGCTGAGTTTTGAACTGTCAATAAATAATCTCTAGTCATCTGCTTCATATTTTATTTCCATTGCGTCCATCAATTTCCCTACATCCGGGCAATATGCAGAAGTTTTTTCATCATTCACAAGGAATAAACTTTGGAGTGTTGCCTGACGACTTCGATAAGCTGTGACTTTCACACCGGGTTCCAACAAATTGTTTGATTTCAAAATGGAAGCCAGCTCTTACGATTTATGCTGTGTTAATTCCAACTTGGCAATAATTGAATCAAGCTTATTTTGATTTATTAAAATTGGCTCATATGGGAGATCATCACGTGCATGATATGTCGGAGCAGTCGTAGAAGAGAAAATATCTATGCTAGAAACTTTTGGCACAGGAATGTGGTCCGAATGAGGCAATGTTGTTGCGGCACTTGCAACACCAACGTAATTATACGATTTTCTTATCCTTTTTTCGGCTCCTTTATTCGCACATGCATAGCAATTCAATGGATTGTGACCTTCGGCAGGATTAGTCCAAGTAATTGGGATACCAAATGGCATACTTTCACGTGTTCTATTTTTCCAATCCATTAGACGGTTGTAGCAGCTTTTTCACCCAATTTTCGTTCACTATAACATTTTGGTTGAAGTACATCTCGTATGTTTGAACAAAATCAGTACTGAAATTTCCCCTTTTTTATGTGTTGAGACATATTGACCACAGCAGTAGCAAAAGCTATTTATATCTAGCTTGCACAGTTCCATATTCTGTTCTCTTTTGTTCACTTTTAAAAAACTGGAGAAAAATTACTTTTACTGTTCGCGTTCGTCGGCACTTGTTGAATGACAAAAATCACAGAACCAGTGTGAGAAAGAGAAGAAGTATAATGACAATGCATGTTTTATGTGAATATTACAGAACCACTGTTGCCACATCAATATTTCTCTTTTAGTACAGTAGAAAAATATGAGAGAGTTCGGCTTGGAGTGTCAATGTTTTCTCCAAATAATGTTGTGCATATCTGGAGCAAATTTTTGAAATTCATACATTTACCTAATTGTGAATAAATGAGAAACGCGTGCATCGATTTTCATGATATATGCCTTTTTTTCTTATGAGTTATGTGACTTTACGCGAAAGTAATTAGTTTTGGCACTTTTTTTCCATTTTGGATTTTTTATGAATTTAAAAAAAAATATTTAAATTTTTAGGCAAAAAATACTTTTTTCCCTTCATACATTCATTTTTAACTTCGAAAGATTGTAATTCTTAATTTTTCAAAATTTGTTTCATCAAAATCGGACAAGTGGTTCTCGAGTTATGTTAAACTACGTTTTTGCCAAAATGTTACAACTAAGCGAAAAAACATCAAGATAAAGAAAAAATTTAAAAGGTCATAAAAAAAACTGACACATACGAACGCCAAACCCTTTGAGGGTTTTACTTACTATACTGACCTAGTACCATCACCCTGACTTGGAATTTCTCACCCCCCAGATTGGCTGTTGTACTGTGTTATTGGAACATATGATTGTCTTACATAAAAATAACATTGTAAAATACAAACATAATTATGTTTATTATGTTTAAACATACTATAATATAATATGAAACATGTTAATGGTTATATGTGACAACGTATGAATATAACTATAAATAACAAAAAATAAATACACGACTATTTCCATTTAGACTTCCATACATATTTAGATATTTTCAGCTTACCTTTTTATATGTTTGATATTTTTAATATACAACAATCATTTATAATAAAAAACAAATTTTTTTGTTGACATTAAAGGCGCATTTAATGTTTTTACGGTTTTAGATGAACCGATAGCTTACACACATATTTCTGAACTGAAAAAAGGCCAAAACCAAAATATGTACATATTTTTAAAACCAAAAATTATATGTTTAGTTTTAATCATACTTAACATACTATGTTTAATAATATATTATGGTTATAAATATAATTTTATTTGGAAATAACTATTAAAAAAAAATGGTTGTGGTTTGCATTTAATATGGTTCAGATCAGTCATGTTGCTTTTTTGGTGCGTATAACCATTGAATTATTAACTGTGAAAAAAAACTTGTTAATCGTGACAAAAGTATTGTTTAAAATAACTATAATTTTTTCACAGCAAACATGTATTGTTACGGAGAACATAGTGTGGTTGCCATGACCATAAATTAACCATGTTTTTTCTTTGCATGTAGTAGAGAACCCTACGTATTTGAGACTGTCTCGGACTTGACTGGTTTGTTTATGTTTTTTTTTTTAATATTTGGCATGTGACCGACAAGTGCTTACATGAAGATCCAATTTATACTCGCACTTTGTTTGAGAAAAACTAAGCACACATATAACTTTCCGTTGTATTTTTTCGCTCGCAACTGTTTACATTTGTGTGTGTAAAAATATTTCTTAGTATTAGTAGGTTTATGTAAGTGTCTTAATTTTTTATTAAATTTAGAGTTGAAGATTTGTATTTGTATTAGTACACACTCAAGTTATGATCATACACACATACACATTTAACGCTCTATGGAGCCTCTTAAACGCGGATTACAATTATTATGCTTGTTGTTTCTTTTATTGTATTTGTTTTGTATAATTTACCTTTGTCTTTTTAAATTTTACACAATTTTATTTTTTCGTGTTTGAGTGTATATTTTGTATATGTAAACATTTCATTAAATGTTTATTTTTTCACTTATACCTTTATAACAACAAACTCATGGAAACACAAAGCGCTTTTACGGTTTATAATGCAAATTTCGTAATACAAATTTTAACGTTAAAATACCTGCAGAATTGAGCTGAGTAGCTAGCTGGTTGTAAAGATTGTATATTATTTTTTGTTAGCGATGTAAAACAAACCGCAAACAATTCTATATGGAATACACAGGAAAGAAAAAGTACTTTTAAATGAAATACACATTTGTTTAGTATATACGGATTCTTGGGGATTGAGCAAAAAGGAACCTAAGTAACAATTTTGTGCATATGAAGATAAGATTTTTAAATTTGTTGAATCTCTGTAGACATGTTGAAATGAATTTTTCTTAGAAATTTTTAAAGAAAAAGGAAATATATTATTTTAGACACTACAAGATTGTAATGCATTTTTTGGGGTGTTTATTTAGCCTGCTTCGTATCTATTTACTTTTTATAGTGTAAACATTATCTATTTACCAAAAAAAAAATATATAAAATATATATTTTCTTATTAAATTCAACAGAATTACTCATACCCCGTCAATTGGTTCGAACGTAGTCTACACAACCTAAGACATATTTCGTTTTATATTTTTCTCAAAAAACAAAACAAAACGTTTTCTTTCGTTCTAACAAAACAGCTATAATGAACAGCAATAAAGAACTATTGTGTCATTTAGTTTTGCATCGTTTTTGAAGGAAACCTATACTGTATATTAATTTAAACGTACTTAGGTAGAATACTAATAAGAATACACCAAAAACGTTTTGAGAAAAAAACATTCGCAAACGTTTAATAAATGATTTGGTCATTATGAAAACAGAATGTATCAAAACGTTTTACAAATTTTATTTTTGAGAGATTTGAAAGACAGCTTTCCAGATTTTTTGTTGCTTTTTTAGACTACAATATTATAAGAATAAAAACAAAATAAAAATATTAATTCAATTAAAAAACAAAATCAGCATTCGAAAATCGAACAAACTAAATCAATCACTCAAAAAAACCGTTTCTGGTTTTTTTTTTTTGTTGTAATGGTTTTTTAAAGCAGGCAGACAACAAAAACGTCAACGTGTTTATGCGCTTTGTCAATCAAAAAATATTTCATTGTACAAAACTAATATAAAAGGGTGTGTTTGCATGAAACGTTTACAAAAAGTTTTCATTGTTTTCATACACTGTTATTTTTCTAACCATAATAGAAGATAGCTTATCCATAAACAAAAATCATTAAGTTAATAAAAAATTGAATTCGAAAATAAAACCTAAGAATTTTGAAGAGTCTAACTTTTAGTAGCACAACTGAACTGTCAAAAACCCATGGTATATGATTTATTCTATATAGAACCAGTAAGAGTTTTGTAACGGATCATAATAATTTTACATATTTTCGAATAACTTTTTGACAGTTTCGATCAGCAAATCAGAATTCTGGAGCATAAACTATATTCAAATGCTAGATCGTCTCTGAAAAACAAATGGCAGAAGGATAAATAACTATTTTAAAAATTAATCGTTAGAAAATGCTATATATGATAAACTGTCATTTTCAATGAAATCTATGAATGTTTTCACATCTTACTCTTTTGCAACAACTAATTGGATATAGCCCATTATGAATTAAAATCCTCTTTGCAAAATAAATTTTTGGTAACAATTATATTGTGATATTGTGTTATGTTCACAAAAATCCTAATTGAATCTACCCTGAAGGAAACGTGAATAATAAAACTGTACTAACAAATTATACCGTATACAATGTTCATTTCTGTAGACTTTTACCATGTGCTTCTTATTAAGGTTTTACTAATGAACTAAATACTATGGGCCAGGTAGTTTCATTGGGACACTGTTATAAAAAATATTAAAACCAGAGATTCATTGGTATCCCTAGATGTTACGAATTTGAGGAAAGTATATATATTATGGATCCTTGTACACAGAGAGGTAGACCAAGCGATGTCCGTCTGTCCGTATTAGGGTAGTAATGTCTTTTTCCAAGGCACCAGAAGATATACAAAAAATTTAAGCACACCAATCAGTCAGGCATAACTACGAAAATGTTGGGATTGCAATTCAGCAACATCGGATTATTCTTTTGGAGGCTGCGGGACGAAAACCACGCCCACCTATATTTTTTTACGTTTTTTTCATCTTTTTCGGCTTTAATGATTCCCTTTTGCTCTTTTTGTCAAATAAATATTAGACCGCGAGAAGTAGATCGCAAGGAGTGCGTACAGATCTTGGGGGATCAATAACCCCCTAATAGGGGCGATTTTTGTTTGTTTTTAGGTTGGTCGGGTTTTTTTGCTTCGATTTGTATTAAAGCCTTTATAGAAAGAAATATGAGAACATTTTTTAAGGATTTTTTTTCTTTAGTCTGGCCATTCTAACTCAATAAAGATTGCAGGAAGGTCCTTTCAAATTTAAAAAAAAAAATAATAATAAATAATACAAAATATTTTCAAAAAGATATTTTTACAGAAAAATTTTCGAAATTTTTTAAATTTTCCTAAAATTTTCGAATAAAATTTTACAAAAATTTTAGGAATTTGGACTTCTATTCTAAGCTTTATAGGCACTTGCTATTTACTGGGTATTTAGTGTTAGTGCTCTATTATAAAAAAACAATTTTAAATTAAAGGGTGCCATACAAGACTTAACAAAAATTAACAACTTGTGGGTGTATGAGTCTGATTCGCCCTTGACCGATTTCTTATTAAATGTTTCATAAATTCCCCAATTTTTTGGAAAAAAAATTACTACATTTTGTCTATATTTTTTGTTTAGTTGACAAAATATTCTTTAATATTACTAAAGAATTACAAATGAATTTTTGAAGTAAGGCTTGAGTTCGTCCTATTCTCTCTGAGTTAAAACAATATTTTTTAGAAATCATTCTGCTAGTGTCTAAAATATATTCTTTAAAACTAATTACCAGATTTGTAAAAAATATTCTTTCAACTTAGAGAGAATAAAACTTAAACCTCACTTTAAAAAAGTATTTGTATTTTAATAAATAGTTAGACCAATAAAATTTAAATATTCAATATTAATAAATATTTGTGATGGTATAAAGTAATGAAAGATATTCGAAAATCGGAAACTATGCCTCAGCTGAATATTTATTTTAAGCATTTTAGCTGAAATCGGCCTTCAGTCCCTTATTCACTTCTACATCAGATTTCTTAAATTTTTAGTTTTTATATTTGTTATGCTTTAACGCTTTAAAAAACGTAAACGCGTTGTTTTGTAGTTTAACAAAATGAAATTTATTTTACTTTCAGCATTTCGCCATATAATTTTGAAGGCAACAAATGTTTTTAATGTTTCTTTATTTTATTTTTTTTTTTTTTTGTGTGTGTGTGTGAACGCGTTGAAAGTAAATGAAAATATAAAAGTTTTAACAAAGATGAACCAAAAAATTCTATAAAAAAATAAAATAAAATAAAGGACGCTTTAACTGGATCCGTGGTATAGAGAGACTGCAAACAAGAGAAAAACAAGTGAAACTGTTTTTTAGTTAAAATAATTTTTTTGCTAGTGAAAAATTGTATTTACGAGTAGAATACAGCGCCTTTTTATATTCTTAAAATATAAAACAAACCAACAGAAAAATAAAAGTTTACAAAAAATTTCAATTTGCTTTCGTTAAGAGTATTTATTGTTATTAATTGCACAGTGTGATTGTTGATATTAAAGTTGTGATGTCGTCAGGCATCTTTTAGATGTAATGAAGATTTTAAGGGCTAATATTTTTTTGTGAACATCTCACTAGAAGAGATTGAGATGTTAAGAGCTACTTTGAAAACGGCTTTTATCTTGAGCAGCAAATGAAATCCTATTACACTATTCTGTAGAGAAATCGTCCTTAAAAATGAATGAAGAGGAAGGATTAAACATGCTTAATAAGATTCTATTTTAAGTTTATTGTACAAAAACTAAACAAATTATTTATAATTATAATCGCTTCCAATTTTTTATAAAATTTTCAAAACAAATTTTTTTTTTTTTAATTTTTCCGAATAATTTCAAAGCTGCAGAACATGCTAAATAATGTGAATGCTTGATTAAGAGACTAATATTTGAATCTTATAAAATCTTGACGACATAGAAAACAAACTGAAAGCAGATTCTTATTAAGAAATTTAATTCGTTTCCAATCATTCTAATAAATAAAAATAGGAAACAACACAACAGGAGCAGACCAACTAAAAACATGGTATCTGCTGTAAATTTCTGAGAACCACAACCCAGAGTAGCACTGGAAAACGGCTTAATGCGAGGGAAAGTCTTGCAATGGGTGAACTCGTTAAACCTGAAAAGGTGAAGAGAGGCTACTACATATAGACATCCGCGTATGGTGTTTAAAGAGACCTTTGGCAGGAAGGCCAGTAACGAGCTCGGATATAACAGAATTATCTTAAGCTGGATAACTGCGTTAGTTACAGGTCATGAAAACTTCAAGTATCATTTAACCAAGGTGAAAATCGAAGAAGATGATACTTGCAGACTTTGCCTGGAAGAGTGTGAGATGTAAGTGCATATTAAATGTGAATATCCGGCACTGGTCATCATAAGACATAGGACCATGGGGCAGAAATTTGTTAAATTTGGATACCATGATTACTAGCATTTGTAAAATACTTACTAGAAACGTCGAAAAGGCACCCATTTAGTAGTGGTCTGCTTCGGTATTCCCCCTATATTAATAATTACAAGAGACTCCGTGATGAGGAAGAAGGCCGAAAATTAATTACTCGAGATCACTTCAGATTAGATCTTTATGTTGTATAATTCTAGTCTTTGCTGCAAAAGGGTCATATGTCAAAATTTTTTATTCTTTTCCTAATCATGCAAAATTGTCCTTTTTTAGGCTTCCGTACACAAAGTGTAAAAACGTAACCCTATTGTTTTCGCTACAATGTCTGTCTGTCTGTCCATCTATCAGTCTGTCCGTCTGTCAGCGCCTTTTATCTTTGGAACCGTAATAGGTAGACCCTTGAAATTTTCACAGATGAATTTATAGCTGTTGCCGCTATAGCAACAAATAGTAAAACGTATAGGGTGTTCCGATAGAGAGGTGTTATTCACGAATATGTGCCTATTTCGTGAACTGTAGGAGGCATAGACTCAAGACTTAAAAACAGTAATTAAAACATAGTTCGCTATAAAAATAAGTATAAAAAACCAAACCTAAAAATTAAGGGGTGTTTCGATAGTGGTGTGATTTGCATGTATAAGGTCTAAGTTTTGAACCATAATAGGTAGACACTTGAAATTTCCACAGAAGGCCACGATAGTAGCAAATTCTAAAACTTATAGGGTGTTCCGATAGAGACGTGTTATTCACTAATATATACTTATTTTTTTAACTGTAGGAGGAATACACTAAAAATATGCAATCAGTAATTAAAACTTAGTTCGCTCTATAAACAAGTCTAAAATAATAAACCTCAAAATGAAAGGGTGTTCCGATAGCGGCGTGATTTGTATGTATATATTATAAACAAGTCTATGCATGCATGTATAAGGCCTAAGTTTTGAACCGTACTAGGTAGGCTCTTGAAATTTTCGCAGAAGGTGTATAACTATGGCCACTATAGCAATAAATACTAAAACTTATCGGGTGTTCCGAAAGTGAGGTGTTATTTGCCGTTATGTCTTTATTTCTTGAGCTATAGGAGGCAACCACTTAAAATTTGCAAACAGTAATTAACTCTATGTTCGCTTTCTATTAAATTAAACCTAAAAATTAAAGGGTGTTCCGAAAGTGACGTGCTTTGCGTGTATATGGCCTAAGTTTTGAACAATAATAAGTAGACTCTTGAAGTTTTTACAAGAGGTTTTTTACTATGGAAACTATAACAAATAATAAAAATTAAAGGGTGATCCATCATTGACATGTTTTTGATGTATATTACCTTATTTTTTGAACCGCAATAGGTAGGCCTGATATTTTTATAGAAAGTGTATTACCATGGCCGTTATAACAACAATTCCTAAAATTTAAAGGGTGTTCCAATAGCGATGCTATTTTTGCGAATATGACTTTGGTTTTAACAATAAAGGGTTCCCCATAAGATATGAAGAATTTAACAACTTGAGTTTTTAAAGGCGTACTAGACATAGTACGGAACCGTAAGTGTGTGAGACTAACTCGCACTTGACTGATTTATTTATACATACATATATGCATATACATTAATGTGTATTTGTACCGTTTATTTGCATCTTTAGTGTATGATGAAGACTTAACAGATAGTTTCGTTCCAGAAATCAACGACTGCCTAATTAAATTGAATTTTTTTATAGTTCTTACTGTGACTTCGTTTAAACCGAACATTTTGCCAAGAAATGTTGAGCCTTCAATTTTGTTTTTTAAAGAAACGACTTTACGTTGTAGTTTTTTATTTTGTAATTTTCGACGTTTTATTTTAGAGATGTATTAATAGTTCACAAAATATTAACACATTTCAATTGCTCTAACAAGTAAAAATGCTTGAATGCACAAAAAGTGAATTCCTCTAAATTTTTGATATGAAAATATTTCGCAAAACTTAAATTTTACAAATAAAATCTTAGCTCAAAAGATTTTAAATCGTGCTAAATGGAATAAAATCGTGTAAAAAAATATTTTTTTTTTATTTTCAAACCGTGTTTAATCAAAACCGTGTAAAAAAAGACCGTGTAAAAACCGATTTGGGTGTATATCTAAAAATATATTGAACTTATTTTTAATCTTATAACTTTTACCGATAAAAATGCTGATATGGTCTTAAGCGAGTTCAAATAATATTTTGACGAAAAAGAAAAATGTCGTATTAACCATTTTAACTTTTATTGAAAAATTCTTAAATCAAATAGTGTTGATTCAAGTTATTACTTGAATACTTAAACTCATTTTTCTTACTTCGAATTTTTTTTGAAATACCCGGCTATTGCAGCAATAGTTCTACATAATGAATTGAAGAAAGCATTAGTCTTCCGTCTAAAAGTTTTTTCAAATAACCAATTTAATAAAATAATAAATCTTATTTTCGAATTAATAATTATTTTTTTTTTTTGTAAAATCCATAAAGTGTCAATCAATAAGTGCTATTAAACCATTTAAGAGGCTTTCTGGAGTTAATGTTTTTTTTTTTAATCTTAACCTACTTTTAGTCCTGTTAATACCCTTCGACACACTGTATTTTTATACCATAAAAGAGTTAAAACTAACAATAGCTGGGATTTTTTATAAATGAACCAACTATAAAGAGCAAACGAAAGGAAGCAACAACTCGAAAAAGTAACAACAAATATTATAAAATGATTCATTTAATGTAAATCTTTAGAGATCTGTGGACTGTTTTCATTTTTTTTTTCAGTTTCCTTAGTCGATGCCAGTGCTTTTAATTTTTGGTTGTGTTCCTGTTTTATTTATTTTAACTAATTTTTTTTTTTCAACTAACAACATCAAGAGAATTAAAGAAAAGAAAGTGTTTTTCCAGTTTCTAAAGCCAAAAATAAAAATATAAATAATTTAAACAACCAACATTTGCCCAGCAGACAACAAAAGGATTTGCCAACGAAAACTTGAGGTTTATATATTTTTTATTTTTTTGTTAAGTATGAAAATATTAATACAGTATATTTTCTTAATTTTATCTTCATTTGCTTTTGTTACTGTTTACAATACAAACTGTATTATATAACTTGAGTTAATCACAAAGTTGAACAGATTTTTTCAGCATTTCCCTCCCTTTCTTGCAAATTTTATTTTTAATATTTTAGTGCCAATTTAAAATGGCTTAATATAATAATATAATAAAAAAAATAAGGTCAAGGTTAACAAAGTGTTTACTAAATGAAAAGTAAGTTTAAAATTTCGTTCAGATTAGGAACTCGCGGTTAGGTTGTAAGTATAATTTTTGAAGCACATTTAATATATGGGTAATTCCATATCTAATCAACAAGGCACTCAAAATGACAACTTCAGATTTTACTGAAACTTTTTTATTTATATTCCTTGACTTCCTGAAGCCAAATATAATTAAAAAAAATTTATATCTTATACTTTTTTAACCACACAGTTATTAAAATAGGAAAATATCGCTTTTTTGCATATGCGCTCGAGGATTAAATATATTATAATTCCAGTTCTATAAGCCCTAAAAAGTTGAGTAATAGCTAATTTTCCATCAAGAAAAAAGAACAAGTTTTGAACAATTTTTTTTTCTTATATTTAAACATTTATATTTAAAAATTATTAAAACCTTTAAAATAGAGTTTTTTTTATTTTTTTTAAATTTACATTTTTCGTTAATATTGCTTAGTGAGTACACCACATAATGTTGAAATGGTGGGTTCAAAAGTCATCTTAAAAAACTTCAATTACAAACTGAAAAATAATAGAGTTTTTAACAAACCGGGTAAAAAAATTAAATAATATTCATTAAAACTGGAAAATATGTAGTTTTCTAACATAACTTTTAATCCCACCATGGTCCCACTCTAAAATTTGTATGGTGTACTCAATAAGCCAAATTAAAAAAACATATATAAATTTAAAAAAAATAAAGAACACAATCTCAAAGATTTTATTAAAGCTTTTTTTAAATATAAGAAAAAAATTTGATAACAATTTGTTTTTTCACAATTGATATAAAATTAAAGCGTATGAAACCCCCTTAAAAAAAGAGCTATTACTCAACTTTCTAGGACTTTCTAGAACTGGAATTAGAATATATTTTATCCTCGTGCTTACATGCAAATAACTGTATAGCTAAAAACTGTAAGATATAAGATCATCATTCCGTGTGTAATTTCTACAATATTCATTTCCGACCCCATAAAATATATATATTCTGGATCCTTATACATAGAGAAGTTTATTAAGCGATGTCTCTCTGTCCATGTTCGGGTAGTAATGTCATTTTCCAAGGCACCAGAAGTGATACAAAAAATTTTTAAATCAATCAGTCAGGGATTGCTTCGAAAATGTTGGGATTGTAATTCAGCAACATCGGATCACTCCTTTGAAGGATGCGAGTCAAAAACCACGCCCACCCATTTCTGTGACGTTTTTTTAATAATTCTCATTTGCTTTTTTTTTCAAATAAATATTAGACCGCCATAAGTATATCGCAAGGGTTGCGTAGAGAGATCGGGGGATTAATAACCCCATGCGAGGACCGATTTTTGTTTGTTTTTAGGCTGGTAGGGTTTTTTTTGATTCTTAGGTTAATTTCTATTTTATTTTATTCAACCAAAGAATATGTCAGAAAATTATAAATTACAAATTCATATATGTACATGCAAACAAAAAGTTTTATTTATATATGTATGTATTTATTTATTTTTTTTTTTTTTTTTTTGAAAAAATTATTTAATTTTATAAAAGCAATACAGGTATTTCTACAACAATGGCAGAGTTTACGAGGTAGCTATCGTCTTCAATATCATTAAGTAGCTGACATGACTATGGCGACAATTGTAGCCAACGGAATTTGTTTTCATTTAGCTGCGTCGCACAGTGAACAACGCCGGCATTAAACACAAGGAGTCATTGTAGAGCTCTGAACTTTTTGAAATTCCAGTTTAAAGAAAAAAATTTAAAATTTGCCCACTTTTACGCCTACCTCCCATACAATCGCAATTTGTAAAATGCCGTCTTGTCCGTAATACTTTAGGTATAACTTTCAATTTTGGTATACTTAAATGTTGAATTATTACAAACATTATCGGAAAAAAATTTTGAACTTTGGCCCACTTTTACCCCCACCACCCATACAACCACAACATAAAAAGTGCCATATTTTCTAAAATATTTGAGGTACAATCTTCAAATTTTATATTACTGTAATTTATATCATTTAAAATGTTTCATGCAAAAATTACAATAACACGCCCACTATTACACCCACCTCCCATTGAAATGCAATAAAAAAGAACAATTCTTTTTTCATTCTCATTCTAAATGAATTTATAAGGATCTGATGATATTTGCATTACTAGTGCATTACATCTTCATTCGTAGAAATACGTGAATTTTTACGAGAATGGAATAGCCTACGGTTTCTATACTCCTTATTCATTGCTTCTTGCGCTTCTTCGGCTAACAATGTAATATTATTTTACAATTTGTTTTCAAAATTTTGTGAGGACAAAATAAAATATCAAATATGTTAGAGAAATGCTAATCGCTTATCAAAAGAGATCATTACAAGAACACTCATTATTATTTTTTGTAGTTTTTTGTATGTTTAAAGTACTTTTGCAAACTTTTGCTATATTTCCTTTACTTTAAATGAAAGCTGAGACTTCAATCTTTCTTTTGATATAAGTCTGCACCTAGGGCTCTATATTTCCTAGTCCATTGAAAATGCAAAATGTTCAATTTTTACACCACAATTCTGTTAAGAAATTTTTTTTTGTGTTTTTTTTAAATTTATTTTTTCATTATTTTTCAAAATTAATTAAAAAAATACTTTAAAGTTATATTTATTAGTATTTTTTATTAAGAATATTACATATTGAACTAACATATTTCAAGTGCGTTGGCATACCTCAACTTTGACTTGTTCTAGACCACAGTAATGAAGTTATGAGTCTGAAATTTCAGGGAATTGTTACTCATATTTTTATATATATATAAAAATTTCAATAGAATCGGGAGTGGTAAATTTGCAAATAAATTTTTTTTTTATTGATTTGACATGGGATTACCCATATATTTGTTCCAAAAAATATTAAAATTAATACTATTCTATTTTCTTAGCATTTACTCATATTATTTTATAAAAATGTATTCAATATACTAAATATACTAAAATATCTGCTGCAAATATGTAAAGGCGAATGCTTAAGTACTTGTACATACAAATAAAGTGATAGTAGGTGTAAAAGCTTTTATGTAAACAAAAAGCATTAATCCTTGGGCTAAATTTCAATAAACAAAAACACCTAGAATACGAATACATGACAAAAAGTATAACATCGCTATGTTTTACTAACTCGAAAAAAAATGGAGTGCAGAAAACATTGGCAACCAAATGCAAAACAATTTACCTTAAAGTTTATTTGCAATATTGAGAATATTTCGTCACATTTTTTTGCTTAGTTGTAAAGTTATGTTTGTAAGTTATTAATATAATTGGATGCTAGAGTATGTTTATCATGAAATATTAATATTAATACTAGATATTGTAGTATTAAAATATTAATACTACAATACATAAATGCTTTCTTAAGGAATTTCACACCTTCCCTAATAGTTAATAAGTAAATTTTTCTCAATAATAATAATAATAATAATAATAATCATATTAATAATAATAATAATAATTAATAATAGTTATATTAATAATTATTATTTTTATTGTTATTATATATAATTAATAATTTTTACACAGATAAAATGTTTCAGATACAACTTCAATTTAATTTTTAAATAATTCAATTTTTATTTAATTGAAATATTTTTTCATTCATTCTTTATTAAAAATTTAATTAAGTCATTAAAAATTTTGATTTGCATCTGATAACAAGACTTCAGTTGATGCAAAAAATTGCTTCGGTGTACTCAGCAAAAAATATAATTGTTGAAATAATTATTTTCTAAATAATTATATAATTATCATTTTCTTAATTACTATTAGAACGATTCTAATTAACTCCAAAATTTAAATTGGTATAGTAAAGAAAATTTTATACCGTTTTATAATAAAGAACTTAGCAGCTCAAATTTTTTATAGTAATAATTTTTTTTTTCTTTTGTGATATTTATAATGGGCTCCAAACAAAGCCTCAATAAAGAAATAGAGAGTTTTCTTAACAAGTTAGAAGATTACGATGAAAAAAGTTATATATATCCTCACGGATTATGTTCATCTAATGAAGAACCATACACTGAGGACGATGATATTTAATTTAATATTTTACATGAAAGATTTAAGATCAACTGTTTTATTAATGCATCTAATTTATGTTTGTTTGGAAAATATTGCTAAAACTGGTCCAATGAAGCCATAGATATGGAATCAATTATTATTTCATGAGTAGCGATACTTCTTTGCAGAAAAAAAAGTAGAATCATTAGACTGCTTTTAAATATTTTTATCGCATAACATAATACAACAGATCGTTCAGTGGACAACAGAGGAATTAGGAAATAAAACTGAAGCAAATACCCACGAAACTAATGAGGTCGAAGTACGCGCAAAGAAAAAACATAGTTGAGGTAACCATAATCTAAAAGCAACATGTTATGGTTGAATTATATGGTTATATTCAAACAATATTACTTTAAACCAAATAATAATAATAATAATAATAATATTGCTGTTATTGGAACATATGATTATCTTACATAAAAATAACATTGTAAAATACAAACATAACTATGTTTATTATGTTTAAACATACTATAATATAATATGAAACATGTTAATGGTTATATGTGACAACGTATGAATATATTTATAAATAACAACAAAAAAAATACACGAATATTTAAATTTAGACTAACATACATATTTTGATATTTTCTGCTTACCTTTTTATATGTTTGATATTTTTAATATACAACTATCATTTATAATAAAAAACAAATTTACTTGTTGACAATAAATGCGCATTTAATGTTTTTAAGGTTTTAGATGAACCGATAGCTTACACACATATTTCTGAACTGAAAAAAGGCCAAAACCAAAATATGTATTTTTAGAACCAAACATTATTTCTTTACTTTTAGTCATACCTAATATACTATGTTTAATACTAATATATTATGGTTATAAATATAATTTTATTTTTAAATTTAAAAAAAAATTTGGTTGTGGTGCGTATAACCACTGAATGATTAAATGTTAACAAAAACTTGTTTAACGTGACTAAAGTGTTGTTTAAAATAACTATAATTTCTTCACAGCAAACATGTATTGTTACAGAGAATATAGTGTGGTTGCCGTGACCATAAGTTAACCATGTTTTTTCTTTGCGTGTAGATGCTTTGATGGGAATGTTAAAGTTGACTACTTCTAGGCAAAGCAACCATATTTCAACTACAGAGCTTTTTAAAAGTACGTAAATAAATGCTTATAAGGTAAGATTTGAAGCTTCCGCAACTACGAAAAGTGTGTGGTGTTCTCAAATTTCAAATATGCACAGATTGCGCAGAAAATTTCAATTTTTACTTTTTTTGTGATAAAATAAAATGAATTTATAGTCATTTCGATTAACAAAGCACTCTAACTTTGTAAAAAGAATGAAGCCAAAGTTTAAGGGAAAACTTTGTATAAAGACTTTATCGATCAATCAAATCAATTTAATTTAGGGTCATTATATTTTAAATACAATGCCAAGTTATATGAAATTCTACATCTATATTAACTATTATTCGTTGGTATTTTCACAAACTTTAATAGTCAATAAATTTAAAAATAAGCTTACCTCTCTCTCTCTCTCTCTCTCTTTTATAAAATAAGACCCATTATTTTAATTTTACTTTAAAAAGAATCTATCGAATCTTACTCCATAAATGTAGCGATCCGTTACCACAATTTTATTTTCCTAAAAGATACAAACTTTTTAACTTCTCCAAACAAACTTAAATATTTAACACAAACACACCCTTCTACTGAATGCTTATACGGTATAAAGGATTTGTTTATGTTTCAAGGGTTTTGTTGGGGCCGAACAAAATAAAAAAATGGAGTGGAATTTGTTAAGTACATACTTGTTAACTTGTTACCTGTTTTTGGACTACACAACTTTTAGGTAAATACATATTTGATTACATAAGTATGTGTGTAGAAGAAATGAAATTGTTGTCGTGTATCATGAATATGACAGTTTTAAGTTTCTAAATTCATGCCATACATGTATGAAACTAAAGTTGAGAATATTTTGACTTGAATGTGTAAGAATGAATATTGTATTCCTATTGACCATTTTATCTTGTGTGTGTTATTTTTCTATGACCGGTATAGTTGTGTAACTGTACCAGTATTTCAAACTCTTTAAATTTGTATAAACAGCAGATTAGATTTAAGTAATGATGGTTGTGATAACCTTGGTTCTTCTCTTTATAATCACGCTTAAATTCGTTTTTATTCTCTCTAAGAAAGAATTAATTATATAAATATTATTTTAACTGTAGTTATAAATATGTATAGGTATAAAAGAATTATTTGTAATTACAAAAAATGTATTCCTTCTAATACCAATTACTGTGTCAAAATGTGTAGAATCTTAAAAATTGTAGAAAAAAGTTAGCCTTAATCAGTTTCTAATTTCATACAACTCTAAACTGAATTGTTTTGCTTAAACAACCCAGAAAGTTGCCATAGTAATATGATGGTCGTCAACAACATTTGGTTTTCTTTTTCTTTTTTACCTTTTGCTTCTGGTTACCTAACAACTTTAAAGTTTACCTTTCTTGTACAATGTGTACATACCAGTGTAAGACTATTATTCTTAAAGGTCCCTGACACGATACATGCAACACTTCAATTGTTGTAAAAAAAAAGTCAAACTTATATAAACTTTTTTTAAGACTTAAAAGACCACAATAACAATGCAGAGTAAGAATAGAGAGAAACACTTTAAAACAATATTTTCTTAAAAATACAACACAGCCGATATCTGTTTCAGACTAAACTTAGGGTGCTGCAGACAAATGCGTCAATTTGGAAAAAAAGCAAATAATCATAAGACTTCAGATATCTAATGTTTTTATTTTATTTTAAACTAGCTGTGCCCGGCACTTCGTGGGCGCCCTGACTATATTTTTATCGATTTTGTTTTGAAAGTATTCCACACCAATTGTAAGACTCTTACTTTTATAGTATTTCCGTTATGGTTTATGTAATTACTTTATATAAAGGTATCCATCCCTAGATAAAATTTTAAAATGTATAAAAAATTCGAAAAATTATTGTAAAAGGTGCTTAAAATATTTTAATACCAATGTAATTCCACAAAGTAAAAATACAAATCAAATAACAATTTTATTCAATTGGCAGCTAATGTTGCGCAGTAGTTTTTAAAATATACTACTTTTAAAAATAAAAAGGTGTGTTGAAATATAATAGTGTATAAAGTGTGTGAAAATATAACAGTGTTAAAAATATCCCAGTTTTAAACCGAGTAGTTTGTACGGGATGCGAACACAAATGAAAAGCAGACAGACAGACGGAAATGAGTTACTATTTTATTATATGTATAGATAAACCAAAGGTTAAATGTATCTATGCATATAATTAAATAATAACTCATTCTGTCTTTCTGTCTGTGTTCGCATCACGTAAAAACTATAGGATGGATTTTTTTCAAAAGAAAGTGGAGAAAAACAGTGAAAGTACGCAATTTAGGGTCTAAAAGCCTTGTTTTAAAATACATAATGACAAAATATGAAAAATACTTTAAAGTGGACCCTTTTATTTTTGAAAATGGGATATTTTAAACACACTTCCGCAACAGATGGATCTGTTTTAAAATACATAATGACAAAATATGAATTACTTATTGCCAAATTGTTAATTGAATAAAATTTGTATTTGAGTTGTATTTTTACTTTGTGGAACTACATTGTTATTAAATTATTTTAGACACCTTTTACAGAACTTTACAATAATTTTTAGAATTTTATATAAATTTTAGTATTTTAGCCATTTACCCATGTATAAGGTACCCATTACACAAAGTAAATATACGTGAAGCACTATAAGTGTCTTAAAATCGAATAAAATATTGACAGGACGCTCACATCGTTTGTGGGCACTGCTCCTCTTGAATAAGTTTTAGAGAATAATGAAAACAAACAAATAGCCTATACTTATTTAAGAAAAAATAAAAACTGTCTTTTTACCTTTGAGAGAAAACAACTTATGACTGCATTATGTATTAGTTTTTTAATATACTTTTATAAAATACACTGGATTTTATAAGATTTAAAAAATAAAGAAGAGAATTCAAATTTTACTTCTAATAAAACTTAAAATGTCCCTAAAATGAGGTGCATATCAGTCAAGTGCTGGTCAGACTCACATACTTAGGGTTCAGTATATCTTTAAAAGTACAAGTGGTTTTTAATTTTTAATTATTTTTACTAGAGCATAGTACTAAATGTTTTTATTAATTTTATTTTCGTTACTTGTTGTTATAAAAGATATTGTAAAACATAATCTAAATTTTAAGTTTTATACATATTCCCTCTATATATTAATGTAGGGGGAATATCGAAGCAGACCCCCTTCCGTCCTCTATGATTGCAGGCAACCGAAATGTAATTTACGGCAACCTACTTAAATTGAGTCACGTGCTACAACCAGCCTTTAATCTTGACTTTAGTGATTTCAGACTGTCGCCTGGTAACTGGCGGCCTTCTTTATCATCACGCAGTCTCTAGTAATTGTTAGCAGTTTTTTAGGGCTCCGGTCCCCCATGGCATCCACATTTAACAGGCTTCTACAAGTGGTCCTGAGTCTTATGCTAGCCACTGCTAGACATTCACACACAATGTGCGCTGCCGTCTCAGCCTCTTTGCTCTCCCCGTCTCCTCTTCTACCTTTGCCACTCACTTTTATGTATGAGCTGTACAGACTCCGACTCGACTTTGAAGGAACATTTTGAGGTGCCTGCTTCCGAAAGGGATTTACCTAAGCCCACAGGGCCATGTGCGTTCAATTCATACACTTACTTCATAGACTGACCTTGCGTGGTTTCTTTGTCATTCTCTTTTGATATCCTCCCTTGGCCAGTGGCAACCGGATTTCCTAAAGAGATTAACCTGTCTACCTCTAACGAGGCTTCCTTGTCCATCCCTATCGAAATATCCCGGTTCAACGCCATGGGAGAACCTTTAGAGATTAACCAAGGTGTTCTTGTCCATCCACCTTAACTTTACAAGTGAGGTACAGCGGACATAATTTTACAAACTGTGTAATATTATGCAAGTTTAAAAAATTAAAGTCATATTTGAAAAAATCCCTTCACTATCGGAACACAAGTTAAATTTTAGTAATTGTTGTTATAGCGGCCGTGGAAACACAAAATCTGTCAAATAAGGGCATATACTTGCAAATCATGTCATTGTCGGAATACTCTCTAATTTTTAATATATGCTTAAAGACCATAGTAATAAATCTTCTGCGTCTATCTATTATGGTTCAAAACTTAGGCCATATAAATGCAAATAAATGCAAATCATGTCCCTATCGGAACACCCTTTAATAATTAGTTTAATTTTTTCATACTTGTTTATTTAGCGAACATAGTTTTAATTACTGTGTGTAAGTTTTAAGTGTGATAACATGTCATTTTGGAACACCCTATAAGTTTAAGTATCTGTTGCTATAAGAGCCGCATTGATGCATCTTCTATGAAAATGCCTGAAATCATGCCTTCCTGAAGCAGGTTGGAAGTGAGAATCTATTTCTCTCTCCCTTACAACCCTGCTTCTAAATAAACGTAATTCTTTGTTGAGAAAGTCTCCAATATTATTTTATTTTAGGAAAATAAAATTTTGTATCACCTTTTTGTCATCACCCAAAACTTTCCTGTCATATGTTACATCAGACAGTAAATGTTATAGATTATTGAACTGAAAAATATATTTAAGGTTTGGGATACCTACCCCTTAGCTTATTTGCTAAATTGTTATACAACTGTGATCCATACATTTTGAAATTCTTTTCAATAAACTTTTTGCTCCTAAAAAGAAAAATCTTCAACAATACAAATGCTAAATAAAACACTCATCCCAGCAAAACGATGTGCTAGGGTATAGGTGTGCTTTAACTAAATCTGTTTCAATTTAATTTTACGAAAGAGTTTTTTCTTGTAACATTTTAGTTCAAGTATTGAATTTAACACTTGTGCTTGCACTAAAAAGAGAGAAATGCAACAATAAGTGGTTTTTGTCTGTATCTGTTTTCAAAAGATTTTGTAGGAATGCTTGTTTAAGAGCAGGTTGTACAAGTCGTTTATTGTTATATAACATGAACCGGAAATGAAATCACTTAAACTTCTTTTGTTTCTTGTTATTGTTTTATTCCTTCAACCTAAGTAAAGGGAGAAAAATTTTTAATTTTTTTTTTCTTGAACAGTCACCTACCTTTAGTACTTTCCTTTTGTTGTTGAATGGTAAATAAAAAAGTAAAATCATTTTACGAAGATTTCCTTGCAAATACTTAAACTATGGTTCATTTAATGGTATTAAATTACATTTTCTTTAATTATAAAAAAATGCATTGTTGTTGTTGTTCTTTTTAAAGGTTAAAAGTGAATAAGTTTTTTTCTACTTGCTTATTAAAAGTTTAGAATTCTTATATTATTTTGTTTCATTTTTAATCAACAGCATTAAAACTTTACCCACTCATAGAAATTGTAATACGGAGAAAAATTGAAATTTTTGCAATTTTATGTCATATCGCACTGCATCGTTTTGTAGCAGTCTGAAGTGTGTATTACACATACGAGTTTCTAAAAGCCAGTCATTAAAAATTAATTGCAATTGTTATGACACAAAACCATGTTAAGCGTCACATAGATGATTCGTATGTATCACTACTACACTCTTGAAAATTCTAAAGAGGGCAAGTTAATCAAAAAATAATAATAATAAAAATATGAAAATATTTTTTAATAGTTAATATATAGTCAACAATCAAGACCACGAAGAATAATATTGCACATAAGTATTTCTACCAATATATATATGTTCTTTTTAGTTTTCCTAAATTTTCATGACTGTTCTTACATTGATATTTCCATACTTTTAATGCAAATTTATAAATGTATGTACATATGTACATATGCTATTGCAAACAAAAATGAAAATTAGTAATGTTATATATTTTTTAATTACTATGATATGTCAAGTAAGAACAAAGAATTATTAAAACAAACTACTGTTACAACAACTTTCAGCACCCACAAAATTGCATAAAAGTAGTTAATTAAATAACTTCATAATAAATATTTTTATATACATACATACATACATACATACATACATACATACATACATACATACATACATACATACATACATACATACATACATACATACATACATACATACATACATACATACATACATACATACATACATACATACATACATACATACATAATCAAAATATAACGACCTTATTTTAATAACCAACCTATTAACACCAAGTAATAAAAAGCTAAAAAGACTTGTAGGAAATCTTTTAAGAACCTATTAAGTAAAATTTTGCAAAAGTAAAGTTATATACACATGTCACTATATATGCCCGCCACGTCGTGGGCGTCCTGACAATTTTTTCCTCGATTTTGCTATAATTGTAAGACTCTTACTTTAGTCCTTCAGTTATGGTTTAAGTATTTACTTTAAAAAGGGTGTTTTTATAGAGGTATATAAATTTAAGTTGCAATAAAACAACGATAAGAAAGATAATCTTGTGGCATTACATTTTAAATATGATTTCTGGAATATGACCGCCACGGCTGGCGCGGATGTAGTCCAATCTGGACGTCCAATTTTCGATGACTTTTTTCAACATTTGTGGCCGTATATCGCCAATAACACGGCGAATGTTGTCTTCAAAATGATCAAGCGTTTGTGGCTTATCCACATATACCAATGATTTTACATAGCCCCACAGAAAGTAGTCTAGCGGTGTTAAATCACAAGATCTTGGAGGTCAATTCACAGGTCCAAAACGTGAAATTAGGCGGTCACCAAACGTGTCTTTCAATAAATCTATTGTCGCACCAGCTGTGTGACATGTTGCGCCGTGTTGTTGAAACCACATCTCCTGGACAACATGGTTATTCAATTCAGGAATGAAAAAGTTAGTAACCATGGCTCTATACCGATTACCATTGACTGTAACGTTCTGGCCACCATCGTTTTTGAAAAAGTGTTTCGACATACACTTGAGGATTTCCTTCACTCCAATTGTTGCAGTTTTGTTTGTTGACGTAGCCATTCAGTGCGCTTCATCGCTAAACAAAATTCGCTTGAAAATCGGGAACAACGGTAATCTCGTTTTTGGCCCATTCGACGAATTTACGCCTTATTGTTCAGGCGTGGGTCTATTCATGATGAATTGACAAACCAAACTGAGAATAAATCACTTGACAGCTTGAAAAGTAATGCCAACTTAAAGTTTTATACCTCTATAAAAAACGCCTTTTATAAAGGTACCATGAATAAAATTCTAAAATTTATAAAAAATTCTAAAAATGATTGTAAAGCTCTCTAAAATTATATTAAATTAAAATATTTTAATACCAATGTAATTCAAAAGTACAAATCAAATACAAATTTTATTTAATTGGCGCCTAAAGTTACGCAATAGTTTTTAAAATATCCCACCAAACCAAATGTTAAGATTTTTTTTTTGAATCAGACTTGTCGTAAGGAATTCGTCAAGCCATTTCGGTAATTTTTCTAAAATCAGACATGTCGTAACGAATTCGTTAAGACATTTCGATATTTAATCTGAAATCAGACTTGTCGTGACGAATTCGTTAAGAAATTTCGGTTGTTTGTCTGAACAAATAAAAAAGTTTGATTTATATGTTCGAAAATAAAAACCAAAATTGTATTATACAGAAAAGAATTATAGTAAATACGAAAAAATTTAATCAATACATGCAAGATGGATAATTGAAATTGAATTGATTACCGTGAAGTATTGCCTTGAATACCAAATCATTATATTCATTTAACTTTCAGAGAACGAAGTTCTAGCTTATACGGTGGTACCAACAGAAAACATATTGTTGCGATTTTATACATGTCGTTGCGATTTCGTACCTACATTTCGTTACGATTTCGTAACGACATATCGTTACGATTTTGCAACTATATATCGTAACGATTTCGTAACTACATATCGTTGCGAAGTCGTGTCAACCCTTTCATATAAAAATCGTTACGATGTCGGTAATATTTCGGTTCCGAAATCGGAAGATTTTTCCGAACAGTCGTTACGAATTCTTTTGGTTTGCTGGGATACCCCTTTCCAAAATAAAATATAACAGTGTTGAAAATATCCCAGTTTTAAACCGAAAAATTCAGTAGCTTTAAACCGGAAATTGCGTTTTCACTACTTTTCTCAACTTTCTCTTGGAAATGAGATAGAAAAAAAGTATCCTAAATTAGAATAAGGATACTAAGGTACCTCCTCACAAAATTTTGTTAAAATACATCCCGTAGTTTTTTCGTGATGCGGACACAAATGATCTGCAAAGAGACGGAAATGAGTTACTATTTTATTATATGTATAGATTAAAAAAATTTACAAAAAAAAAACAGAAGAACATAGTTTTCAGTGTATTTTTTGAAGTAGGTAAAGTATAGTAATCGTAAAAAGTATCGATGCCGGAATTTCAACAGATTTATACGTTTTAAGGTTTCCTGAATTCATTTTACCTATTTCGCGATGATGTCTGTGAGTGGGCGGTATGCCATTATATTGGTGGAGTCTCTACAGCTCGTACCGTTTGAAATATCAAAATGAAATTCAGTAAGTTCCTTTGGTATATGGATACGGTGACCATTATTTTCATGAACAAATAGTGCGCACATGAATATATGAGCCTTTGATTATGAAATATGGTATAAGTCGTTTATTTCTTGTTTCGAGATATTAAGAGGTTTGCATTTTAAAGGACTAAAAAATATTTTTTTATTATGGCATAAAATATTTTGACAATGGAATAGTGCCAACAAATAGTATTTATTATGATTGTGAAATTTATAACCATTTTGAAAAGGAAATTTAGTTTTAGATTAAATTGACTTATACCATTTCCAAAATCAACATTTTATTCAAGCTCATTACATTGTAACTAAGTAATTTATTTTTTAGTATTTAGGGAAAAAAAGAGTTTGTGAAAAATTGGTGGAATATAGGGTAGTAAATCCATCATGGTTTTACGTTTTTCTTCTGATGGTTGTCTATAATGGAAGCAAATCAATATTTTCGTACCAGGGTGCGACTGTAATTATTCGCAAAATCTTATTTGGCAACCTTTTAATTTTTTCTAAATTTGAAGCTGAGGTAGTACCCCATAACTGTGAATCATTACACCATATTGGTTTAAGAATCAAGCTTAGGGTTGAGTTTCTACTAGTGCTGGCCATTTCTACTACTTTCGATTACTCGATACAACTTAATACCTTTTTATTTGGGTACTCAATAGTACTCAATACTTCAGTTTACATACTAGCAGAGGAAAATTATCGTCGTAGTTGTCAAATATTTTTAAAAATTTATTTCTAAGAATACTACCGTAAAAGTATCGATTAACTACTGTTGAGTTTTGAGTACCCAAAAAAATTATCGAGTATCGTGTACTCGGTATCCACTACTCAATACTTTCCCAGCACTAGTTTCTGCCTATAAGCCAATTTTTTTTGCACTGCTTTTAACTTCATTTGTGTCAATTTTACTTCCATATTACTTTTCCCGGTTAAACCTCTATCGAGATGTATGCCGAGGTATCTGACGTCTGAGTGTTGAAGTATGGTTTGGTTATTTATGCAAATAGAAGGGCATTAGTCTCTACGCAGTGCGCAAGTAAAGTTACTACTTTTTTGTTCATTAATTTTTATTCTCCACTTATTTAAACCACAATTCCAAATAAAAAATGTTGACTTGTAAGTATTGGCCTGCTACTTCGAGGCTTTTATGAATGCTTAAGAAAACAGTGTCGTCAGCAAATGTTGATGTGTGGACTCTATTGCCAGTTGGCATATCGGATGTGTACAGCAAATATAAATTGGGTTCCAATATTCTACTTTGGGGAACTCCAGTTTTAATTGGTTGAAGCGAGTTAAAAAAATCTCCTTCTTTAAGTGTAAACACACGACCTTGTAAAGTGACGTTTTAAGAGCTTATAAAATATAGTGGGAAAATTTCGCTTTAACTTGTAAATAAGCTCCATGTCATAATTGGTCGAACGCTTGAGAAACATCTACGAAAAGCGCAGAACAATATTTTCTTTAATTGAAAGCCTTTTTTACTACATTTACTAATCTGTGCGTTTCTTTAATAGTGCTGTACTGCCTTCTAAAACCGAACTGGTGTTTTACAATACATCCTTTTTCGCTCAAAATTGGGTTCAGCTTAGTAATTAATATTTTGTCAAATAGTTTTGACATATAAATAAAATTTGTTTGATGTTAAATATAACTTCTTAATTGCTTTTACATGTTTTTTTTTAATCTATGGCAAATCTAATATGAATACAAAATAAATTTATGATGTAACATAATTTTCTTTTGATATAAAACACTTGTTCGTTATTAACCTACTAAAAAATACGTTTATAATTTAATACAAATATTTGTGTAATATTATAAACATTAGATACAAAGTCAAGTACATATAGCTATAAGCATACGTTAGGTTACATGTACATATATAAACGTACCAAACTACAATTTGTTAGAATTCATTTTATGCTAATAAAATATCTATTGAATAATTTGCTTTTAAATAATCTATCAGCATATTCATTAGGCTTATGTAAATTTACCAAAAAAAAAAAAAAAAATAAAATAATAAAACTAATAATATTAATAACCAACTACAATTTAATTTTAAGTCACAATGTGCTAGTCCCACCAATAAATCTAGTCTGTTTTCACAACTATTATGTATCGTTATACTAAATAAATAAAAAAGGTAAAATTTAGTTCTCTAATTGTGAAAACCATCCAATCAATGTCAAAACACATAAGGCAAATAATTAAAAGCTTTTTGACTATTAAAAATAAATAAACAAAAAATTAAATTAAAGTTAAATTCTTAGGAAGCGGCCAGAAGTCAAAAATCGAAGAACACACACAAATGTGACTAACCTTTTCAGTTATCAACAGCAAACTACTAATCAAAATTGGCGAACAATGCCATCATACATGTGTTAGTCATATGTCTTCTGCTTTGATTTGTCTTAAAGGCCTTTATAGAAAGCAATACTCGTAGCCGATAGACCCACTGGGAATCAGGAGCATTCATTCTAACACAATATAGATTGAAGGAAAACAAAATATTTTCAATAAAATTAAAAAAAAATCTATATAATTTTAACAAACAATCTATACATATAATAAAATAGTAACTCATTTCCGTCTGTCTGTCTGCTTTTCGTTTGTGTTCGCATCACGTAAAAACTACTGGATGACTTTAATAAAATTTTGTGAAGAGGTACCTTAGTATCCTGGTCCCATTATAGGATACTTTTTTTCCGCTAAAATATCTATTTCCAAGAGAAAGTGGAAAAAAGCTGTGCAAAATACAATTTCCGGTTTAAAACTGGGATATTTTCAACACGTTTACATTCAACATGGTTATTTTTTCATGTCACCTTTTTATTTTTGGAAGTGGGATATTTTAAAAAGCAACTGCGCAGAAGATGGTGCTAGTTAAATAAAATTTGTATTTACAATAATTTTTTTAATTTTAGAATTTTTTATAAATTTTAGAATTTTATCCAGAGATTGGTATATAAAGTAAATACATAAACCATAACTGAAGCACTATAAGTAAGAGCCTTTCAATTGGTGTGGAATACTTTCAAAGAAAAATCGAGCAAAATATTGTCAGGACGCCCACGATGTGGCGGGCACTGCTAGTTTTCTATATAATTTTGAAAAAAAAATTTTTTAATTTTTACAAAAAATTTCGATAAAGTTTTTACAAAAAATTATTGATAAATTGTTTGCAAAGAAATTTCGATAAAATTTTTACAAAAAAATTTCGATAAAATTTTTACATCAAAATTTCGATAAAATTTTTACAAAAAAATTTTCGATAAAATTTTTACAAAAAAATTTTCGATAAAATTTTTACAAAAAAATTTTCGATAAAATTTTTACAAAAAAATTTTCGATAAAATTTTTACAAAAAAATTTTCGATAAAATTTTTACAAAAAAATTTTCGATAAAATTTTTACAAAAAAATTTTCGATAAAATTTTTACAAAAAAATTTTCGATAAAATTTTTACTAAAAAATGATCGATAAAATTTTTACAAAAAAATTTCGATAAAATTTTTACAAAAAAATTTCGATAAAATTTTTACATAAAAATTTCGATAAAATTTTTACAAAAAATTTTCGATAAATTGTTTACAAAAGAATTTCGATAAAATTTTTACAAAAAACTTTCGAATAAATTTTTACAAAAAATTTTCAAATTTAGAAATTTTATTATTCAAACTATATATATTTCATACAATGAATTTTGCATGTGTGTACCCTTTTTAATTCCTCTCTCCTCTCTTGCCAACTAATAAAGAATTGCACCGACAAAAATTCCATAATGTAATCCGGGACTATGCATGTACTCTTGAAACTCGTTTTGTCCTCTCATTCGTAGTATTAAATCTGAAGTTTAATATAAACACAAATGATAAAGAAGAAACGAGAAAGATTGCAGCGACAAAAGTTGCACAATGTAATTCTGGACTAAATAAATTCAACTGCCGTTCGCTGGTAATTGCATAACTTAAAAAGGGCTGTACCGATTTGGCCAATTTTTTTTAATCTTGATCATAATCCAACTTAGGTTTTTACGGAAAAATAATTTACCACGCCCACTTTTTAAGTAGCTTGAAAACTATGAACCGTACCTAGTTTAGCGAAACACGGGCTGGGTTGGAAAAAAAAGGCGTGTTAACTCCCGTACAAAGTGAACAATTATTATCTACCTGAAGACCTGCAATAGGAAGAGTCTTGAAACTTTGCACAAGTAACCCATATGCTAAGGGGCAAAGTCTAACGAAATACAGACTGGATAAAGACAGTAGATATGGTACCTCCCATACAAAGTGAAAAATTATTATCGTGCATCTGGAGACCTGCAATAGGTACAGTCTTGAAACTTTACACAAGTAACCCTAATGTACATTGTCTAGCAAAATACTGGCTGGATTGGAACAGTGGCTGTGGTACCTCCCAAACAAACTGAAAAATTATTATCGTGTTAATAAGCATAGTCTAGCAAAAAATTGATTGGATGGGACCAGTGGGGGTAATACCTTGCATATAAACTGAAACAGTTTTGTCTTGAGCATAGCGTGGGTTTTTCAGTGTTTACTCGTAATGTATTTTTTATGGATGGGTGTAGCGAAGCGCATCGATGATAGCTAGTTTAATATAAAACTTATAATTTTTAGTTTTATTTTAGAAACTAATTGTATGTTTCCGCTCTAATTCAAAAGCACATATTTGAAAACTTTAGAGTCCTTAAATAAACTTTAATTTAACTTTTCAACCTTCACCATAAAATAGTTTAGGGTAATTGTCGTTGGGCTAAAGCCATATTTATTATTCAAAATAGTTTTTTACAGCTACTCACACATACATATGTATATACACATGTATGAGGTAATGAAAAAAGTATAAAAAAAAACAAAACATAACAAAAAGTTAGTTTTTTCTTTTTATTGTTCAGTTTACGTTAATTTGTTTGTTAAATAGATATTATTTACAGCTGACATTAGCTAAGTAGGTAGAGACAAAGATTGTTTTAATCTAGAAAATACTGCTACATTTGACTGCTTTGTTGGGTTTTTTAATCTATTCTGATACTCCTAATATTTTTGCCACTCGTTATATGCATCCCCGACGCTGTGTGGCGGCCGTAAATAGTTAAACCGAAATATTTTTCTTTACTTGCATTTGCATGTATTGATTGACGTTGTAACTTGCCATGCTGATTTCTTTTTCTTTTCTTAAAACCAAAAAATTAATATAAATCTATATGCACCTTTTGAAAATTCCGTTATAAGCCGAAACAACATAAATACATATATTTAACCTTTCCTTTCAATATGCTTGGAATACAATAGAATCCTTTACTTTTTCGAAAAATATTTAACCTAAATAAAGTTGCAAGCAAACAAACAACCAGCACGACAACATGCGACAAAAAAGTTGTATACAAAAATTGTTCGAACATTATTTCAACGACTTTACACAAAAAATAAAACCGAGAACAACTTTAAAAAAATATTTAAAATTCTCAGTAACAAAAAGAAAATTTGAGAATAAAAAAAAACTATAGAAAATTACAGAATGCATTGACAAAAAAGGAATACGTACTTACATACATATAAAAATACAAATGTACGTTGGATCAAATGTATGCTATAGCAAAAGTGAAAATATTAATGAAAAAAGCAAAATAAATTCCTTAGAACTTTGCTGCAAGGCAATAAGAAGGGTAAATCAGCGAAGGAGGACAAGTTGCAAAATAAAACGAAAATTTTTTCAATGTACCCGCACTTGTCAATACATGTTCATGTTTTACTTACTTACTTTTATGAAAAAAAATAATAAAGAACAAAATAGAAAAAAAAAGAAAAGTATTGGAGACAAGAAGAACGTTGCAAAAGTCCTCAGAGAAAAATCTTTTTTTTTCGAAAATGTACACACTGGAGCACAAACGTGAACACCCAGCGATATGTATTTAAATCTTAAAAAATACCAAAGAAAGGAAACCAGATGAAAAAAATGTTCAACAAACTTTCTACATCTTTTTTATAAAAAAATTTACCTCAGTCACTAGTTCAAGAATAAATAAGAAACAAAATTAACGGAGACTTTTGTATGCCCTACAAGGGTTGTCGTTTTATTGCCATAATATAAATATTGGTCCAGATTATATGAGTAAAAAAATAACCTAAGAGTTATATAAAATAAAATATATATTAAGAAAATTCAGATTTAATGGAGAATGTTTATTATCATTTGAAAGGACATTCGCAGATGGTCCATCCGTTGAGTCCAATTTTCGACTGGTAACTGGCGAATGACACGCGTGATGTTTTCCTCCAAGGCCTGAAGCGAAGCGCGTTTGCCCGCATAAACTTTTGACTTTACATATCCCCACAGGAAAAAGTCTAACGGTGTGATACCACACGATCTTGGTAGCCAATCGACCGGCCCAAAAAGTGAAATTATGTGCTCACCGAAATGTTCTCTCAATGAATTCATTGATTGATGCGATGCGTGGGAAGTGGCGCCGTCTTGCTGAAACCAAATGTCACAGAGATCACAAGCTTCAATTTCAGGCATCAAATAGTCGGTTATCATAGCACGATAACGGTCGCCATTGACGGTTACGTTCGCATCGGCATCATTTTTAAAGAGATATAGACCGATGATGCTACCGGCCCACAAACCACACCAAGCCATTGTTTTTTCTGAATAAAATGGCAGCTCTTGAATCTCTTCAGGTTGGTCTTCGTCTCAAATGCGGCTATTTTGTTTGTTTACATACCCATTGAGCCAGAAATGGGGCTCTTCGCTAAACAAAATATGCCTCGAAAAGGTCGGATCTTCTTAGAACTTTTCAAGATCCCATATAGCGAAGGGATTCAGGCGTAAGTCTTTCCATTATGATCTGTCAAAAAAAAGCTATTGAAAAAAGTACCTCGAAATGGATCACCCTTTATAAACTAAGCGTAAAGAAGTCCGGCGATTTGACGAAAAAGTTGACAGTTGAGTTGGGACCATTTAACAAAACCCTTTCTTTTGCTTGCTTGATGCCTGTATAGATTTCACAGGTCTATTACAGGTTTTTAAGAGAACACTATCTGCAAAACTTCTGGCTTGCCTGCAAAAATCGCCCAGAGTCTTTGGCGGGAATCGAACTCGAAACCACAAAATTGATAGACTAGCGAACTGCCAGCACCCTTGCGACATTATATTGCCTTCTGGACTTTTAACATTTTGACGCCAATGCTCCTGGCGTTTATGGTGGCACCAGTCCTCGGGTCTATCAGGGATCTAAAACTGGGAGATAAGAACCATCGAGGTTTGACTATTGTCCAACGCAACTAGTATCGCAGGTCATTTGTGAGGCCCTTCGATGAGTAACATGGTAGCTGTGGCTTGCAACACTCAGGGGCACCAATGGCATCTCAAGAGTTTTAGCATTGGTTCTAGAGTTTTAGCATTGGCCCTACCAGCCATGTTCTGAAATTGCTATGCGCAGCAAGGGCATTAGTGCATACATTGTTTTCATCCAGTAGTAACACCAATAATTCAATAATCTGTGAGTGATCACACTCCGTAGACAATAATGTTACCTGAAGTGCAGATGCCACGGCGAAGTAATCACCCTTGAACCAATGGACCGTCACACAAAAAAGAACTCCTTAAAAGTTACTACGTAATATAAAACAAACACGAACTTGAAGAGTAGGGACAAGATGTATACACAGCCGCCCTTAAATGATCCCTACTATCCTCATGACAAATATAGAATCGCATTATTGTGCTCGACCAAACACAACACTGACCTTAAGTTAACCACCACTTAAAACTTTCACTCTTCCATCTGCGTAAACCTGTTGCATTATTTAAGCATCTCGAGGTATTTTTAACCGACGCCAAAAAAGAAGGAGGTTATCAATTCGTCTGAGTGTTGCTTTTTAATGTTTGTGTGCTCAGAACTCAGTCATTTCTGAACCGATTTTGAAAATTTTTTCTTTATTAGAGAGGATATGTTTATGAATTGGTCCCATTATAAAAGAAGTTCAAAATTGTAAAAATTAAAGGTTGTCCCCATACAACATACATAATTTTTACGTGTATTATGAACCGTAAAGGGCACCATTTTAAAATATAAAAAAACTGTGTATTACTATAGCTGCCAATAATAGAAAGTAAAAAAAAATAACCTTTAAACTTAAAAGGTGTCCCCATAGGTGTCGTCAATTGACCTACATGACCCTATCTTTTGAACTATTGTAGACAAACATTTACAAATTGTATCGAATGTCCGTTATAACAACAAGTACAAATATTTATAATAAGAAATTAAAGGGTGTTCCAATAGTAGATGTAATTTGATTTATATGGAAAAACTGCTGAACCATATCAGACAGACGGTTGAAATTTACAAAGAACCTGTATTTCTAAGTCCGCTATAACAACAAGTATAAAATTTGAATTTGGTAACTAAAGGGTGTCCCCATAATTGATGTAATTTGACCTATCTTTCCCTTGAACCGTTAAAGACAAACACTTGGAAAATAGACAGAATCTTTACTACTATGTCCGGTATGCTATGTCCGAAGGGTGTCTCATTAGTTGATGTAAATTTATGCATATGTTCAAACTGTTGAACCGTTATAGACTATTGAAATTTACAAAGAATCTGTATAAATAAGCCCTTTGTAATAGGTGTTTAATTTAAAATTGTACATTGTACATTGTACATAACATGGGTGTCCCAATAGGTAATATTACTTAACCTATATGGCCCTATCTTTAGAACCGATACTTTTTATTACTGTGTCAGTAGTAATAAGTGTAAAAAAAATAAAGGGTGTTCTCATATCTGACGTAACTTGTCGTATACGGCTTTATCTCTTTAACTTCCTTTTAAATTTTTAGTTTAGAATCGATGCCTATATATCTGTTTTGAAGTCGGTTTATTTTTCAAGAATTATTTAATTGTTTTTTTGTTTCAAAACTAAGAAAAAATCAACTACTAATATTACAACCCAGCAAAAAAAGACATGACAAAACACTAGGATATTCATGAGTTCTACTACTCTTGCAGTGGTGTCAATGTAGATGAAAAACTCATGATTTTAACATAGGTGTTATTGGAGGTCATGTGTTCACATTTAAATAAACTGACTGTCATTTAAATGAGTGCTTAGGACTAATGAAAGTTCGATGATTCGGATGCGTTCATAATTTATAAATGCTTATTTGTAAATTAAAACGAAATGTTATGGATTTGCAAAAGTATTATTTTTTGCACTCCCCGCGCATTTTGGGTTATCTGTGGATAAAAAATTGAGATGTGCAATAAGTCTTAAACTGAGAGGTTTTCGTGATTTACTTGTATAAACTTTTTATTCGTTATAAAGGGACAAATATTTTGTTCATACAAACTTTTAACCCACGATAAAGTGTAAGTGGTTTTTTTAGCAGTTCAATTCGAAGGTTATCTTGAAACTGAACTTTGAGTGGTTCTCATTCATTTCTAGAGGCATGTAAATACGAACTCTCTTCATCATGAGATAGAACATTTTGCGCTCATTTAGTATGTGAATAAAGGTTTTTCAATGTTGTCCATTTTATGGCTTAATGACCAAAAACTGACTCAGGCCTGCAATATTATTAAGTAATTTTAATACTGAAACTCTTAAAAGTGCGCAATTCCTTTATTTGCATTTTCAAAGTGTTAGTAAATCAGTTTAATAGTAAATAAACATAATATTTTATCGATTAATCGAATAAAACTTTTAAAAAATATTGGATTAATCGATTAGTTTTTATCTTGCTTTGAACGTAATTTAGTTATAATATTATCAAAATCGACCAAAACATAAAATATTATTAATAAACTTGAAGATATAAACTCTTTCAATTTTATAAGTTGATGAATAGTATTTTACGCCAGAGACAGGTTTTGGTCCGTTTTTCGTTAAATAAATGAATTTATGATAATATATTAGCTAAATTACCTTCAAAACAACATAAAAACTGATCGATTAATCGAATATTTTTTTAAATTTTATTCGATTAATTGGTAAAATATTATGTTTATTTACTATTAAACTAATTTACTAACACCTAGAAAATGCAAATATGGGAATTACGCACTTTCAAGACTTTCAGTATTAAAATTACTTAATAATATTGCAGGCCTGAGTCAGTTTTATGTCATTAAAGCCTGGTACTCTGTTCAGTTTTTCATGCGGAATGCTGTCAAATTTCATACATAAAAAAATTTCTATGAAAAAGTCATGAAAAAATGTTTCAGAAGTAGTACTCTGTTTTTGCTGTGGAAAAACATTGAAATGTTTCTGGCAACATTTTATCAAAGCTGTGAAATAAAGCAAAGGGGCATTATTTCATGTGGAATTTTTCAAACAACAGCTGATCGCTTGGCTTTTGTTAACATTTCTAAAACAATGTGGTATACTTTAAAAAAAATAAAATCGTAAAATTTTTTCAAATCGCGAGATAGACACCACATTTTAAATGTCAAATTTTCCCTGTGAAATAATAAATGTTGCTCAACATTTTTCACAAATTCGAACAGAGTACTAGGCTTAAGCCATAAAATGGACAACATTCAAAAAACCTTTATTCACATACTAAATGAGCGCAAAATGTTCTATCTCATGATGAAGAGACTTCGTATTTACATGCCTCCAGAAATGAATGAGAACCACTCAAAGTTCAATTTCAAGATAACCTTCGAATTGAACCGCTAAAGAAACACTTACGCTTTATCGTGGATAAAAGTTTGT
>OX451215.1:83911596-84128214 GCA_949628195.1 Phasia obesa
AAAGTATACCACATTGTTTTAGAAATGATAACAAAAGCCAAGCGATCAGCTCTTGTTTGAAACATTCCACATGAAATAATGCCCCTTTGCTCTATTTCACAGCTTTGATAAAATGTTGCCAGAAACATTTCAATGTTTATCCACAGCAAAAAAAAGAGTACTACTCCTGCAACATTTTTTCATGTCTTTTTCATAGAAATTTTTTATATATGTAATTTGACAGAATTCCGCATGAAAAACAGAACAGAGTACTAGGCTTAACACAATAAAAAAAAAACTTTAGTTTGACGAAGTAGTTTGACGTGTGGCCATGGCGCTTAAAGATATCAGAAAAAATAATTAAAAGTTCAACTTCTCAGCAAAACTTTTGATTCAAAGTAAGCATTTCATTGTAGCCCTAAGAGACCGCTTTATTTACCTAGCGAAGCTGACTTCAATGTCAAATTCAAATTAATTAAATAAGGGATTCTTACGTTTTTTTTATTACCGAAATGTTTGTACATGAAGAGAACTTATTTAATTTGTTTCTGGATTGTAAACTGTGGTTCTTGTATCTGTATATATACATATGCATATAACAAACTTTAAAGTTTATTTTTGTGTCATGCTGATCTGTTTTCATATTATGCAAAGTCACCCCTTTTAACTATCAACAAAGTCAACTAAATGAATATAAAGTTAAATAAATAAATAATTATCTTTTCATAGTTTTCTTGCTTTAACTAAAAAAAAAATCTATTGAAAAAAACTATAGCATAAAATGTATTACAGAAAATAACATCATCAAAGTAAAATGTAAAAACGTTAGTTTCTTTTATATGCATTGCACCATTCAGTTTCGTATTGAATTAATACTTCTGTTAAAATACTTGTATATAGAAATAAAATAAAATTACCTTTTAGAAGACAAAATCCTTGGAATTACATTGAGAAATTAAACTATTTGCCAGATTAACGACGAAAAAACAGATTATATGTCACCACATAAAGGCTTACTAAATTCCATATACATATATATATATATATATATATATATATATATATATATAATATATATATATATATATATACAGTGGCCGTCATGTTGTAGGCGTAATCCACGCAAAATTTTAATATTATTACTTTTATAGCACTTTTTGCATAATTACCCAGGATGAGGTTTATATAAAATTCTACAATTTTAACATTATTTTAGAGTTCTTTAATTTGTGTTAAAAATTTCCCGACGAAAAAAGTAAAAGGTGCTCCCTAGTTTGCAGTACCATTGAATCGGTTATAATTCTTGCAAAAAAAAAACCGACTTCAAAACAGATAGAAGGGCACCAATTCTAAACTAAAAATGTAAGAAGTAATCTGTAAGAATTAGATTTAAACCAAATAAAAGATGCGCCAAAATTAGAGGGAAAAAAATAAAGACTATTGAATGTCAAGCCTCTCCCTATTACTGTTTAAAAGTTAAGTTATTTTCACCAGCATCCGACTTGTATGGGGACACCATTCAAGCCTCTGTCTATAACGGTTTCAAAGATAGGGGCACACAGATCAAATAACATCACCTATTCGGACACCCTTTAATTTACAATGTTAAATTAAAGACCTGTTGTTATAGAGGACTTGGTCACAAAGATTCTTAGTAAATTTCAACTATCTGTCTATAACGGTTAAAAAGTTTAACCATATATATCAAATTACATGAACTATTGGGACACCCTTTACATTATACTTCCAAATATTTATACTTGTTATCATACCAGAGAAAGTAGTGGACATTCTGCCTAATTTTCAAGTGTTTGTGTTTAACGGTTCAAAAGATAGGGTCATATAGATCAAATTACGTAATTTATGGGGACACCCTTTAATTTCTAACTTCAAATTGTATACTTGTTATAGGTTCCTTGTCAATTTCAGCTGTCTGTCTCTAACAGTTCAAAAGTTTGGCCACATACATAGAATTACATTAACTATTAGGACACCCTTTTAGTTCCAAATTCAAAATTTTATATTTTTTGTTATAGCTGACTTAGCACTACAGGTTCTTTGTAAATTTCAGCGGTCTGTGTACAACTATTCAAAAGTATTCAAAAGTATCAAATTAAATGAACTATTGGAGCACCCTTTAATTTAAAATTTTGAATATTTATACATTTTATTATAACGGTCATAGTAGTCGACATTCTGTCAAATTTTCAAGGTTTAGTCTATAACGGTTCAAAAGATAGACCCAAATAGGTCATATTATGTCACCTATGGGGACACCCTTTATATTTTAAATTTATTTTTTTATTAATTTCTGCTGTTGGGAGCTATAGCGGCACGCAATTTTTTAAAATTTTAATTTGCTGCTCTTTACGGTTCTTAATACACGTAAAAAACATGTATGTTGTATTGGGACACCCTTTAATTTTTAATATAATAAACTGTTTTTAAAATGGGACAAACCTTGAAGCATAACCTTTCAAATAAAGCAAAAATTTTAAAATCGGTTCAGAAATGGCTGAGTTCTGAGGTTACATACATAAAAAAAAGCAACATTCAGACGAATAGATAACCTCCTTCTTTTTTAAAGTCGGTTAAAAATGCATACTTTCACTATTTCTTTCTCTTTTCCCTTGGAGCTGAGATATTTTTACGGAAAAAATGTGGATTAATAAAAATGGGTGGTTAAATTTTAAAGGGCCGATGTTGATTTTGAATAAAACATAAATTATTTAGGAAATTATTGTCATTTCATTTTATTTTGATAATATTTGGATTGTTCGATTATGTATGGATCAAAATATTGGCCAAATGGTCGCCGCCACCTTTGCGGCACACCTCCATCCGATGCTACAAATTTTCGATGATGCTGAGGAATAATTGAGGCTCTATGCCGTTGATGTTACGAATTATCTCATCTTTTAGCTCTTGAATTGTTGCTGGCTTATCGTCGTACACCTTTTCTTTCAATAACCCGAAAGAAAGAAGTCCAACACTGTCAAATCACATGATCTTGGCGGGCAATTGATATCGCCACCACGTGAGATAACACGGCCATTGAATTTGTCGCGCAAAAGAGCCATTGTTTCATTAGCTGTGTGGCAAGTGGCGCTTTCTGTTCAAACCACATATCGTCCACATCCATATCTTCCGATTCGTGTCATAAAAAGTTCGTTTTCATCTCACGTTAGCGAAGCCCACAAACCGCACCAAACAGTCACTCTTTGTGGGTGCATTGGTTTTTCGACAATTACTCTTGGATTATCATTCGCCCAAATGCGGCAATTCTGCTTATTGACGAATCCACTGAGTTGAAAATGTGCCTCATCACTGAATATGATTTTCTTCGAAAATTGATCATCCACTGTTGCCATTGCTCGCCACCATTCTGACCACTGACGATTCCATGGTTCAAATTGAGTTAGTCTTTGAGAAATCTGAAATTAAATGCAGAAAAAACTTGACGTTTAGGTGTGGTTCAGATTCAATATCGGCCCTTTAAATTAAACTCCCGAAATTTGAACCGAGATACTAAGGTACTGCTCACAAAATCTATATGTAAATCGGGAAGTGAAAAAAGTTAAGAACCATTTTAACTGACTTAAACTCAACGTATTCGCTTGATTTTTTTTTTTTTTTTTTGTTTGATAGATTGTCCTTAGGAGCAGTGCAGAATGTATTTTTTCTTTTACATTTTTGTGTCTAAGATAGTTAAAAACAGTTAAGAATATTAGCCAATCATAAAGCCTCTTTCTCTCTTAATTTGCTAAAAAATTTGGCTTGGCAACTCCGGAAACAGAAGGAAAAACTTATTTTATATGTTCATTCTATTCTGATTTCCATCTTTGTATGTATTTTCGAAAAATATATAAAAAGTTTACAAATATAAATTTGGTCGAATATCGACCACAGGGCAAACTAAAGTTTTATTAAAATTAATTTAATTGAAGAATGGCTGCTTTCTATTCCATTTCGAATACTATCTGCACTAGCAACAACATTTTCAGCAAATATCTCATGTACAAAAATGGTCCTGTTACAGTTTTATTATATGTATAGATATACATATATTTAAAAGCTACTTGTTTTTTTTCAAATTTGGTTAATATTCAAAACTTATTTCCAACGTGTTGTCCAAACTATGTATGTAATGGGTGATTTTTTTGAGGTTAGGATTTTCATGCATTAGTATTTGACAGATCACGTGAGATTTCAGACATGGTGCCAAAGAGAAAGATGCTCAGTATGCTTTGACATTTCATCATGAATAGACTTACTAACGAGCAACGCTTGCAAATCATTGAATTTTATTACCAAAATCAGTGTTCGGTTCGAAATGTTCAAATGTGACAAATTTTGTTCAGCGATGAGGCTCATTTCTGGTTGAATGGCTACGTAAATAAGCAAAATTGCCGCATTTGGAGTGAAGAGCAACCAGAAGCCGTTCAAGAACTGCCCATGCATCCCGAAAAATGCACTGTTTGGTGTGGTTTGTACGCTGGTGGAATCATTGGACCGTATTTTTTCAAAGATGCTGTTGGACGCAACGTTACGGTGAATGGCGATCGCTATCGTTCGATGCTAACAAACTTTTTGTTGCCAAAAATGGAACAACTGAACTTGGTTGACATGTGGTTTCAACAAGATGGCGCTACATGCCACACAGCTCGCGATTCTATGGCCATTTTGAGGGAAAACTTCGGAGAACAATTCATCTCAAGAAATGGACCGGTAAGTTGGCCACCAAGATCATGCGATTTGACGCCTTTAGACTATTTTTTGTGGGGCTACGTCAAGTCTAAAGTCTACAGAAATAAGCCAGCAACTATTCCAGCTTTGGAAGACAACATTTCCGAAGAAATTCGGGCTATTCCGGCCGAAATGCTCGAAAAAGTTGCCCAAAATTGGACTTTCCGAATGGACCACCTAAGACGCAGCCGCGGTCAACATTTAAATGAAATTATCTTCAAAAAGTAAATGTCATGGACCAATCTAACGTTTCAAATAAAGAACCGATGAGATTTTGCAAATTTTATGCGTTTTTTTTTAAAAAAAAGTTCTCAAGCTCTTAAAAAATCACTCGTTACATATATGTTAAAAAGAAGTTTTAGTCGAAATGAATCACCCACCGCAATTACTGTTTCCAAGTTTGTGCAAAACATTATTTAAGACTGGCTTGCTATTAGGCACCACTCATGGTCCTCATGGCGTTACGGTGAGTCCGACTAAAATTTTCCTGCTGTGTCCGAAAGATTTCAACTCAAACACAGAACATCGATTCGCCATCGATCTTAACAACTCGGCATTTCACGTAACAGTATTACTTCCTTACAAGGTACAATTGACTCAGAAGTTGAAGGCAAACGACCATCAACTTTGTTATTTCTTCTTAGTTTGGGCCTTACAACTCAATCACAGAACGTAAATTCGCCAGCGATCTTTACAACGCAGCATTTCACGTAACAGTATTACTTCCTTACAAGGTACAATTGACTCAGAAGTTGAAGGCAAACGACCATCAACTTTGTTATGTCTTCTTTGGGCCTTACAAAAGCTTAAATCAGACATTAAATTCGGTCGAAAAATTATCTTTTGTCAGGAGGCGCATTTTTATCTCAGCGGCTATGTTAGCCAACAAATTTGCGCACGCAAGTCGTTGTCGAGAAGGCAATGAATCCGCAGAGATAGACAGTTTGGTGTGGATTATGAAGAGGTGGCCATTGGTCATTTTATTGATACTTTTTGTTGTGGAATGCCGTAAGGACGTATACGTGGTCCATAAATAAGGGAAATATATGTTATCTATACATATGATAAAATTGTAACTCATTTCCTGTCTGGAAAGTAGATTAATTATGTTCGTCTGTTCGTAATCGGGTTGAAATAAGTTTTGGAAAGGCCCCAAAAACGCTACAGAAAATTTATGAATACCAATCTGTCAGGTATATTTTCGAAATTATTATTGTTAAAAATTAGCAATACCGGTCTATGCTATTTTAAATGCCCGGCAAAAAACCACGCCTACTTCCATTTCTTTCTCATTCTTTGAATAAGAAATGCAGGCAATAAAAAAAAGTTGTGCCAACCTAAATAAAAAGCATAAAAATAATAAGCAAAGTAATTAATGTTTTCGTATTGTAAGCAAAACATTTTTTTAATCGTTTTTTAACGAATTTTATTGTTGCAATACAGAAACAATATTCGCTTGTATGAAACTCAAATGATAAACGCTTGAGTCTACTTCATCATTTGTGCATAGCAATCTTAAATTAAACTTAGAAAAAAACTCTTTTTACACGAATTGATCGTTTGCAATACATAAGCAGCTCTTTAACCCTCCGATGACTGACAAGGTCCACTTTTCGTGTTTCAAGATGGCTTGGTAGAATTCTATATGATTCCTTGACACCTATATTTGTAATGTTTTTAAGGTTTTAAAATAGGTTTTAGATTATAAATTTTAATATTGAAATATTTATGGAGGCTTAAAGGAAAAGGTCCAAAGGGACTTGTATAGTAATGCGGACAATTTATTTACAACTTTGGACTTCGCTATAATTTTATTAGCGAAAGGCTTAGATTTTGTTAAGACTGTTCGTAGTAATAAAGCATTTCTTTCTAGAAACTTTTGAAATATAAGTCACGTAAAGTTTTCACGACTTGGATTTTATATATGAGATGAATCATAACATTCGTATGTTCCTAAAAAGAACAAAGATGTTTTAGTTCTATCAACTTTAAATTACATAAACGAAATAGATGTTGGTAATTTTAAAGAGAAACCATTAGCTATGCTTGATTATAATTCGATCAAAGTTGGTGTTGATGCGACGGACCAAATGTTGGGAACTTACTAGACTAAACAAACAACAAATGAAGCTGACGTGCCACTATTATCGATTACCGCGCACTAATCGATACTCTTGTCGATTGTGCCTTGCAGAATCTAACCTCCAACGGAAGACTTCATTCAAGTGCTGTAGGTACGCAACACTGCACCACTTTATAAAAGTACAATACCAGCAGAAATTCAATTGCTTTAGTAAATTCATATTTACTTTACCTCTACTTTTGTCTTTCAAATGTAATTCCTAGATTGGAAAATTTTTGTGAAATGTAGTATTATTCGTGTTTTACTATTAGTTAACATATTTCCACACATTTTTAAATCACCTAATTAAACGTAAAAATAAGAAAAAAAAATCAAATTCTCAAAAATAAACTGTCAGGTCCACAGGTCCTTGTTGGTTATTGACTGATGAGAAAATTGCTGGTCATCGGAGGGTTAAACACATTTTGTGGATGTACATAAACATAAAAATTATAACTTTTTTAAATTAAATTAAATCAATAGTTAAACTTTTTGAACAAGAGATACATTTTTTACCAGAAGCATAAGAAGCATACCAGAAGCATAACACATTCATATTTTAAATGAACAGTTTTTTATTTCCTTAACAGAAATAGTAAATCTTCTCAAGTCGAGTTATAAGTAATTCTTTTTTTTTATTTACTATTTTTACAGAAATGTTTCTTTCTAAAGTTCTTACTGCAGTTGCATTTCGTGCAATTGTTATCATTAAAGAGAAGCACAAATTTTAGTTTTTCTTTTGGAAAAAAAACTCTTTACACTTGGATTATTTACTGTTGCTTTGGTGATTATTACGTTTCCTAAGTGAATAAAGAAAACGGAAATAAACTTAAAGTAAGAGCAGCCAAACTCGTGCTGCTCTTACCTAACGAAAATAATGGCAAGCAACAAACAAACAAAAAAAAACTAAAATTTATTTTTCAATACAATACCTTCTAACAAAGTAAACGATTACTAAGGAACTTCAACTGCACTTTACTCGAATAAAAGCAAAGAAAAAATAATTTGGCTAAAAGTGTAAAAGGTTTAGAATTTGAACAAGAACGAAAGGGCAACAACAACACAATACAATAGTCGTATTTGAGTTATTTTTAAGTTAAATCTAGTTTTGGTTTTTTTAAGACGGTTTTTGTTTTAATTTCAATTCCAAAACGTTTTCTAATGAAAATTAAAAAATCCAAAAAATCAGTTTTTAAGTCTTTAATTGATCGAACGAACACATTTATTTTTTAAATAAAACAAACGATAGCTAGCTAAAGCCCAGGAAGTATTTTTTTTCTTGTTTTTCGGAAATCTATTTTGCTGCCTACATCAGTCCGACCTTCCTAATATTTTCACAGTTTGTTACTAAATATCTCATAATTCAAGTAGGCGCACTAGTGAACTGTCTAGTGGAAAAAAATCAAAAAAAAAAAAAAAACTTTCGAATTTATCAATAAAATACATATGGGATGAAAGCTGAGACTCCTACGATTCCAGAGGTGGTTCGGTTTTTTTTTTTTCATGTGCGTTACACCTATAAAAAGTTACACGTCTTTAAAGTCTAATTAGTAACAAAAGTAACAAAAAATGGATTTGGAAAAATAAATCTCAAAAATTCAATTAAAAGATGTTGCATCTTGTTGTATTAGAAAATCACTCAATAAAAAAATACAAAATACAAATACAAAATTTATTTCTTTTATTCAGAAATGTAGCGGAAACAATGAAAAAATCCTAAAATTCAAATATTTATAACAACACTGTAAAAAATTGTGAAGTTTTTTTCCCAAAATATGTACGTTTAAAAAAAAAATAGTCAGCTTCGATGGACCCGAAAAAATAGGCACATCAAAAAACTTCTTTTATGAATCAATAATCTTATTTTCTGTTATATATGCTAAAATATGTATACAAATATTTAGGTGTTTTCTTAGCCAACTTTTGAAATATAATGATTTTTACTAAAATTATCAGTTAATATTTTTAATATTTGAAAATGTATGATAATCGTAGGCTATGCTTTAAACCAGGGCGAACTAATACAAGGTCAGTGCTCTGGCTAATGCTTTATAATGCCTTCACAAAACAATTAAGAAACAACAGACCTGAACACACTCGAAAAAAATAGCAGAGAAAATTGTAATTAAGATTTAATGAATAAACTCCTAATTTCTTCTGATCCATTAATTTCATCTAATAGAAATACAATAAATACAAGAAGCTCTTTCAACAATAATCAAAAAATAATCATACTCAGAAACTTACTTTAGTGATTAAGAATTTCTTTACAATTGTTATGTTATTTGAATTTGTTTATAGCTTTATTATTAATTTTTATATAACTTTGTTTTTTATGAAAATTTAATTATTATTAGTCGAACTGTTTATGTATTACATACAATGAAATTTTATAATCAAGCTTAAGTTCGTTTTTTATTCTCTCTAAGAAAGAATTAATTAAATTACAAATTAGGTGATAATATTAAAGAAAAATTGGGAAAATTTAATTTTTAGACACCAGCACGAGCGGAATGCACATTTTCTAGACAGCCACGTCCGTCATCAGCACTACTTGTATCTAATCTACTTAGGGTAGTGTTTTAGTTGTAAGCATCATCTATTTAACCAACCAAACCCAGATAAAGAAATACGAGAAAACTTGTATTCAATTATCAATCGTCAGTTGGTGAGAACGAAGTCTACCGCTACCTTAAGCTTCCCTGTTGTTGAATAGTTTTACTTTTAATATTTACCACCTTATATGTATGTTGTTGTTACTTCAGCCAACCTTCGGTTAGCAATGATAGTTACTTTTTGTTTATTTGTTTTTTTATCTTAAATAATAATTTAATTTTAAAATATTTAGTGTCGTCAATTTGGTAACCCTATTCATACAATGTTATTTGAATACCAATGGTTGTGAGTATTTTCAAAACTTTAAAAAATAAAAATACTAAAAAGTTTAAAATGATGTTATATTCAAAAAAGGTATACGACAAACCTAAACAATTAGAGATTTTTAAAAAAAACTATCACGCTTTATCATTTTGTACTTGAAATGATAGATTAAAATTCAAAAAAAATAATAATTACTGAAATGGAGGAATTTTGGGTATTTAATTGTCCCGCACCGGAAAAATAAAAGGATTTCTAAAAATGTTAATTCAAGAGAGATATGTGCCAAAAATTTCATTAAGCTACCTTCGATTTTCCAGTTTTCCTATGGGGACCGTTCACTGTGAGGCGTGACAATTGTCATATAAAATATAAATAGAAATAAAGTAGAAATTTTATGTGCAAAGTACTGGCTGTAGTGGAACAGTGGATGGTACTTCCCATACAAATTAAGTAATTGCTATCGTATAGCTAGAGAACCATTTTAAATGAACAGATGCAGTCTTAAATTATTTCTCTTATCAATATTCAAAGTCAAGCAAAAACTGCCTGGGTTAATACAGTGAGCGTGATAACTCAGTTATAAGGTGAAAAACTATTATCGTGTACACATATAATTTTGAACATTTCTACCGATATACAAAGTCAAGCAAAAAAATAATTGGATTTTATTTTGAAATTTGAAATTTTTGAAATTTTTAACGTAAATCTTGGTAACTAAATTAGGCACTATTTTGAAATGTTGCGCGAGAAACCTTCTTATTAATGTAAATAGTGAAAAAACTGACTGGATTAGAACAGTGGAACTGTACCTCTCACAAAAAGTAGCAAATTATTATCATGTATCCAAGGAACTATAATAAGTAAAGTCTTAAAATTGTATCCGAGTAACCTGCTTATAATGTCTATAGCCAAGAAAAAGACATCGCTTAATACGATTTTATTAATGAATATTGCCACACTAAAGTTGATCCTCGGCCATGTTTGACTGTATTTTTTTTATTTTCCATATTCATAAAGAATCTGTTGATTTCCTCTTTGTTTTCTTCACTGTTCACTGTTTATTCAGTGCACACAAATATTCATATATTATTCATATTCATGGATGTTTGCTTTTCAAACTGTTCACATCTCTTTGTCCAAGATGTAATTTTTTTTAGCAGCTATAAATAAAATATTTATTTTTTGAAGACGATTCGGAAGATGTTCCTCTCAACAAAAAAAAAAAAAAAACTTGTGATGAGTCAACCTACTTGAACTGCCCAGTGAAAAGTAAGTGAAATAAATACAAAAATAAAGTAATTTTTACAAATGGGAGTTACCAAAAGTGCAGTGGAAACGATTTAAATATAGGACTAGTTTAATCTACGATAAAGATAAAATTTGAGGGATCCAAATTGCGGCTTGCCTCGTCCAGTATCGAAATGCATTTCCGCCAGTTCTACAAGTTTTTCAAACTGTTGTGTTATTGTAACTTTCCATTATTTTTTATAAATTTGTTCGAAAAAAAAAATTAAACAACTTTACGTGCCCGCTTTCTATTTTTCATAAATATTTTACTTGAAACAACTGCTACCGATGAGTTGTTATTATTTGATTCTTTTGTTAACCGCACTAAAGGCCGGGGCACATAGAATCCGTCAAATGTTATACGTCGAAGAAAAATGGTGAAAAAAAAACTTTTCAAGTGGTTTTTTCTGATTTAATATCCGTCAACAAAGTACTCATTGTGTCAAGCTCTTCCGTTGTGACTTTGTCTTCGGTTAAGAACGTTAAAGTATAACGTATGACAGATTCTATGTACCCCGGCCTTAATGAATTCATACCAGGTGTGAGCAGTAGAGCAACAACAAAACAACAACTATGACATTAGATTAGCAGATATGAAACAATGTATTTTTGGCAAGACATTAGCAAAAAATCGAGAGCAAAACACAATCATCTGGGCTATCAACTTCACCTGGTATGAATTCGCCTTGGTTGTAACACAATTCAAGTTCAACTTATAAATGTTTAACAAGTTGAGTTGTAATTGATAACAACATATTGTAAAATTTCAACTGAAGTAGAGTTGAATTGTAAACCGTCATAGGGGCCTTAGTTACGTGGGTATATGGGTATGACGTCGCACAGTGGCTGAAAATCGTTTTTCGTTGGCCAAAATTCTGTAACTTTTGAACCGATCAAAATATTGAAATATTTTTTTTTTAATGGATAGATATTTAGCTTAGCTTGATTCAGTTTTAATTACATTAAAATTGATTGAGGACTTTTTAAGGAATTCGAGGTCAAAGTTGAACATTTTAATTTTTTTAACTTTCAGAGTGAAATATGGGTTTATTCTGTGTGTAACATAGTAAAATATCCCTCTAAGATCCAAAAAAGTATATGTATTCTTGATCAGTGATGAAATCTAAGACGATATAGCTATGTCCGTCTGTCCATACGTCCGTCTGTCCATCCGGCCGTCCGTCCATTCGCCTGTCTGTATGAACACGATTCAGTTTAAACGAAAAGAGCAAGACCCTTGAAATTTGGTACATATATATCTTGAAGGATAGGGCAGGCTAAGTTCGTAAATGGGCCAAATCGGACCAGGGAGAAAAAAATTCCCCTAAAAAGAACTAAACCAACCCCTGAAAAACTACACATTTTTACAAGTTTTTTTGTAAATTTGTTGTTTGAAACATTTTTATGTCAAAAAAGGTTCAAGGTCTTTATCCTGGAGCCAGAAAATCATAAAAATTTATTTTTGGACCCCGCCCCCTTTTTGTGGGCGTTTATATAGCATATTATATGTAAAATAGTGTCAATAATTAACAAATTGTATTACCTAAGCTTAGATTGCATAAAAAATTAATTTTTAAGCTTTCATGACGAATGGAAAATGTACTCGGATCTTCTGCGCTACCTTCACCTCACCCCAAAAAAAAATTTTTTTTTTTTTTGTTAAGCAACAAGAAAATATAAATTTTATTCATTTGACTTAAATATTAATTGCAAATATTCCATATTTTGATCTGTGCTATTTCTGTTCTTTAGTAGTTTTTTGTCTTCTTCATCTAAATCCCGATGGTCCACTTTCCATTGATTTCGAATACTGGATATGAACGGATCTGACGTTGCCAATAATATATTAAATAGATCTTCATTTGTTGAATTCCGTGAAATTTTCCTAGTATTGTGCTCTCTATAAAATATGTAATCCTTGTTCCTTTTTTCCTGAGCCTCCTCTGATAGATCTCCAAGTGGCACCAAATGATATTTAATGACATCTTCACCATGATAAAGGATTTTGTGAACTGTTGCAGACATATTTCTCCATGGGTAGTTAGTTGTATATATTTTTGCAGTTTCCTTAGCATAATCTCCAAATTTTCTACAGTCAATTTCTTCATTGCACGCAAGTACTTCTAGTATTATTTTAAATCTGAAAATAAGGTTGAAATCCACTCCTGTTATTTGAGATGCTATTTCTGGATCTGAAAAGAATGTTTTTTTTTTTTTGTTTTTGTTGTACTAGTCGAAGGCTCTGAATCTTCCAAAATCTTTTTCAATCGCAATGGTACAAATGATACCATGAACATATCTGAGTCAGAAATATTTTCATATACAGCTTGTTTATATTGTTTTTGTCCCGAAGAACCATCACATCCCCATTTACAAAAAAGAATTAACTTTGTGTTTCCGTATTTCTTCAACTCATTTCCTGTTATTGATTGCAGCAAGCGTGCGGCTGTGTGATCAAGTAGAGATTGTAGTTGTACCTCTGCCGAAATTGGTGTGATTGTAATAGTGTCCTTTGATGGCAAACAGTCCATTTTAGCAGCGGTTATGTGATGATATGCTGGATATATATTTGAGCCTTTTTCAATCGCACGCTGTCTGAGTTTAATATATCGCTGTTTTGTTAATTTCAAATCCAGAAATAATGCTAATTACTCCTCATTTGTGTACTGTATTGCATCATTCGGAGTTGGTATACTTTTAAGAATCCATTTTATTCTCGGTGGACTAGCTTTAACAACTTTTTTAATGATATCCACTTTTGTAAATTGGTTCTGTGATCGTAATTGATGTAAGAAAGATTCTTTTATATTTGTAGAACCAAAGGCATCGTTAATATCTTTAAGCTTCCGCCTCTTAGATCTATCGCTGCAATTGTCCACTAATGATTTGCGTGGTCTTCCAGCCTTATCTTGCTTTGCTGTTTCTGCAGCGACAGTAAGTTGACCTTCTAACCACTTTGCACTTTTTATATAAAATTTTTGTTTACTGTACATAACTTCTTTGTAGCGTTTTTTAGTGCTTTGCCGAAATTATATAATTGCTCTTGCATTTCGGTGCTACACGAATTTAAGTTTAATTTTATTTTAACGTAACTAAGAAAATCTTCCTGATTTTTGTTTCTAAAATACACTTCGGCCAGTTCTTTATAACTGAAGCTCTCCATTTTCTTTTGAATATTTTTATTTGCGTTTGTTATGTTTTATCCGTACACTTAAAGGATTAAGTTATTACTGAGTAATCCCTTAACGAATCCGTAGTTTTATAAATTTTTAGATACATGTTCTTCACACACTGATCTTTAATTTCATAGCAGGTAGCGCTTAAATTGAACAAAACTGCACTCATGCGTCAATATGGGGTTGTTTTTTAACTTTAGTGGTTTAATGTCGCAATTATTGTTATAAAATTGTTTATTGTTATTATTGTTATAAAATGGTACGAGTACCATTTTAAACGCGGCTTGAAAATGATATCTTTACATCGAAAGTGCTCGCCAAACGTACCAAAACAACAGCCAGTGACGACGGTCTTCACCGAAAGTTATGACAACAGTATTTTATTTACTGGCGGAACACATCCAATCAATTTAATACCAATTGTTTATGACTTTGGTTGACCCTTACATTTGATAACAGGTAAATTTAGAAAGAGATCATATGCTTCCTGTAGAGCCCATTGTGATAATTTTATTACTTATTTTTTGCTGATCAAAACAAAGCCATTAAACCCTTTCGAAGGTATTATATTTATTTTTTTTAGTTATACGTAGCCTAAACTAAAAAAAATAAACTTTTAGGCAAAAAAGTGAAAATTTAATACACCATTGTATATGAATTTTTTTCGAGTAATTTCATTAAAATGAAAAAAGTGTTCTACAGGCGGCTCGTGGCGGGTGCAAAAGTATATATAGCCTTAAAGAGGACACTTTCACCTTTCTCGTGGTTGTATACGTTTCTTGTTCCCTTTTGTTCCCTAGAAGTTCTATTCCACTAAAGTTTAAATTTGAGAAAAATATAGTAGTTTCATAAATATTTCATAACGCCCCTAATATTAAACACTAGAGCTGTGTCTACTTACAACAACTAAAGACAATAATCCTACCAACATTATAAAAAAACCGCAGACCATTATCGATGATAGCTTGCGAGTAGTAACCATTTAATTTTGATAAAAAACCAAAGAAAAACACCCTTTTTCTGAAATTAAAAAAAAAGTTGAGTTTGACAGCATGCCACGCCCACAATTATCAATATTTTAACATAATTTTTTGGCTACCTTAATTTGGATATATTAGCTACAAAATGACGTAAAACTTTTAAAAATCGGTGACAAAAAAAATTTACTTTTGGCCAACGAAAAACGATTTTCAGCCACTGTGCGTCGAAACCAATTCCTAATCATCCGAATAGAAGCGGCCAAAAGTTAAAAGTCAAAAATCGAATAACACACACAAACGTGACTAACCTTTCCAGTTGACAACAACAAACGACTAATTCAAATGGGCTGCCAATGCCAATATATGACTAACACATGCGTACCAACAATTTCGATAAAATAAAAAATATAACTCTATAAGATTTAAAGACAAAAAGATATGTTCAAGATTACTGCGGCACCTCAAGATGTGGTTCTATCACAATAAAAATTTGTGGAATAAGTTTTCACATAAAAAGACAAATTTTTATCACTTTTTGAACGGGTAGAACAGGCATGCATCTCTATGTGAACGTTTTATGAGTACATTTTTGTTCAGAAATTAAGAATTGGTTTTTTGTTGTTGATAACAATTGTAAATGATATGGTAAAACAGTAAGGCATTTTCTCTCTGTATGTCTCTGTCTGTCTTTCTATATGCGTTGGCATTACGTAAAAACTGCTGAATGGAATTTAACAAAATTTTGTGAGGAGGTACCTTAGTGTCCTGGTTCCAATATAGGGTTATTATTTCCAAGAGAAAGCAGTGAAAGTACGATTATTATTTTTATCGACTTAAAGGTACTGCATACTTTAAGGCATCTATAATTTTTGAACACGGGATATTTTAAACTCGGTTTCTAGACGAGTAGCTTTATTAACATATTTTGATTTACCAACTCAATTTATATAATGATTATATAAATTTAATTTAATTTTATTTGAACTATTTTTAAATGAATTAATATTTATTGTGGCTTAAATTCTTTATTATAAAAAGGTAAAGAAAAATTAGACACTAGCAGAATGTAATGCATTTTCTGGATCACTACACCCATCTTCATGATTTTTCGTATCTATCCACGACGTAGTTTCAATTGTAATAATTTTTCTCTTTATAGAAACTATATAAAAAAATTGGATATTAGGATTTTAAATTTTGCATTATATTTCATAAGTGAAATAGCTTTTTTAACATTATTTTACACTTATAAACCTTATCCTATTATACTATACTACCAAGCAGACATTTTTTTCTTCATTTTTATTCTCTTTATAAATTTTTTTTCCTTACTTGAAATTGGTATATATCTGTTTTGCCATTAGCCAACCTTAACAACAATTGGAAACTTTTGAAATCTGTATATTTTTAATTATTAACAGAATAGTGTTGATAATATATATATATACAGGGTGGCCCAAAAAAGACAAGACTGAAGGAATAAAAATAACTGTATTTTTTTTGTTCTTATTTTAAATTAATTTTTTTTTATGTTTTTAAATATTTAATTCATGGAAATTTTTTACATCTAAGTGCGAAATATAACATCTCTCAAATGGTGTCCATTTTCTTGCAAACAAAAATTGGCTCTTTTAACCGCATTTTCCATTACTGCCCGTAGAGTTTCTGGTTCCAAGTTCCTTATTTCTGCTTGAATGTTCTGCTTAAGCTCTTGAATTGTTTGGGGTTTATTGATATACACAACTCCTTTCAAATAGCCCCACAAAAAAAAAATCTGGAGCAGTCAAATCTGCTCTGTTGTCACTGGGTGCTGTTCGAACATTAAAATGACGACGATTGACCTTTCAGGAGAATAAAAAAATTCAATGATTTTGACGCGTTTCTGCACATCATATGTAGCCATGATTTATCTCCAAAAACCAGTAAATAACCTGCAAAAGACAAAAAAAAAATTATTAAACACAAAAAAGATATAACTATTTTTAATCCTTCCGTCTTTTTTGGGCCACCCTGTATATATTATATATATATATATATATATTGAAAATTGAAACTACCTTGTAGATAGATACGAAGAATGCTGACGACGGATGTAGCGATGCAGGAAATGGATAACATTCTGCTAGTGTCTAATTTTTTTTTACCTTTTTATAATCAAAAACTTAAGACAGAATAAATATTATTTTATATAATGATGATATTGAAATAATCTAAAAGCTAAATATTTAATTACATTTATATCTTTCTCTATATTTTCAGGTAAGCACAATTTTGGATTATATGCGATTTTTTAATTCAATTATACTTAATAATAGAGGTAAATTTAAATTGTTAAAAAAAATAATAACATTCTTTTTGAAGTAAATTTTCCAACTTATTAAAATATTACAATTTATTTTAATTAAATAAAAATTATTTAATCGAAGAGTGAGAGAGAAAGAGAGAGAGTGATTTCCTCAAAACATAGAAAAATACATACATTTTTGTTTTTCAAATTTCATTTTTCAAAGTAATCTGTTTTAAGTTCGATAGACTACATTCAGCACTCACTCAATGTTTTAAGCCCTCCAAAAATATGGCATATAACCAAATCTGATTCGGCCGCAATTCCAAACTCAAATCGCGTATTTTGCCAAAGAAACTGTAGATAGATGATTTCTTTGGGGAAATAGGAGGAGAGTATAGCAGTTAACGACTTGAAAAAAAGCTAAAAATGTGTTCGTCCTGGCTGACTATAGCATTATCATGCAAGTGGTTCCGACTTTTGTCTCGTTTTTTTCCCCACCCAACCGTAACCATGACGTAGAAAGTAGCAATATTGTCCATAATCGCTTAAATTACTAAACAATTCGGAAATCAAACAAAAACCATTTAGAATTTCATTTTTAAAATAGAATTCACAACGTTTATTAAAATAAAATTTCTGAACATTTTAATCTTTATCTTGCGTTAGTTTTTAACTAACAGAGAAATTACAATTAGCAAAAACGCGGACTACAAACATCAATATTGTATATTTCTGAAAATAAACAATAGTTAAGGTATATCCAGTTCGGATACTACACAATATAAAATTTTTATAAAAAAAATGAAATACAATACACAGGTGTATATGTTTTACTTATTTATATTTATAAATATAGAAAAAAAGTATCAAATATATACAAATTTATATTTATTTATTTCTTATTAAAAATATAAACTTGACCGAACTAGGGTTGGAACCAAAAATGCTTCATACCGGAGGCTTTCACGGATGCTCTACACCACCCACGTATTATACAATTAATGATAATTACGCTGTTTCAAGGCGTTGAGACGTTATTAATGTTAATAATGTAAAAACTTGTTATACATATAAAGTAAATTTAAAATGTTTTATTCCGTTATCTTATATAAATTTTTCCATTACATTAATTTTTCAGGTTGAAGGTAAAGAAATAAAATGAAAAAGCTAAAAGTATTTAATATAAAAAGAATCAATAAATAAAATTATTTCTTTAGGTGGTATAAATAGTAAGAAGATCGGATGAAGTAAAGTATCTTTTACACCGTTTTGGGAAACCGATGCACTTGAAAGCTTCTTTAGAGACTTGAAAAATGTGTTTAGTCCAACGAACATCACATTGGATTTTCATGCCAAGAACATCAAGAGCTTCCGATTCCATAATATCTATATCACCCATAATAACAAATGAAGCATAATCTCCGAACGTACACCTAAGCGTAAGCATGCAACATTGTGTCTTACGGGCGTTAAAATCGACTCTATTCACAGAACCCCATTCGGATATTTTTATGAAATCGTGATTCATCGTATCATTCATGATTTGTGTTTTCGACCGCACCTCCACCTGATTCGGTCTATTAATAAATGCATACGAATGGCAAATGGTGCTGTCATCTGGGAAAGAGTAGATAGGGTTGAAAATTTTACAAAGAAGGTCATTTAGAAAAATCAGAAATAGGGTAGGAGAAAGAACAGAGCATTGTGGTACCACTGAATTAATCTTGAACTCGTTTGATGAAATCCCATCTATAACAACTCGTAAAGTACGATTCCTGAAAAAACTCGATATAAATCGGGAGAAGTTATCAGCAATTCAATGAGTTTTGACAGGAGTGCATCATGCCACACTCTATCAAACGCCTTGGAAATATCTAGAGCCACCACCTTACTTTCGCCGAAATGATGTATAGATTGACACCATTTTTCCGAAAGGAAAGCTAGCAAGTCACCTGTACAGCGCCCCCTACGAAAACTATACTGTTGGTCGCTGAGTAAGGTGTTGCACTCCAGATACCTCACAAGATGAAAGTTAATCATACTTTCCATCACTTTAGAAAGTAAAGAACAAATTGCTATTGGGCGGTAATTATCAGGGTTGTTACCCTCTCCTTTTTTGGGGATCGGCGTTACATTAGCAACCTTCCAACAACATTTTGGAAATTCACCAGCATTATACAAAGTGCTGAAAAGGACTGCTAAAGGACGTGCTAGCGTCTAAGAACATTGTTTCAAGACCAGTGCTGGAATCCCAGCACTCCGGTCCAAAGCTAAAAGGTTAGCTTTATCAACTGGGTCAGTGAATATTTGGTCATATTTTAAAAGAGTCGGCATTGAAGAACTAGCATTATCCTTTACTCTTTTAACAAATGACCAAAAGGTCTTGCTACCCCGAAGAGCAGCAAGAACTTTAGCACGAAGACGCTCCTCGTATAGATTTTTTTTCGAGTCGCAGTACTTTGGCACACAAAGATATCGCGCTTTTGCTTAGCGAATCACTATCTGCGTTTTTGTTTCTACGCCCGATACTGAATGCTTTTCCTCTCTTGATCTGACTGCATTTTTGCACGTCTGATTAAACAAAGACTTCATTCTGGTTTTAATCGAAATTACTCTAGAGAGAATAAAAGATTTCATTCCAATCAATATGATGTTAACAACCGCTATGTCATCGATATTATTATTTAGGAAACATAGTTTCCAATTGAATTGCCTAAAAAACTCAGCCCAACGAGCCTTTTCATAAATATATTTTATACGTTTCGTGGCTGTTTTCGAAACCTTATGAAGCTCTGAATATGAAAAGAAGGCGCCAAAATAAGATTTTGCGAATAATTAAGCACCCTGGTATTTAAAAACTCGAAAATCCAGAAGATTCTAAAAAATGAATAAATAATAAAGCTAGAAACGTATCCAAATCCGCTGGCCCGTTGCACTGTGGGGTGAAAGCCTTCACAAGTGGCGATTAATTCAAAAGATGAACTTTAACTTTCACAACCGTATTTGGTACCATATGAAAGTAAATAAAATTCTACATCACTAACTCCAAAAATAAAAGTTCTTGGTAGTTTAATTTATTTGCAGTGTGTGTTTAAAGTTCAGTCATTTTTGTTATTTTTGCGCGCGTTGATTAAAAGAGAAAATTTTGATAATTCAAGTGATTATAGTTTTTGTTAAGACATCTATAAGTAAAAGTTTTATAGTGGAACCGTCAACTTCAGGTATATGAGCATTTAAAAAATTATTTTTTTGTTTAGATAAATGTTTTAGAAATATAAAAAAAAAATTAAATTTATCTAAAAATGTGGTATTTTTGATATATACATTGAGTTTCAACAACTTTGCGGATGAGTGCAGGAAAAAATGCTTTTATGCTCTTAAAATATAAGATTTTAGCTAATAAATGCCAGAATACCTATTTGCGCATTTGTGCGATTTTAGAGTTATGAAGGTTTTTGTGAGAGAATTCCAGAAAAATACCATACAAGACGTGTTCAATAGATTTCTTTTAACTTCTGATCCATTCATTTCAAGCATGAGAAATAGTTGTAAAAAGAAAATGAAGCAAATGCCAAACTCTGCATTGGAGTTATTTATTCTTCCCCAGAGTGAGAACGAGAATGATGACAATGATGAAGACTATTTTAATGATGATTGTGAAGATAATGATGATTAGGAAGTTAATATTGCTTTTGAAGTTAATAAAATGAAGTAAATAAAAAAGCCTTATAAGTTTTTTTTAATATTTATTTTCTGAAATGTTTGTTTTCTGTTTGTAAATATTTATAAGTAAAAATTCGTAATATTTTCTAACGTGAATTTTTTGAGTTAAATCTGTGGAGTTATGGATTTTTGGGAAAAAAACGGATTTTATGTTAAAACTTTGCTAATATAAATGCATATTAAATATTTATTTTTTTTATTTAAACAAAAAAAAATATTTTTTCTAAAGGCACGTAAAGTATGCTCTAATTTACAATTTAAGTTACTAATTTATCGTTTTTCATTCCAAAGTTACAGCAAAAATAATTAAATAAGACTATTTTCTCCAAAATACAAAAAAGGCCATAAAAGGTTAACAATTTTTTTTTCAAAAATTTTTTTTTTAAATGCTGGGTTTTTATGTATCTATTAATATTCATCAATAAAAAATAAGAACATTTTAAAATTACGACTTCTATGAATTAATCGCCACTTTCTCTACCATTCACCCCACTGTGCGTTGCTACGTTCGACTAAGAAGAAAGTATATTGCTTCTCTTAGCCGAACATCAGAGAGTTGACCAAAAAATGATAACAGCAACCGTGAATCATACAGTTTTTTTTCCAGCTCTGGCTGGACTATATATATATTTTTATTTTTAATTATATATATATATATATATATATATATATATATATTAATATTTACTGTTACTTTTAGACTTAGGATATGAGCACTTATTGTTAGTTCATTGTTTTGAAGATACAATAAATAATTAATTAACAAAAAAAAACTTTTTATATAAAATATTAGCCAATTTTGTATAAAGATTTCTCGTTCGATTTTTCCTAGGGTAAGTTTTTCTGCAGCCATTTTATAATTATTTTTTTAGAAAAAAATTGAATTGAAGAAAATGTTGCATTGAAACTTGGTTATAGAACAGTTGCTATCTACTTTCCCTAAATACGAGTAGTGTATGCCCTACAATCGTTTAACACTTTTATAATAATTATTTTTTATTTTTTATTATTAATAACAAGCACATATTGAACTACTAAAATTCTCTACAAAGCGGCAGCAAAATATATATTTCCATAAATCTTGTTTACCTAAATAGGAAGGAGACAATAACTTTAAAAATTAAAAAAAAAATCTTTAAATACGCGCAATAAATTATTTACAATATTTTGGAGAGAACAACACTTTCTTTTTAAATTTTAGACTTCCAAAACAGCAATATTTAAGCAAAACATAAGAAAACTAAACAAAGTATTTTATAAATTTTTAGTTCTCTGTTTTTTTACAAAAAAAAAAAAAAGAAATTATTTAAAACAAAAGAGAAGAAAAAGAGTGTTACATTTTGTGATCTAACGCTTTTAACTGCGAATTACTTGAGAATTTTAAATAATTGTTTAGTTGTACCTTTGGATTTTGATTTGTTATTTATTTCATTGTTTGTGCTCATTTGTTTGTATTTTTACTTTCTAGATTTCAAAATGGCTTTTGGGTGTAATTTTTTATTCTTTTCTTTTGTATAAATGTGTGAGTCCTTTTTAAGTTTCGTTTTTTATTTTATTTTTTAAGTTTTATATAACACAAAAAAAAAATTTCGTGTATAAACCTTTTAGGCTTTTAAAAATAAGAAAGTTAAAATAAAAAAATAAAAAATAAATTTAAAAAAATATAGGTCAAAAGGTGTGTCACATGTGTCAAGAGATTGTAAGACGTGCTAATGCTGTTGGCTTTGGCATCACCCAAAAATAAAATGTGAAAAATAAAACAAAAAAATCTAAATCCGTATGCAAAGATGTTGGAAAAGAGATATTGCTCGAGTATTAAATAAGTGCTTCTTACTTTTCTATCTTGTAGATTTCTGTTTTTAGAATTGACCTCAATTTTATTGCGTAAATAGTGAAAAAATAATAAAATAAAAATAAAAAGAAATAGAAAATTGTAGATGGTATCAGTAAGCTTTTTCGTACAGAATTAAGGAGTTTTTAAAAATGGGGCCATAATGTGAACATATCAAATTTTCCACTTTTTCAATTAAACTTTTCTGCAAAAAAAATGTCTCTTTAAAAAAAACTGAAATGAATAGAAATGACTTAATGTGATTAATAAGAATAACATCAACCGTAAAAATAAATGTTTGCCCGGCATAGACTGGACCTAATTAACTATAATTTATTTTTAAGATGTGAAAACTTATTATTAATTCAATTATATTTGAAGATTTAAAAAAATTGCAAAAACAACTTAAAAAAATATAATCAGATATTTAATTAAATTTTAAACAGAAGCTAATTAAGTCTTTTAGTATTTACAAACAAAAGTTTCTGTGTGAACGTGGGAAGAGGAAATAAAAATAATTTTCAATTATGTGCAAATTAGGGTTTAGGATTTCCCGAACTTTTTCACTTCCCGGGAAACGGAGAAAAAAATATTCGCATCCCCGGGAATTCCCGGGATTTCCAGGAAACAAAGCTTTAAAAGAAAATAACTTTATTTACCGAAACAGTATTAAAAATTCATAGTTTTATTAGTATTAAAAGTTTATAAAACTTAATAATTCTTGCAAAAAAAACCGACTTCAAAACAGATAGAAGGGCACCAATTCTAAAATAAAAATGTAAGAAGTAATCTGTAAGAATTAGATTTAAACCAAATAAACGATACGCATCCGTCTTTTATGTGGACACCATTCAAGCCTCTGTCTCTAACGGCTTCAAAGATAGGGGCTCACAGATCAAATAACATCACCTATTCGGACACCCTTTAATTTACAATGTTAAATTAAAGACCTGTTGTTATAGAGGACTTGGCCACAAAGATTCTTTGTAAATTTCAACTATCTGTCTATAACGGTTAAAAAGTTTAACCGTATATATCAAATTACATGAACTATTGGGACACCCTTTACATTAATTCCAAATATTTATACTTGTTATCATACCAGAGAAAGTAGTGGACATTCTGCCTAATTTTTAAGTGTTTGTGTTTAACGGTTCAAAAGATAGGGTCATATAGATCAAATTACGTAATTTATGGGGACACCCTTTAATTTCTAAATTCAAATTGTATACTTGCTATAGTGGACTTTACACTACAGGTTCCTTGTAAATTTCAGCTGTCTGTCTCTAACAGTTCATAAGTTTGGCCACATACATAGAATTACATTAACTATTGGGACACCCTTTTAGTTCAAAATTCAAATTTTATACGTTTTGTTATAGCTGACTTAGCACTACAGGTTCTTTGTAAATTTCAACGGTCTGTGTACAACTTTTCAAAAGTATGGCCATATACATCAAATTAAATGAACTATTGGAGCACCCTTTAATTTAAAATTTTGAATATTTATACATTTTATTATAACGGTTATAGTAGTTGACATTCTTTCAAATTTTCAAGGTTTAGTCTATAAGGATTCAAAAGATAGACCCAAATAGGTCATATTATGTTACCTATGGGGACACCCTTTAAATTTTAAATTTATTTTTTTATTCATTTCTGCTGTTGGGAGCTATAGCGCCACGCAATTTTTTAAAATCTTAATTTGGTGCCCTTTACGGTTCTTAATACACCTAAAAATCATGTATGTTGTATGGGGACACCCTTTAATTTTTAATATAATGAACTGTTTTTAAAACGGGACCAATCTGAAAGCATAACCTTTCAAATAAAGAAAAAAATTTTAAAATCGGTTCAGAAATGGCTGAGTTCTGCGGTTACATACATAAAAAAAAGCAACATTCAGACGAATAGATAACCTCCTTCTTTTTTGAAGTCGGTTAAAAACAGTTTAGGTGTCAAAAATAGCCAGATATAACAAATATTTATAAATACTGAAAAAGTATTTCAATAATTATTTTGTTACAAAATATAATTTAAGAAATTTTCTGGACATTCTTTTCCTTGCTTTTTTGCGAAAGTCTCTCTTCAAATGTTGGTTGCATTTCGTTAACAACACAACTGCTAGTTGACGGTTCTACAGATTCGAGTGGGTTGCTTGAATAATCTGTTGAACAATTGTGCTGAATAAAGTTTTATGACATTTTTTGGCACATTACCAATTTCACCACTTTCTAAATACTTAAATATCGCAAACGTTTTATCATCCCTTCGTTCATTTATTTTTCTTTTCAACCATCTTTTTGAAAGAGTTGAATTAATAGCCAAAAGATCTTCGTACAGGGTCTGAATAATAACATCTGCTGTTAACAAATTTGTGCGCTTGTGGCTCAAGGTCTCTACTGCAACTTGGGATTTAAAACGGTCACTAAATTTTCTAAAATCTGAACATATTCTTGAAACCACAACTCTGCGCAATTGAAATCTATCAGACTTTTTTTTAGTTGCGTTCTTCGACTTCAGCAACGATTGTATCGTTATAACCTACGCAAACCCCTAAGGGTCTGTGAGCACATACATAATCTCAACGAGAATCTCACAAAGAGAACAAAACATGTAAAAATGTTAAATCAGTAGCATACCAACTTTCAATCAGGTAGGTTTGTGTCACTTTGCTAAATATATAGCAAACCAATTCATTTTCATTTTAACCAGTTTTTTTGGTTGGGGGCCTTTGGTTATAACCATACTTCTCTTGTTTTTACATAATGAATTAAACGCGACCATATTCTAGTTGTTTTATATTTCTTGAAACAGGCTGTTTTTAGAGGACTTTTTTCAAATAGTTTTACAATTTGTCTTGCACGAAAAAATATTACAATTTTAAAAATTCGTGTTTTTTATTCAGTACAATAAAGATCAAATATTTGTGTGATAGCAAAAGAAATGCTTATTTAAAAATAAGAACCACTGAATTTTTGTTAAAGTGCTCATGATTTTAAATTTCCCGTTTCCCGGGAAATTTTTTGCTGAAATTGTTTATAGCTTTTCCCGCCCGGGAATTCCCGTTTCCCAAACCGTAGTGCAAATACACAGAAAAAATTGTTGTTCCAATTAAAGGTTTTATTTTGGATTCAGATACAAATTTGATTGTTTTTAAATTTATTTAGCTATAAAATTAATTAAGAATTAATTAAAATAATAACCTAATTAAAAAAATAATTTAATTGATTAAAAATTAAATGAAAGTCGTATGCGAACTAATTAAAACCTTTAATTGGTGAAAATAATTTTTTCTGTAGAATGTTTTTCAATTCAAACATTACATATCATGGAATATTCCAATGTCAGATCAACAGAATAAATAGTAATCTGAGACTTTCTAACTAAAGCAAGTTAAAACTAATAAACTTACATGAGTATAACTAGGTTTTATAAAGTATTTGCCTATAACCTAATTGACAATGGGGTTGTGTTTACTACACTGATAATATTAACGAAAAAACTTAGTTGAACCTTAACGACAAAAATATTTAAAGCAATTTAATTTTTATTCAAATCTATACACAATTTATTCATATAAACCAATTTTCTTGAAATTAAAAGAAACGCTTTTGTTAAAAACATATTTCAATAAAACTTGAAAAAATTTAAATAAAACTGTGTTCAATTTACAAAAATTTAGTCAAAAAATATAGGAAAACATTTTAAGAAAAACAACCCATAAAATAATTCTTGCAAAAAAAACCGACTACAAAACAAATATATGTGCATCAGTTCTAAACTAAAAATTTAAAAGGAAGTAATCTGTAAGAAATAGTACTCATATCAAATTCTTTTATACTTGTTGCTCTAACGGACATAGTAATATACGTTCTGTACATTCAAATGTCTATCCGTAACGGTTAAGCAGAAAAGGCCATATACGACAAATTACGTCATATATGAGGACACTTTTTATTTTTTTACACTTATTATTACTGACACAGTAATAATAAGTAACGGTTCCAAAGATATGGCCATATTGCTTAAACAATATCACCTAGGGGATACCCTTTAATATGCAATTTTAAAATAAACACTTATTTTAAAGGACAGATTCTTTGTAAATTTCAAATGTCTGTCTAAAACGATTCAAAAGTTTGGCCATATACATCAATTTACATCAACTATTGAGACACCCTTTAACATTTTAAATATTTATAAATGTTATTATACGGGACATAGTAGTGTAGATTCTGTCTAATTTTCAAGTGTTTGTTTATAACGGTTCAAAAGATAGGGCTAGATAGGTAAAATTATATCAATTATAGGGAAACCCTTTAGTTTCCAAATCTAAATTATATACTTCATGTTATAAAGGACTTAGAATTACAGGTTCTTTGTAAATTTCAACCGTCTCTCTGTTACGGTTCAAAAGTTTTTCAATATACATCAAATTACATCAACTATTAACTTCTAATTATAAATATTTAATTTCTGATTATAAATATTGGACATTCTGTCCAATTTTCAAGTGACTGTCTACAATGGTTCAAATGGTTCATATATTTAAAATGACGTCACATATGGGGACACCCCATATTTTTTATTTATTTCTGTTATTGGCAGCTATAGTAATAAGCAGTTTTTTTAAAATTTAAAAGGGTGCCCTTTACGGTTCATAATACACGTAAAAAACACGTATGTTGTATGGGGACACCCTTTAATTTTCAAAATTCTGAACTTCTTTTAAAATGGGACCAATCTGTAAGCATTTCCTTCTTAATAAAGAAAAATGACTGAGTTCTGCGGGCACAAACATAAAAAAGCAACATTCAGACGAATTGATAACCTCCTCCTTTTTTTGAAGTCGGTTAATTAGTTAAATTTACTAATTTCTCCGTTAATTTGACAAAATTTTTGAAGAAAATTCAATATATAAAAACGAAAAAAAATGCTGTAAAATAGAAGAAATTTCGTTAAATTTAACTTGAGAAAAATTATTTGAGTTGACAAATAAAATAGAAAATTTTTAAAATTTATATTTTTTTAAACATTTCTGGCAATAAATAAATTATGTTTGCGGTCAATTTCGGTGTGTTGTGTAAATTAAAATTAAGTGAATAAAATTTTCGAATAGATTTTACACTATTAGCGATTTGAAAGAGATATACGTACATAGTTTCTTGGAGAAATCAAGAAAAAAATTAAAACAATATCGAATGCCCGGAACAGGAACTAAAAACATTATTTGTTTATTCCTCTTAAAACAGGAATAAAGGTAATGAGGCATTAATTTTATGCAGTTCTATTTTCAGATTATGATGCAGATTTTTATATTTTAAGGATAAAATTTAATACAAAATTAACTAATAATTTTAGTTAATTTAACTTATTTTTTATCAAATCTACACCCTATAAAATAACGAAAAATATAAAGTCATATTGAAGAAATTTCTTCAATAGAACGAATTTAACAAAATTATTTTTTTTTGCTAAAATCGACTGTAGATTTGACTAAAAAAAATTTTCTTCAATTCTACACCACATTTAACAGTATCTAGGTAAATTTTTGGTTCAGTGTAGAGCTACGAACGCCATTACCAGGAATCTTCAAAATTTATGAGAGTTTTCTATTTATCAAAAATTAAAAACGCAATATGAAGAAGCAAAAAAAAGCAAAAAGAACAGAAAAAAGCAATAAAAACAATAATAAAAAGGAGAGTTGAACCTAAAATTCGGATGAGAAAGAGGAGGAGGAATCACTTCACCACCTTCTCTGCGATGGTCCGGCTCTGCATAAACTAGAGTTTCCGCTCGATCAATCATCGTTCGATTAATCGTAGAATCTTAAGTCGATTAATTGTTCAAGTAAGAAAAATTTTAAATTTCAATTAAAAATTACTCGAAGAAATTATATCAGTTAATCGACTACAAATCGACTTAAATTTATTTTTATTAATGTCTAAAAATTTTTAATAATTTTTAACTTCTTATTCGTTCGCTTTAGAATATTTTTGAACTAGACGTGTTTAGTAAATATACAGAGTTTTAAAAAAGAACAAAAAAATTTGTAATTAAACAAATAATTGAATCAATAAATTATTTTATTAAACTTTAATCTTAAACCAATTAAAATCTTGATTTGGTGAAAATATATTTTTCTGTGTTTTTTTTTCCACACTTTTTCAATTATTTTATGAACATACTTAAAGTGTGTTTTTAAATTTTTTTACTATTTATGTATATTCTATATTATTCAAGTCTTTTTGGTAATTTTTAGTTTATAGATAAACTCTAAACTGCCTGTGTCTAAGTATCAGTTAATCAGCATGTTTCAGAGTTCCTCTTACTACACAGAAAAAAGTTTCTTCATCAATTAAAGGTTTGAATTAGTTTAAAATTCAATTAATTTTTTAATTGATTCAAATATAGATTTGTTTAAAATAGAACAAAACAAATGTCTTAATTAAACAAATAATTGAATCAATTAATTATTTAATAAAATATAAAAATTGCTATTAATAAAATATATAATTAATCAAATATGTATTGATGTCTTTTCTCGTTACATATAAATATTTTAAATACGCTCGATTAATTCGAGTTATTCGAGTAATTTAAAAACTTTAATCGATTAATCTACGAAAATTTAATTTGCTATATTAACTAATCGTTTGCTCGAATAAAATAAAAGCCCGATTAAATGGATACTCTGGCATGAACGCAGGCTTAGATATTTGAGCCAAAGATTCTTTTAGAGGTGCAACACTGAGTAGCCATTTCTTTACATTTTGAAACAGTAAATAGTCGCCAGGGGCTAAACCTGAAATCAACAAATCGTACCCCAATTCATGGATTTTTACCACTCCTTATGGCCGAGTGTGAGCATCCATCTCGCGAAATACGATGTTCCCGCTCGGTTAACACAACCACAGTGTCGTCATGTCACATATTTTCCTTCTCTGATCGTTCAATATCATTCTACAGATTCAAGCATTTCTGGTGAGACAAACTATTTTGTGTTACCTCAACGTTTAGCGTTATTTGCACTGGTACGCCCACAACAGAATTCACTAAACCTCTTTTTATCCATTGAAATTTAATGTAAAGTTCTCCTGATTTTCCTTGGTTTCGGTGATGGTTTTTTTTACGTAAAAAATAACTTTCGAACACAACAAGAAATTCACTTTTTTCCATTTTCGTTAGTATTGAAAAATAACAAACGCAACTTGCTTAAAATTCGACTATAGTCCAATATAAGATAATTAAAACTGTACTGAAAATACAAAAGGTCAAGAAATTATCAAACTTTCCTCATAAAATCACTTTTTATTTTCCTAATTTTATCTCTTGTTAACGCATATTTCGTACATGCATGTTTCATTCTTTTCATGAAATCATCAATTAAATTAAAAATAAATGAATTATATTCTTTGCATATAATTAACATTTTGAAAAATAGAAAGATAGTAGAAAAAAATTTTTTTCTCAACCTTGCATCCAGCAACAATGTTGAAGAAAAATCGACGAAAGCGAATATAAAAATATGTATATTAATAAAATATCTTGTAGCAGCCCAGAGTAAAAGTATGTAACAAAAAGTATGAATAAATCATGGGCTTAGGAGGAGTATGGGAGGCAAATAAGGAAACAATTGGTAAAACAAAAGCTGCAGAATAGTATGATTGAAACGCTGAATACAAAAATGTAAAATTTATAAAAATAAAAACTTCTATGCTCCCTTTTGTTTCTTTCCTAAAGAGTATAAGTATGAATGTGACTGTGTATTATGTTTGCAGTTATGAGTTCGAATACAAGTTTTTCTTATTCATTTATACATATACAACTAAATGTTATAAATAATAAATCTCGCTTTTGTATTTTCGTTAATTTATTTCACAAACAATATACATATAATGAATCTGAGAATGCGAGAATATAAAAAATACAAGTTTTTTTATTTATTAAAAAGTAAAACAATTTTAACTTTGTTAAAGAACTTAACAATGGCTTTTGCATGGGACTTTTACTGCAACCAAAGAATTCCTTTCAATATTTTTGTTTGCTAAAGTAGTATTATATTATATTAGTATTATTATATTATAAGTAATTACTTAAAATAATTCTTGCAAAAAAACAACCGACTTCAAAACAGATATATGGGCATCAATTCTAAACTAAAAATTGAAACGGAAGTAATCAATAAGAACTAGTATCCAAACCAAAAAAAGATAATCCAAATGCGCCAAAATTACGTATACTATGTTTTGTGTAGCTTTTGTTCTACAGGGCATAGAACTACAGATTACGTGAATCCGCTTAAGCTGTGTGCATCTAAAAACTTGCTGTCTATAATTGTGGATATAGTAATACACCATCTTTTAAAATTTCAAGGTTCAAAAGATAATTCCATATATATCAAATTTGATTAACTATAGAGACACCCTGTAATTTCCAATTTTTAATTTCTTATAGCGGATATAATAATACACGTTCTGTGTAAATATCAAGTATATATCTGTAACGGTTCATATAAGAAAAATTACATCATTTATGGGGACACCCTCTAAGTTTTTTGTACTTGTTATTGTGTACCAAGCGAGAAGGTTTTGTTAAAATTTCAAATGTTTATCCTAAGGGTTCAAAAGATAAGGTCATATAGAAAAAAAAATATCATTAACTATAGGGACGCCCCTTAAATTCCAATTTTATACTTGTTGTTATAACGGACATAGTAATATACGTTTTGTTTACTCAAATATCTATCCATAACGGCCATAAGCCATATACGACAAATTACGTCTGATATGACTACACCCTTTTTTACTCTTATTATTACTGACCAGTAATAATAATTGACGATTCCAAAGATAGGACCATATAGGTTAAATAATATCACCTATTGGGATCACTTATTATAAAAAACTTATCCATACAGATTCTTTCAACTGTCTGTCTATAACGGTTCAAAAGTTTGGCCATATGCATCAATTCACATCAGCTATTGAGACAACCTTTAATTTAAAATTATAAATATTGGTACTTGTTATTTTAACGGATATTCTGTCTAATTTTCAAGTGTCTGTCTACAGTGGTTCAAAAAATAGGGCTATTGACTTCACCTATGAGGACACCCTGTAATTTTTAAGTTTATTTTTTTATTACCTTCTGTTATTGGCAGTTATAGTAATTCACAGTTAAATTTATAAATTTTAAACTTCTTTGAAAATGGGACCAATCTGTAAGCATAAAAAAATGTTTAAAATCGGTTCAGAAATGACTGAGTTCTGCACGCTTAAACATATAAAAAAAACTACATTCAAACCTCCTTCGTTTTGAAGTCGTTTAAAACAGTTTTTTTTATCAAATATAAAATGTGAAATGAATAAATGCCCAAAACATATGATGCCATATGAAAAAAAAAAAACTCTTAAACTAAATAACTTCGGAACCAAAAATGAAAGAACTCCCACGGTTTTTAGTTTGATGTTTAAGTAAATTCCACTTACAAAACTGTTTCCTTCTACGGTATGAAAACTCTAAGTCATCGCTTAATTAAGCCGTTCACCAGGTTTTTGTACCCCAGCATGATGCCATTGCACGCAGCATGCATGTTTTTTCTTCCCTATGCTATGTCCAAACCCAGCTTTGCTTAATTAAATTTACGTTTTTGGCGAAGAGCGCCATAATGCACATGTTTTCGAGTAAGCGAAGCCGGGTTTGGATATACTCAGAGTAGAAAATAATTACGACGGATTGAAGGTAGGATATGTTTTTTGTAAGAAGAAAGAAAACTTTTACTCTTTTTAAATTAGAATTTTGTACTTTATTTTATACCTGTTGGACCTTCTTGAATTCGTTCTCCCACTAATTTTGGAATTTTTGCCACTATTTTGAGGCTAATTTTATTATTGTTAACGTTTATGACAAGTCTGTCAAAAATTTGCTGCACTTACACTTTGAGAAAAACTAAAATCTTGTAATTTTGAATTTATATAATGGACGTAGTCCGGAACACTCCCGCAAAGAAAAAACATGGTTGAGGTAACCATAATTTAATAGCAACATGTTATGGTTGGATAATATGGTTATATTCAAACCATGTTATTTTATACCATAATAATAATATAGAACATATTATTGTCTTACCAAAAACAAATACACGAATAATACAAATCATTGAATGATTGACTTTTAACGAAAACTTCCTTATCGTGACCAAATTGTTGTTTAAAATAACTATAACTTGTTAACAGTAAACATGTATTGTTACAGAGAACATAGTGTGATTACTGTGGCCATACAATAACCATGTTTTTTCTTTGCGTGTAAGTGTGAGTCTCACTCTCACTTAACTGATATACTTAATATTAAAATTGTAAAAGAGAAACTAAAAACCATAAGATTAAAAGCCGAAAACTCAGAAAAAAGTAAGTTTATCAACAGTTTAAAAGTTTCTCCAATAATAACATTTTCACCCAAATAATTAAATTATAACCATAAAATGTCCCTTTATGTAAAGAAGTTTTTTTTCTGTCCGCCCGAGTATGAAAAATGTATTTTTTTTTTTTTTGGTAAATAAGTGATTAAGTCTTAATAGATTTTTAACCAAAAATCTGAAATTCACAAAAATTCTACAATATTAATTTCCGACCCTATAAAGTATATATATTCTGGATCCTTATATATAGAAAAGTCCGCGTTAGAGTTAAAATCAACTGCCAAGGCACCACCAATCTGCCAGGCATAGTTTCGAAAATTTCGCTAATTGAATTAAGCATCACCAGACCATACCATTCGAGGCTCACCTACATATATTTTTTCACGTTTTTTTATAATTTTTTTCGGTTTTAATAATTCTCCTCTCTTCTGTTTTTTTTTTTTTTTTTTTTTTTTTTGTTAAATAAATATTAGTCCGCGACCAGTATATCGCATGGAGTGCATACAGATCTCGGGAGATCAATAACCTCCTGCGAGGAGCGATTTTTTTTTGTTTTTAGGTTGGTAGGGTTTTTCTACTTTGCACATTGGGGGTCAATAAATTTTCCAAAAAATATTCTGTAACATTTTTACAAAAAATTATCGATATGATTTTTACAAAAAATATTTTATAAAATTTTTACAACAAATTTTCCATACAATTTTTACAAAACCTTTTCGATGAAATTTATAGCAAAAATTTTTGATAAAATTTTTACCAAAAATTTTCGATAAAATTTTTATAAAAAAATGTCGATGTAATTTTTACAAAAAAATTTGGATAAAATTTTAGCAAAAAATTTTCAATCAAATTTTACAAAAAAAAATTTTGGATAAAATTTTTACAAAAAAATTTCCATATAATTTTTACAAATATTCAACATTACTATGGTGAAGGGTATATAAGATTCGGCATGGCCGTCATGACCGTCATGGCCGTGTATCCATGAAGTTGAAAAAAATAAGAAAAAAGCGGAGACACAATCTTACAAAAGACGGGAATATAACACCGTAAGGCATTACCTAACATCACTATGGTGAATGTTATATAAGATTAGGCAAGGTCAAATATAATACCCTTTGCTGGGTATGAATGTTTATACAACTATCATTCTCTGTTTTTACTGATGTTCAATGTTCTTTTTTAAGAAAAGACTGAAATATTGCATAACAATTGAAATAATATTTTTAGCTCAAATAAACTAAAGTATACTGCTCCCCCCCCACGAACTTAAATTATGCAAACAAACAAAAAAATAACAACAAAAAAAGGCACAAGAAAATTTATTTAATCGTAACAATTTTTAACAGTTATACTGTTACGAAACGCCAAGATCAAAAAACGGAAAAACTGGGTGGAAACTAAACAGGACAGACAATTTTTGTTGTTAAAAAAACGAGACACAAGAAATGTTAAGTATAAAATTGTGTTAAATAAGAGGGTGAGTGGCAAGTGTTGGTACTCGCTTTTTAGCCCCAACAATGGTGTGCAGTACTGAAGCAAATAATTCATGAAGAATTGTTTGCAAAAATTTCTTGGCATATCTGAATGTGACACAAATAAATTTGTTACCCTGTCGTTGTTACATTTAATTTTTTTTTTCGGTTATTTGCCATAGAAAGCCAATTTTTTTCCTTTTGTAAATTCAAATTTTGTTCGTTGTTTTCCGTACAACAAAGAAATACGAAAAATTAAGTTTGAGTAGCGATAAAAAAGCGAAAAGGAAGAAAATAAGAAATTTAAAATGAGGAACTTTTTTCATTGGTATGTAAATTTATTGTATCCCTTAAGAATTTTTAAATGGCTGATAATTGTTTTATTGTGTTTTTATTTTATTTATTTTTTATCGCATTAATATTTATTTCTGCTATTTTCTCTTGGTGTCTTTGAAAATGTTACAAATGTTTAGAGGAGGGGATGTTAAGATAAGTAAAATGAGTGTTACATTATTTTAGTAAACTATAGAATTTGATTTGATAACAGAATATTCATTAAATATGTAAAAGATTGTTAATGTGTAAGTCAATGTGTGTGTAGAAATTCGTATTATTGTTTAAAACAAAGTCGATTTCAAAAAATGTTAACTTTAAGAAAAAAAGAGATTTTAAAAATTCTCTTATTTTTCTAAAACGATAGATTGGTTGGAAAAGCTTTAGCTAAAAATAAATAAAAATAAATCATTGTAGTGCGTCACACTCATACAAATCAGGCTCAGTACCCTGTTCAATAGATCTTAAAAAGTAAAAGATTGTATTTATTTTTTTAACAACTCTAAAGTCAAGCCCCCTAATTTATAAAAAATAAAACATATTTGAAATCTATTTTAGAACAAATTTTTCAGACAAAAGTTATCCTAAAATACATTTCAAATAAGTTTTATTTTTTATTAATATGGGGGATAGTACACCCCTAACATTTTTAATTCTATTAAACTGTAAGCTCATTCTTCAATATTACAAAAATTGGTAATTATTCCCCTTGTGGCCTATGTCTCTCTTAAATAAACAAATATTGTTAACTACTACCCCCATATTTCTGTGGCAATTAGGAATAAGTGCTTAAGTCGACTTAAGCAAAAATTAAGTTACTGGAACCTTTGAAATCTCCGTACTTCAAAGTACCCGTGGGCAAAGTTTCAATTATTTTGTACTATTTTTCAGGAAGTTATAGCAAAAAAACTTTCTGCTTATCTTTTTTCAATGCCGAATCGTATTTGGAAAAAAGCTTAAGAAACTAATAGGTATTTTTCAAAATCATAGAAACTCCTTTTACAACTTATTAATTGCAACGCCTGTGTACTTTTGGTAGATATTAGATATTTTTCAAATTCATACGTTTGACTCCCATAGGTAAACTTTATAGATAAGTTATTTTAAAAAAAAAAAATTATTTTAAAGTCTAAAATTGCTCTCCTACAAAACTTAAAAATCAGACTTAAGCACTTTTTTCCTTATGGCCAAAGATTTATAAAAAATAAAACTTATTTGAAATGTATTTTAGAACAACTTTTGTTTGAAAAATTTGTTCTGGCTAGATAGATTTTACAGGTATGCATAAGTCGATCATAATGCCATTTTATAATAAATTAGTCTAAAGTCAAATTTTTAAAAAGTTGGGTAACGAAATGTTTTTTTTTCATCGTTGTAGCTGCTACGTTTGTTTTGAAAATCGTTGGTTTTGAAAATCTATCCAGACCCGAACATCCATGTACAATTTTGACGATTTCCACTTGAGGGAGCTGAATAAATATCTTTGTTATAACGTTGATTAGTAAACTTTTCTTGAACAAAATGTCAGTGGAGCTTAAAATCTGATTGCATTTTTTTGTTTTTGAAGAGATACCGTAATCATTACCCTGATATTTTGGAAAAAGTGACTTATGCCACTTTCAAAATAAACGGCTTAATTAGCGAGTATATTAAAAGCAAAATTATAGCCCTTTCCGTCCCTACCTACACAAATGTGTAGGTAAATTTTTTCATGGGTTGAATAGCATTTTATATGTTATTATCTAGACCAAGTGAAATCTCAGGGCGCATATGTGTATATCCTGTTTCTAAGGACATGAACTTTGTATGGACATAAAAAATATATTTTTACAGTTTTTAATTTTACATATTTTATAATAAAAATTGCATTGACATCGCCCCAATTTTGAAATTGCTTGGCACGGAAAGGGATAGAACAGTTACATACAGGGTGGCTGATGAAAGCTGCTACCAAAAAAGTAACAATTTTTTTCTGTGTAACCAAACTGTTCCATTTTTATTTTACTTTATAGATTGATCTTTAGATTTAACGAAAATGGAGAATTTAGAATCTACAATATGGTAGAAGAATTTGGATTCACTTGTCGGGTCTTAATTTTTCGAAGAAAACGGACTTACTGTTACGGTCAATGGAGACCGTTACTTAAAGATGTTGAAGAACTACGCCGAAAAAGAACCCATTTTTACTCTGTGTGGTTTTAACAAAATGGAGCACCTTGTCACATAGCCACGCCGGTTATGATAAAATTGCGGCGAAAATTTCCCAATGGTCCCCCAGGTCTCCTGACCATACTGCACCTGATTTTTGTTTGTTAGGTTATTGCAAAGAAAAGGTTTACAAAAGAAAACCAACAAATTTGGATGATTTAAAGCAATCCATTCGTACGGTAATTGAGATAATGTAGCAAAGTTCATCAGCCACCCTGTATTAAAAACTTAAAAAATCAGCAAATCTGGGAAAAATTTGCAAAATACAGATAAATCTGCACTTCGGGCAACAGTTTCCACGAGGAATTTTATAAACTTCTGCATATATACATATGGGTACATAGATAGGTAAATCAGTAACGTTTTATTTGTGTAGATTTGACTAATGATGACGAGAAAAGTTCTTGTAATGTTCCTTGTACATATTGCAAAAAACAAACATGTGAGAGAATAACACACTGTGTAATTTTTTAAGTCATGGCTAAACACCCATATACGGACACCAATACGTGATAAAAGACAAAAAAAAAAGACCCCTGTCTCCCAGTTTTGCCAAAAGTCTTCCAGGTTTTCCAGAGAGTATATCAAAATTCCAAATGGTTTACAAAATATGAGCTTGAGTAAATGATCATTTTTTTGCAAAAATGACATCGAGGCCCCACATCTTTGAGGGCCCATAAAAAAAAACCTGGAAGACTTTGGGCAAAACTGGGAGACAGGGGTCTTTTTTGCTTGGTCTTTTATCACGTAGTGGTGTCCGTATATGGTTACTTTTTTCCGTGTTGCACTGTGTAATTTAGTGTAGTTATTAAAAAAAAAGTAGAAAGAAGTGTTGAAAGAGGATTATCTCTTAAATTCGCTGGCAGAACAGAAGAAACTGAATAAGCTCAATATGATCGCTATTAACATTATATAACACATTCAAGTATAGGCCTAACTTATTAGTATAAAAGCTTGGTTACATATGGATCGATAAATTCCTTTGCCCATTTTTTGGGTTCCGTACCCAAAGGGTAAAAACGTAACCCTATTGTTTTTGCTACAATGTCTGTCCGTCTGTCCGGAACCTGTCTCTGGAACCATAATAGGTAGACTTGAAATTTTCACAGATGATATATAGCTGTTGCCGCAATAGTGATTTTCATGTATAAGGTCTAAGTTTTGAACCATAATAGGTAGACTCTTGAAATTCTCACAGGAGGTGTATAGCAATGAATACTAAAACTTATAGGGTGTTCCGAAAGTTTGGTGTTTTTCGCGCATATATCTTTATTTCTTGAACTGTAGAGGGCAGACATTTAGAATCTAATTAACAATTTAGAATCTAAAAAACAGTTAAAATTTTGTTCGATATATAAACAAATATAAAAACTAAAACGAAAAATTAGACTCTTGAAATTTTTACAGAAGGTGTATTACTGTGGCCACTATAACAATTTCTAAAAATTAAAGGGTATTCCGACAGTGACGTGTTTCTCACGTATATTGCATTATTTTTACAGGTAGAGTCTTGATATATTCATAGTAAGTGTACTAAACATAGTACGGAACCCTACGTGTGTGAGACTAACTCGCACTTGACTGTTTTATTTAATAAAAGCAATATACCCAAATCAAGATAGGAGCTTATTAATTCCAAAGGTTATCTGGCCAACAAAAAGTTGACGTTGACAAAGTTAATCCTTTTAAATTGCATGTGCTTGCATTTGTTAGTGTTTAATTTCATTAGGCTCACATTGCACCAAGTATCATCAATTATCTATAACATTTGGCAGATCATTTATAAATACAGAGAACAGGATTGGACTAAGATGGCTGCCATGCGGTACTCCAGAAAGAATATTAATTGATTTAGTTATGCGGTTTTTAAAAAGTACATTATGTTTTCTGTTAATTTCATCCCATTTCGACTATTTTCAAAAAAGCCCAGCTTCTTTGGGAGGAGTTTGTTATTGACTTTAGTAAAAGCTTTGCTAAGATCCGTGTAAATATGAGTAGCTTCACTTATTTGATTATTCACGAATCCTTTTTTGACTAAAGTTGTCTACTGTAATAGTTTGACAATGATTAAGCATCCATTTCTAAATATGTACATGTTGATGCCGCGTTTTCAAATGCGATATTTTCAAGAAGCTTAAGTATAGAACTTAGTTTTGCAATACCTGTATGTGACTTACTGCCACAGGTAAATAAAGGAATGATATACGAAAGAGTTTCTTAAATAATTTCAATTTAGCAGGAAAAATTTTGAAGATATAAACAAGCGCCAAAATTGATGCGTACACACTAGTTCGGATTATTAATTTTAATTCTTAATCTATGTAAATAAAAGTAAAATGCTGTCCATTGCTAAGCGCTTAACTTGAGAACGGCTTCATCGTAACCCAACTTAGGTTTTATGGAAAGAAAAATGAACACGCCCACATCTACGCCCACATTTGAAGTAGCTAGGGAACTATAATAGGTAGATCTTTGAAATTTTTCACAAGTATATATTGTTTAGCAAAACCCAGGCTGGATTAAAATAGTGGGCTTGGTACCTCCCATACAAAGTGAACAATTATTATCGTGAAGCTGTAGCTGGAAGAACTACAATGGGTAGAGTCTTGAAACTTTGCACAAGTAACGCTCATACAAATGTGCATAGTCTAACGGAACACAGACTGGATTGGAAAGGTGGGCATGGTACCTCCTATATAAAGTGAAAAATTTTTATCTTATACTTGGAGAACTACAATAGATAGAGCATTGAAACTTTGCACAACTAACCCTCATAGTAAAGTGCATAGTCTAGCAAAATACAGACTGGATTGGGACAGTGAGCCTTCTATCTCCCATACAAAGTGAAAAATTATTATTGTGTACCAAGGAAACTACAATATGTAGTCTTGAAAATTTGCACAAGTAACCCTGATACTAAAGTGCACAATCTTGCTAGACTGGATTAGTATAGTGGGAGTGGTACATCCCATACATAGTAAAAAATTATTATCGTAAAAAAAGATTGGATGGGAACAGCGGTCTTCGTACCTTGCATATACAATAAAACATTTTTGACATGAGAATAGCTATTTCAAATAAATTTTTAATACAAAAAAAATATGAATAACTTTTTTTTTGTAAATTATTATTGCCTCTCTTATATCTTGAAAAAATACCTCAGAAAAATCATTAAAAAAGAAAATTGTAAAAAATTTATATAAAACAATAGAACGAATCAATCTTAATTATGTCCTTTTGAACATTAAACTTTGAAAGTTTGAATCCTTATTTTCTTTGTTTTTATGATTTTCTAATTGAAGTACATGATTTTCCACTTAAATTGTGACAACCAAATTAGTTGTCAATCAAATAAATTTATTTTTTCAATAGACTTGTTAAGGTTTTTTCTTAACAGTTATAGAATTCCTTAAGTTTTTGCCCATTGTGAATATTTTATACTTTCTACATCCAAAGCATGACCTTTCAAATTAACTACAAATTTGGTTGTCATACCTTTCGGTGAAGACCGTTGTCACTGGCTGTTTATTTAGAACGTTTAGCGTGCTCTTGCGATGTGACGACATCATTATCAAGCCTCGTTTTAGATGGCATTGCAACAAAGGTAGACAGCTAAATTTTCTACAAATATAAATAACACTTATAAATTTTGTGACTATTGTTTTTTAGAAAGGAATATTCTAGTTGATTTTTCATTTCACAGTAGCAAAATTTTATACATATAAATAATAGGTTTCAAAACTAAATGTATATTTTATCGTGTTTCTATATTACACGAATTGACACTCCCTTAAAAATAAACGCTATTCTGACAACTTGGCTGTACTCATATATGCAAATATTAGAACAATATTAGTAATATTAATTTATACAGAGTATATTTCACAATGTCTACTATTGCAAACAAATTTTCAAAAAAAAAATTAAAGGGTTTTTCGTAGCAATAGCTTTGTAAACATTATATCTAGTACTACGACGTTACAATAACAAATATAAGAATAAAATAATTAAAATTTGAACGTTACTCCCTTTTCAGTGCTGACTTCCAGTTATCAACCTTAATTATTTGTTTTTGCCCGAACATTATTTTTTTAATAGGAAGACTGTTGAACCTTTTCCAGGAGGTGTATTAATATGGCCTCTTTAACAAATAGTAAAAATTATAGGGTGTACCGACAGTGACGTGATTTGCATGAATATGGCGTCATTTTTGAATTATAATAGATAGACTCTAGAATTGTTTTACAGATGGTATGTATATTACTACGGCTTATAATACAAATAGCAAAAATTAAAGTGTTTTCCGACAGTGACCTGATTTCCATTTATAAGGCCTTATTCTTGAACTATAATAGATAGACTATTGAAATTTTTACAGAAGCTGTATTCCGATAGTGTCGCGATATGCACGTATATAGCCTTATTTTATGAACCGTATTAGATAGACTTTTGAAATTTGTACAGAAAATATGTTGCCACGGTCGCTATAATAATTACTAAAAACAAAAGGGTGTTCCGACAGTGACATTTTTTATTTAATAAAAGTGTGTTCCGCAATAACATCTTTTTCACATATATTGCCTTATTTTTTGAACCCCAATAGGTAGGCTTCTAATATTTGCATAGAAAGTTCTTATATTTGAACAGTAATGGGCTGACACTTAAAATTTACTCAGATTATATTTTACATTATCTACTGTAACATCAAGTAACGAAAATAAATTTAATAAAATTAAAGGGTGTTCCCTAGATGTCACGAATTTTACCATCTCTTCTAAACATATAGTCAGACACTTAATATTTACACGGGGTATTTAATACTATGCTCTAGTATAAAAAATAATTAAAAATTAAAAATTAAAAGTTGGAAATTAAAAGTAAGGAACCCTACGTGTGAGATTCTAACTCGCACTTTACTGCTTTTTTATACCCTTCACCACAGGTCGAAAGGGTATATATAAGTTTGTCCGTCTGTCCGTGTTAGTGTTGTAATGTCATTTGCCACGGCACTAGAAGAGATACAAAAAATTTAAGCACACCAATCTGTCAGGCATAGTTTCAAAAATTTTGGTATTGCAATTCAGCAACATCGCATCGTTCCTTTGGAGGCTGCGGGCCAAAAACCACGCCCACCTATATTTTTCTTACGTTTTTTTTTATTTTTTTTTCGGCTTTAATGATTCTGTTTTGCCTTTTTTTTGTCAAATAAATGTTACACTGCGTCAGGTAGATCGCAAGGAATGCATACAGATCTCGGGGGATCAATAACCCCCTGCGAGGGGCGATTTTTGTTTGTTTTTAGATTGGTAGAGTTTTTCTGCTTTGATTTGTATTAGAGACCTTAATAGAAAGCAATACACATAGAGGTAGCCAATGGACCCACAGGGTACCCACTGATAAATAGGAGCAGTTAAAATGACCCCCCCATGTGTCAATATGAGGAAATTTTATTATAGATTGCAGAAAAGCCCTAAATTTAACAAAAAAAATTGCAATAAAATATTTTTAAAAAAATTTACAAAGCATTTTCAAAAAGATATTTTACAGAAAAATATTCGAAAAAAAAATTTTTTAAGAAATTTTCCAAAAAATTTTTGAATAAAATTTTACAAAAAAATTTTAAAAAAATATTTTTACAAAAAATTTTTACACAGAATTTTCGAAAAATTAAAACAAAAATTTCAATATTACTTTGAAAATGAAAATCATGACTCGACTCTAACATAACATATATTTAATCCCAGTAAAAAATAGGCTCATCCAAAAAGTAATCTTGGAGCGCTCCTTTGCGAGTAATGGATTACTCCATAAAACTCCGGACCTCATTGGATTTTTAACACAGCATGTCCGCAGACACGAGTACTCCTTTTAAGCTCCTTATGGAGTACTCCCTTTGATCTTGAAAATGACAACAGAGAGAGTAATCGTTTTTGTCTCCTAAAAGAGCACAAAGGGAGTAATCATTTTGTCTCCTAAAAGAGCATAAAATTTCATATAAAATACAAATTTAGAAACTAAATTTTGGCATATTTTTAACAATTTGTTACTATACCCGTACTTTTTCGCTTTTTTTAATAACTCGTCTTTTACTTTTTAAAACTAAACTGACTAAATAGAAAATCAAAACGAAAACATCAACATTTGACAGCTATGTCAAAGAAAAAAAAACCAAAAACGAACTGATACATCCCTCATTGATCCATTTGGAGTATTAAGCGAGGCATAAACTACAAAACAAAAAAAATTTTATAGCTCGCTTATTACTCCAAATGGATGAACAAGTCATTACTCCTTTATTACTCGATTATAGATTAATCCATATACTTTTTACTGGGATATTAAGAATATACATATGTATGTATGTGTGTATATACAGTAACATATTTTTTTAAATGCGTTTGATTTTTAAATAGATGATATCTCTGCTTTAAAACCATAGACATCATCAGGATACCGACTACAAACTGTCAAAAATAAAACGATTATTTTGAAGTAAGCAAAGCTACACGGCCACCGTTGTGGCTGTCGTCAACTTAGGCTAATTTATATTTTATTCAACAAAAGAAAATGTCACAAAATTGCAAATTAAAAATTCATATGCAAAAAAAAGTTTTGGAGGAAATATTTATAATTTTTTGAAAAAGTTTTTTAATTTTATAAAACCAAAATAAGTATTTCTACAACAATGTCAGAGTTTACGATGTAGCTGTCGGCTTCAATATCATTAAGTAGCTGACAACACGGCGACAATTGTAGCAAACTGAATTTGTTTTCATTTGTCTTCTATTTTTTTAACTCATGAATAATGATTTTTTCTCTTACGAATTTATTTAAGTAAAGAGTCAACAACATGGATAATGCTGTACATGTCTGTATAAATAAAATCACCGGTGTGAAGGGTATAAAAGATTCGGCACGGCCGAATATAGCACTTTTACTTGTTTTAATATTATTTTGCACTAAGCTCTTATTTAAAATCAATTACACTGGCTAACAAAGATTTTGTCCTAGAGACCTTGCTGAGTGATCTTAGATGCATTTTTCATGCTAATTTGTGCTTAGATTCTTTCTATCACGTCAAGTTTCTTTGGGACACCTAGCTGTATCTGCCATATTCAGAAGATTTAGAAAGTAATCAAAAATGTATGACTGAAGGACGCGAAAGCTCGAAGGACCTAAATTTCGGTCCTAGCATCCGATTGACCTTATTTTATAATTCAAGATCTAGTGCGCCATTTAAATTTGTCCAAAAAGCAGAATGAAATCTTAGGATAACGATAATAGGGTTGGAATTTTTTCTCACAAAGGCAACATTATTTTTTGCAATAATGTTCTTTTTCAGCCTTGGTTACAAATTTTTCAAAGTCATGGGCAAAAATGGTGTTGGTTGAAACAGCTCGAAAAGTACTTTTAGAATTACCCAACAACATGTCTAGAACAGAAATTAAATTTTTTTTTGATCAGTTTTTTTTCGTTGTTTTCTGTTTTATTAAAAAAAACTTTAAATGTTTATTCCAAATAATATACATGTATTCTCGTATACTTTTTCCGAAAGTTTTCATGCTTATTTGCCATTAATTCTATCACATAACCTTTATAAGGTTGTACGGTTTTACGTTAATAAATTTAAAAAATATTCTACTAGTAAATAAAAATTACAACGTCGTTGGCATATAACTACAAAAAAAAATAAGTAAAAATAAAAAACTAAAAAGTAAAAAACTACCGGAAAATGTAAATTGTATGTGGCAAAGAATAAATATTAGTTGTTGTTGTCTATTTAGATAAATTTTATTTTAGATACTACCACCACTAAAATAACAAACAAATAGAAACTACAAGAAATTACAATAAAGACTCTACTACAATAAATAAAATAAAACCAACAGCCCATCATCAACTTCAACTATGAAAATGATATCTGAACTCCCTCAAGTTGTTAACTGGACAAAGTAAAAAAACCAACAAGAAAACAAAAATACTTGCAAATATAAGTTAAGATCTATAACAAAAATTACAAAAGGTTTACCACGAACACCAACAAAAATTAAGGCAACAATAAAGAAAAACCGAATACTTATTGTAATTAAGTCCTGAAAACCAAGGAATATTAGTAAACAAATGCTTTGAAGAAAATTCAATTTATACACTACCCTTCAAATAAATAAGGAAAAAAAGAAATTTTGTAATTTTATTTTTTAAGCGTAAGGACTTTATGTATAAAATTGTAATTTTAATTTTCAATATTTCTCTACATCATTCTATACACATAACAAAACAGTAACTCATTTCCTGTCTGCCTGTCTGTCTTCTTCTCTTCGTGTTCGCATCACGTAAAAACTACTTCATGGATTTTAACAAACATTTGTGCGGAGGTACCTTAGTATCCAGATTCAAGTATAGGATGTTTTTTGCTGCAAAAATATCTTATTTCCAAGAGAAATTGGACAAAAAGCTGTGAAAGTACGCTGATTTTTTTCCCGATTTAAAGGTACTGCATACTTTAATGCATCTTTTGTTTTTGAAAGCAGTATATTTTAAGTAATGTTGCGCAACAGATGGCGCTGTTTTAAAATAATCAGTAACTCATTTTCTGTCAGTCTTTTACATAGCTTCACAATAATTTTTAGAATTTTATATAAATTTTAGAATTTTATCCAGGGATGGGTACCTTTATATAAAGTAAATACGTCCTAAAATTTACGTGGATTACTATAATAGGTAGTTCTTTGAAATTGTTTACCATTAACCCCCTTATTAACGTAAATAGTTTAGAGAAACACAGGCTGGATTGCAATAGCGGACGACGTACCTCCCATACAAATTGAACAACTCTTATCGTCTACCTGGAGACCTGCAGTAGTTAGAGTTTTGAAACTTAGCAGAAATACCACAGACTGGATGGAGACAGTAGGGGTGGTACCTTCGTCCAACTACAGAACTATAAAAGGTAGAGTCTTGAAACTTTGCACAAGTCACCCTCATACTAATGTGCAAAATCTAGAAAATATAGACTGGATTAGCATAGCATAAAACAGATTGGATGGGAACAGTGGGCGTAGCACAGTCCTTTGTTCCCATATAACAATGGGACAGAAGGAGTTGGCACAGACTTTTGAGACTTTGCTGGGCAGTTATATTTAGCCTAATTAAGAAAAATTTTAGTTTAAAAAAAAAATCGGAACAAGGACACGCCTATCGCCAATGTTCCAAAAAGCAAAGTCTCTTATATTTCTTTAACAAAAGAATGTGAATTCATAGGTTTGTTAAACCTATCATAATCCCTTTTGAAAAAAGGACTCTTGATCCTGTCAAATGTTCTTTATAGAAAAAATGCAATAAATCTTAATGTATAGAAAAAATTTAATCACGAACGATCACGATCACGATATTCTTTCTTAGAAGGAATAGAACGAACTCAAGCTTGACTACAAATTTCATTGTATGCGCAATTTATTTTAGAAAAAATGCTTTTGCTCATATTCTTTAAAATTAAAGCTTACTTAAAGTTTACTTTATGTGAAATTTTTTATAAAAATTACTTCAAGTAAACTTTATTTTTTATGACCAAGAGCATTTTTATTTAATATTGAACCCAATCATAATTTTTTACTCATCATTTTAATCATTTTATTATTTAAGTATTTATATACAGAAAATTATTTCTGTAATAGACTAAAGATCTTTACAGACGGTTGTCAGATCTTACAATATTGTCAGACCTAACATTGTGCTGACACACGATTGTCACATATCTGGCAATATTATTGTTTGTTTGAATATTGCAAGACAACAATTGTAAGTTCACGCGATTCTTAGATGTTTTCTGTATATTTTTCTGACAATATTGTAAGATCTAACAACAGTCTGTACAGAGCTTTACAATAGTATCGAATATAATCACAAAAAAGGAAAAATATGCTTTTTTTATTTAACTTTTTTCCAAGTTCCGGTTTGAATTTTATAAATTTTTTATTGCCGATCAAAAGAAGACATTGTAAGAGTACAAAAACCGGAAAAAACCAGAAGATCTTATTTTAAATTTTTTTGTAATGTTCCAAAAAATTTAGAAAATTTTAAGCTTCAACTAAAATAAATGCGATTTTTATAACAATTAAAAATTGTTATAAAAAAATTTTATATATTAAAATTAATATGTATTTTATAGTAAATATACTAAGCTATTATACAAACTCAATTTTTACTTGTGGTTGCAAAAAATAAATTTTTAGCGACTATTTTTGAAACAATAAAAAACTACTTAATTTGTGAGCACTGAGGCAAAAAAAGGAGACAATTTCAGTATTTTTTTTCATTCACCACTTTTCCGATTGTGGATTTTATGGATATCAGTAAAATTCAACGTTTGTAGATTTTTTATTAAAAACCTTTAAGAAGTAGAGAAATTCGAGCCAAAATCAAAAAAATGGACTTAAAACAAGTTCAATTTTTTCTAAAGTTGCTGCAAAAATTTCTTAACTTTTGTTGACCATGCTCTTAGATGAAGTCGGTTAAAAACACAACAAGTTGCCAAAAACAGAAATACCCAGAATACCATATTTTCTTTTTGTTACCTGTCGAACAATATAACTTTCATTACAATACAAGATACTTTTTTTAATTCCAAATGGTTCGAAAATCTCGCAATGCTAAGAGCATAAGCCTTGCCATTAAACTACGTCATAAAAAATCTTGCACAATTTTGTAGTCGAACTTTTCTATCGATTGACTTATTATTTTTAAATAAATTAATTGTTTTATATATAATCTTTCTTTGGAACTTATGCCCTTAAAATCTCGAAAAATTTCAGTTTTAGTTTTATTTGGATTTTCTTTATAGCTCACTTAGTGTCATTTTCAAAACTTATTATAAGCTGACCAAAACTTATTATAAGAAGGTAATGCAGTTAAATATTTCGTATAAAATTATTTTTGTTATTGGCGTTTTTTCAACAACAATTTTAAACTTGTTTGTATTTTATTAACCTCTGTTTGTAGGAGGATCACAGGCTCCCTTTCTACACCCTTCGTTCTTTAATGATTTTTCGTAATTCACATTTAATATTTATCTGTCATTGCTCCAAAGCTCAATTTTAGCCTGTTTCCAGGCAAGTCTTGTCCTACCTCGACTTTAAGGCACCTATATTTAAGCACATTTTTGGTCTTCCTGTCAATTTTTAATCTGTGATGGGAATCAAAACAACTCATTGGTAATAATAAATATTTGAACTGTTTTTTTTTTTTTTTTTTTTTTTTAAAGTGGTATAACTCCATTTTTTCCTATATTAAGATAAATATCTTTAAGGGTTTCCGTTTGAATCAATTTAAAAATATTGGCCAACTTTAATCACTTCGAGTGATTTTTTTTGCACTGTACACCGTTTAGATTTTATTATGCAATAATAATTACTAAAATTATTTGAAAAAATATATGTTTTTTAGCTTCACATGGACTTATACCGCTTTCAAAAATAACATATTTATGTAGAAAGTACTAGTTGAAATATATTTATTTAAATACACGAATAACCAACTTTATTAGGAGTTTATTTCAGTTATTTTAAAAATGTGAATATGAAAATTACTTCGTGAAGATCTTTAAATAAAACAAGTAAAAGTGATATATTCGGCCGTGCCGAATCTTCTATACCCTTAACCACGGTTATTTTATTTACACAGCCATGTACAGCATTACCCATATTGTTTACTCTTTATATAAATAAAAATAAGTCGTATGAGAAAAATCTAATTATTCATGCTTTAAAGAAATAGAAGACAGCGGCGACGCAGCTAAATAAAAACGAATTCCGTTGGCTACAAAATTGTCGCCGTGTTGTCAGCTACTTAATCATATTGAAGACGACAGCTACATCGTATACTCAGACATTGGTAAAATTAAGTAACTTTTGCAAAAAATTATAAATGTTTTCTCCAAAGCTTTTTGTATGTGTATGAGTTTTTAATTTACAACTTTGTGACATTATCTTTTTTTTAATAAAATAGAAATTAGCCTAAGTCGACGACAACCACAACGGTGGTCTTGTAGCCATGTAGCTATACTATCTTAAAAATAATCGTTTATCTATAAACTTGTGTATTTTATTTCTTACAGCTTGTAGTCGGTATCCTGATGTTGTCTATGTGTTAAATGCATCTGGGTTTTAAAAAAGAGAGATCTCAGCTATTTAAAAATCAAACGAATGTATATTCTTAATATTAAAAATATGTTATGTTACAGTCATGATGTTCATTTTCATAGAAATATTGAAATTTATTTTAATTTTTTCGAAAATTGTTTTATAAATTTTTAATAAAAATATTTTTTGAACATTTTTTGTAAAATTTTATTCGAAAATTTTTTCAACATTTTTTCTGTAAAAGTATTTTTTTGGAAATGTTTTGTAAAGTTTCTTGTAAATATTAAAAAAAAATTTAATTGTTTTTTTATTTTGTTGATTTATGACCTTCCTGCAATCTATATTGAGTTAGAATTATCAGACTAAAGCAAAAAAAAATCCTTAAAAAAATTTCCTCATATTGACCGCTATGTGCCCTTTAACTGCTCCTATTTATCAGTGGGTACCCTGTGTGTCCATTGGCTACCTCTATGTGTAATGCTTTCTATAAAGGTCTTTAATACAAATTAAAGCAGAAAAACCCTACCAACCTAAAAACAAACAAAAACCCCGAGATCTGTATGCACTCATTGCGATCTACCTGTCATTTGACAAAACAATCATTAAAGCCGAAAAAAAAACGTGAAAAAATATAGGTGGGCTTGGTTTCTGGCCCGCAGCCTCCAAAGGAATGATCCGATGTTGCTGAATTGCAATCTGAAATTTTTCGAAACTATGCCTGACAGATTGATGTGCTAAAATTTTTGGTATCTCTTCTGGTGCCTTGACATATGTCATTACTACCCGAACACGGACAGACGGACATCGCTCAATCAACTTCTCTAGTATAAGGATTCAGAATATACATATATACTTTATGGGGTCGGAAATTAATATTGTAGAAATTACACACGGAATGACCAACTTATACTGTGGTGAAGGGTATAAAAAGGATATTTTAAACTTAGTTTTCTTTTACAGTTAACATATTGAGTTATTTATAGTGAATATGTGGCATATAAGTTAATAAACTTATCATTATATTTCTCTCTTGTTAAGCTCCTTGAAATTTTATAAAGTAGTCTTCCCTTTTCAAAAAAAAAAAAAAAATAAAAAAAATTCTACACCGCCGCTGTTCAATGTTTTGTCTTGGCTTGTTCCTTTGCTTGCTTTTAATTTAATTTGAAGTGTGATAGTGTGAAAACGAAATGTTATGTTACTTTAGATTTTTTAACAATCACAACAATTCTCATTTGATTTGTTTGTTACAAGATCCAATGCAAATCTTAATACTCAGTATTATAGTGTAAAACGGGCTTTGGTAATATCTACAGCAGCGTGCACTAAAGTAGAAATTATCAATAATAATTCCAATAAAGTTGTTTTAATTATAATTAATAGGAATGGACTTATTCCACTTCCAAAAGAAATATATCTGCGATAGCATTGTACAGCAAAACTGTTTTTGTTTATTTTATGTCAAAATAGAACTCTATTGAAATTGTTATATCAACTATGAAGAGAAGGTGTCTATAGCTCATACTTTCACTACTTTCAAAAAACAGTTCATTTATAACTTATTAAAACTTATTAAATTATTTAAAACCAAAAAGTATTAACTAGAAATTTTATTACGTTACGTAATCAAATCTTTATAACTGAGTTTTTAAAATTTTTCCTGATCATCCTTTCGACTTTTTTTTTGGGAAAGCTAGAGTGTTTTACTTTTTTTTTCAGTTACTTTTAGAATCTTATTTTCAGCACATTTTTGGATCATGACAATCAAGTAGGTAATAGAACGCAAAATGAATGTATGAGCTGGTAATACATATGTAATAAAATATCTCCTTATTTCTTAATCTTACAGTGTAGCAAAATGTCTATTGCTTAAGAGTTGGTTTCTTAGCGGAAATCTTGTATTGTAATAAATATTTTTGTAAATTTCCATACAAAATAACAAAAAAATAGGTAAAATTTTGGGAGTGGAAGTTAAGAGACAGCAAACGACGTGTAGTTTTCACTTGTTGTCTTTGTGGTAAATTTTGCATTAGCGGAAGTTGTAAAGCTGCCATTTAAGTGGAATTTCTGTTTTGGGTTTTTTTGCAACACAACTAAATTTTCACCTAACAAAAGTTAGCCGGTTTAGTAATAATGCTATGATGAAGTGCAATTTATTAAACTTATACATAAGTGTTTTTAACGCATTGGAGCAAAATTCAATTTTATTTATTTAATTTAATTTTATAAAGAAAAATTGAGTTTAATTAATGTAGCAAATACGTTCATTGTATATTCATTGTAATATAAATTATATGAAATGGTTTTTATATAACCTCTTGCGTTTTTATATAACCAATGCGGCCAAAAACAACAACAAAAACAAATAATTGAAATAAAATCCTTAAAAGTCCTTCAAATCGAATATAATGGATTACAAATTATGCATTCATTGGTTGGTCATTTAAATCGTCACGGCAACCTAAAAGTGCAGTTAAATATCTGTAATACAATAATAAAGATCTTTCCACTCCATAAGCATTTTATAAAAAAAAGCATAACCAATGAAAAGCATGAGATGGGCAAAAAACAAAAATGTGACTTATTTAGCACAAGTGGCTGGCATGGCAATTGTTTTTTATCTCTCAATCCAATTCATTGAATCTATCCTGCAAAGCTTCTTTACCACTTAAACCAACGAAAGGAGATGAAAAAGGAAGAACAGCAAGTAAAAATGTATTGACATTTTTTAAATTCAACCATACATAAGAATAACGCCAACTACAGCTATTTACCAACAAAAACGCTGGTATCCACAGCTAGCCAACTGACAATCCACCCTGCATTTAACCAACAGACAGCGATAGTCATCAGCTTTTGAAGAGGAATGATAGAGTAGCATACCATTTATAGTGGAAGAATGTTTGTATAAGAGTAGTAATCGTGGTAGAAGTAGCAGTAGCAGTAGCAGCAGCAGCAGCATTATTGAAATGGAGACACGTATAACGCCATTAGTTTCATCGCTTGTGGGCAAATACTTGTGGATAAGTTCAAGTGCTTTATAACAAGTAGAACAAGTGCACCAGCAGTAGCAGTAGCACTAAAAATCATAACAACACCAAAAAAAAAAAAATAAAGAAATTACAAGGTTGTTATGCATTTACTTGTTTAACCTACTAACCATTTGGCTAGTTACCACCACTCATACTAATAAAGCTTTATTTGCTGTTGTTAGCGACTACTATAAATATAATTTTTTTAAATTTATATTTTTAAACTGCAGGCATTATGATCAATTATGTGCGAACACAATTTATTGTCTTTAAGTAGATTTTTACTGTGGTTCTTACTACTGCCTTTTTAAAGTTTTTTTAAGGAAATAATATATGCGAGGGTAATTTGACTTTTTGATAAAGTTAAATTTTTCCGGTAAACAAATTTTACTTCTAAACATAGTCTCCTTTAAGATCGGTTCATTTACTCCGGTGTATAGCATTTCTTACGTTTGACCCAAACAAAGAGCTTTTTATTGGAGGCATAGAACTTTAAAATTTTAGGACTGCTTTTTGTTACAGCTGATTTCACAGTTTACGATTTTTTTGAGGTTAGTTAGGTTTGGCAATTTATTACGGCAAAACAAAGTTTGCAAATTGATCACATTTATTTTGAAAATCATGGTTCAATGCAGCAAACTCCTCGGATTATATGATACTCATAATCGTTTTTTAGAAAGATTAATTCGAGAAATTATGGTTCGTTTTCGCAATACGTTTACCCTTAATAAGAAATACATAGAACATACAGTATACTTATAAGAGGAATAAAGCTAATAAGGCATTAATGTTATGCAATTTTATTTTTAGATTACGTTGAAGATTTTTATCTAATAACTAGCTGTGCGCGTCACTTCGTCAGCGTCCTTACAATATTTTGTTGGATTTTGCTTTAAAAGCAATCCACACCAAGGACCGTTATGGCTTACATATATAGTTAAACTATAAAGGCTCTCATCCCTAATAAATTACCCCCTTTAAAAAAAAGGCACCTTAAAATATGCAATACCTTTAAAATATCCGCCCTTCAAAAATAAAAGGTCTATACATATCTGTAAAATTGCATACTTTCATTGCTATGTTATTTTGGATGAAAATAACATATTTCTCGGGAAAAAAGTATCCCATAGTTCAATCCAGATACTAAGGTCCCTCCTCACAAAATTTGTGATGCGAACACAGACGGAAAGGCTAACAGACAGACAAAAAAAAGTGACCTTTTTATTTTATGTATGTATATATGATAAAGATCTTATAAAGATAAAATTGAATAAACAAATTAACTAATAATTTTAGTTTATTTAACTACATTACAACGAAAAAATTGTCATATTGAAGAAATTACTTCAATATAAAGAATTTAATAAAATTATTTTTTTTTTACGAAAATCATATGTAGATTTGACTAAAAAGGTTGTTAGTTGTATAATAACAAAATACTTTTCTTCAATTTTTTGTAGATACATTTTTTATAGTTATCTTCAATGTCTACTAAAATTTAAAAAATCTTAAAATTTGAGTTAAAACTTAACTTTGGGGTCTTACTCAGAAGCCCCCTTTTATTCTAGGGGGTCAACCGTTCGCAGCTACACTCAGAAACACCTCTGCTTTGGTTTGAAATATCATCAAGATAATGTCGTTTTCAAACCACTGTGCATAGTTTTAGCTACAGCGTATGATTATTATAAATTTTGTTGTGTATGTAATAATAATCATACGCGAAGGTGGTAGCAGGCAGAAATATACAAAAGCTGGCAGAAACATACAAAGCTGAATCATATGACATTTTATTGAATCTGCTTCGTAATAACGTTAACCAATTCATATCTTCTGTTGGCTGTTCATTTTTGAATGTATTGTCTTTTAGAGCCATTTTCATAACATGCCTATAAAGTTAACGATTATTAAAGGTAACTTTAGCTAAAGTGAGCTGTATCTGTTTTCTTTTTCACAACATACCTGTCAAGGCATGTTAAAAAGGTAGACTCTTTAGTACAACCACAGGCGTTTTGATTGTGTAAAAAAAAACTCTTTGTGTCATAAACAAAATATTAACCTCCTCAGGGATATTGGCACATACAATGTGTAAATGTACACACGTTTTTTTTTAAATATATTTATTTTAAGAGGAATTCGCAAAAAGTTTTATCACAAGATTGAATTCCAATTTTGTAATACATCAATTTCGAATTCTTGCATTTTCTCTTCTTGAGTTTAAGGCCTTATTGGTCAGCTCACTAATACAGATAGGTCAACGTAACAAAAAAACAAGCTATACTAAGTATAATTGCTGAACCATCTAAAAAGTTGGAAGTAAGAATAAAGTTATTCCAGAAATTAGACTAGATTCTATAGGACACTATCCTTGAGCATAAAAAAACCACACGATGTCATAATAAAAATTATACGAGACGAATTCACTATATGCATGTGTGAAAAGTGTAAAAACCCGTATGTCTTGAGTGCATGAAATCTTTCCATTCATAGATGAACTCTACGATAAATGGCCACATATATCGACAATATCTTTTTTTGCTAAATTTACTCGTTTCATTTTTATCTTATATTACTGAATTGTTGTAAATATAAGGTAAACAACTAATAATAAAATGAAATATAATAAATTTTTCCCTGAAGAGGTTAAAACAAAACGAAAAACAAAAAAAAAATACACAATTTTTTATTTTTGAATTGGAATAATTTTTAGAAGATTAAATGATACAGGGAGAAACGGGCAGAAAACTGCAATGTCCTGTGGCCGCAGTTTTCTAAAAATTTAATCAGTATAAACACTATTTCAAACACCTTAAAAAATAAAATAATTTAAATCTTTTTTTCTTTATCATAAATAGTTAAAAAAAATTGCAAGAATTCGAAATTTATATATTGCAAAATTGGAATGCAATCCTGTGATAAAACTTTTTGCTAATTCCTCTTTAAATAATTCAATTTAAAAAAATTAAATTATATGTGCCAATGTCCCTGAAGAGGTTAATATTTTGTTTATGACACAAAGAGTTTTTTACACAAACAAAATGCCTGTGCATGATATAATAATAGAAGGTAATTCCATTCTCTCTTTTTGTCGCCATATTAACGTTCTGACTTTTGCGGGAATTATTTCAATTTGTGCTACCATATCACATACTTTGTGAAATCCAATTCTGCGTTTTTTTCTTTATTTGAAATTTAAAAAATTCAAAAAAAACAAGCCTTAAGTTTATGTGTATAAATAAACAAACGAAAATTGTTTTCCATACCGTAGTAATAAACTTTTGCAAAAATTCCCAAATATTTTTAATTTCCCTATATCTGACAAAAGTGTCTAAGTTTCCATTTTCTTATTACCAAAGGCACCCCTGGTTCCATATTCTGTAATTCTCGTAGCTAAATCTATCGCTAAAATTCTAAATATCCACCAACAAATTAAGAGTTTCTTAAAACAACATTCATAATTTGTTTGTGCACTTTTAGAATTTTAGCGATAGATTTAGCTACGAGAATTACAGAAAATATATTTTTTAACTTAGATGGAAAGCTAACCTGTCGGGAGTATCAAGAAAAATTGACAATTGACAAGTTTGGTTAATTTTGTTATGAATGAGGGGGCTGCATGCAAAAATGAAAAATAACCCAAGAAATCCGCATGCAGAATTGAAGAATATTTTATATAAAATATATTTTATATAATATATATATTTATATAATATATATAACCCCAAAATATTAAGTGTTTTTTACGTAATTTTTTTAAATTTTTCAAATGGACAATTATCCAAAAAGTTTTTAATGAAATATGTTGATACCATATTTGAGCGGTTTTATATTCACCCTTATTCTACTTGGCGACAACGACATCGTTGTTACTTTTGACCGGACATTTATATTGATGTCAACTTCAATTTGATTATAATTTTGTATTTCCTAATGCTCTTATGACGACGTCGACTGCTTATCGATAACACTGTTCTTTAGAGAAATATTCACTTAAAAAAAAAAATATGTTTTGGAATGCTTAATAAGAATCTCATTTAAGTTTTTTTCTATCACGTCGAGATTTTCCATTTCTTCAACTAATTTTCCGTATTGGGTCAAACTTGTTATTTAAATCTTTCCTATTTTAAATTTTGTTGCCACTTCAGTCATTTTTAAAAACCAAGGCGACGAAATCGCCGTTGGTACAAGAATAATTCAACGTCACTTATTCTTACAAAATACCAAATAAAATTAATTTAGTGAAAGGTAGTCGTATTATATCGACAACGCAAAATGTAATAGGAGCGATTATCAAGAAATTCATCAATAAGAGTGTAAATACAACGGTTTGTATCCTCAAAACTAGCTAAGTAGTTACGTTGTCTACCTAAAACTACAGAATTGTTAAGATTTATTAGAATTAAAAAAAATATCAATGCACTTACTGTCAGTATTGAATTTTTTATATTATTTTGCCAAATTTCCATTTTTTTCCAATTTAATTTAATTTTTGTTTTGTGGCGATTTTTCATAATCAGCATGCAGCTTAATTAAGATTGTAATATAATTTTTTTTTTCAATATAAAAGTGTACCTATAAAAGATTAAGGAAATCATAATCTACAACAAGATTTATTCGTCATAAGTTTCATTATTAAACCAAAGTACGTTTTTATTTTATGTTATTTATGTAAATTACACACTTTTTTAAAATAATTTCCAAAATAGTTTTTTTTTCGTTTCTACTTGTGGCAACACTTTTTTTGCTGTTTACATAAAAACATACTTCAATAATTCCGGCAAACTTCAAACATTTTTGAAATGGAACTACCTTGTATTATTATATCATGTGCCTGTGGATGTAGTTGTTGTACTAATGACTCTACCTTTTTAATATGCCTTGAATTTGCCTTTATACCTGTAAAAAGAAAAAAAATTAACAATATTTTGTTCTCGTGAAAACAACGTTCCAAAAAAACAAAACCTAATAATTTAAGAGAAAAAGTAAGTTTATGTATGTTACTTTTTTATTAAAAAGTTTCCTCAAAATGTGTACAACACTTTTAAATTTATATTAGAAGTAGTTGTCAGCTGATAGCAAAAATGATATTATTAAAGCTCTGAATGAAAGGAAATCTAGGTGTGAAGAATTATTGAAATGACATTTAATATAAATAAATCTGCGGTATAAAGTATGGCATCACAATTTGACATGAGTAGGTAGAAAATCAGAGACTAGTCATCCACACTACAGCACGCCAAGATCGTCAAATGGTAAAATTAGTCTAAACAAGCCCAAGGAAGATAATAGTGGCTAATGCTAGTGCTGTAGATTGAATAAAGCAAATTTGTTTGCTAGAAGACCCACCAAGACGCCACTTATCTGTCAAGTCAATAGAAACAATCGCCCTGACTTTGGCAAACCAGCAATGGACAAGTAAACAGATCACAATCAAATAACAGGTTGTGGTTCGACGAAAGCAAATTATATTTTAGATCTAATGAAATAAGTTTCGTTCGTAAATCCACCACTGATATTCTCCTAGATAACAGCTTTCAACAATCAAACATGGTGGAGGATCTATTATGGTGTGTGATTCGAAGCGACGTTTAAAATCAAACCACTGATATAATGTCACATATTTGTAGGTGCGTTCTAACGTGTACGAGTCAGTCCAATATCTCAAACCTAAGGCTTTATGAACGAAAATAGGTACTGCGAAGTGATTTTGATTCAGAAAAACTTTATATTCGACGCTCTTATCGTCTTCCCAACAGGGAAAGTGTTTTTCAGACCTAAAATTGTGGTTATTAGGAAGGCATTTTTGTTGACAGTCATGCGCATCTCCTGTCACTGAAACCACACATTACTAGGCCGTCAAACTGATCTCACCATAGTTTGGGTACTAGCACCCAGTAACTTTTTTGGGAATGGACGGGGAGATGGACTGGCCAGAGCTAGCTGCCTGCTGCGTCAGTCGCAATACCGCTTGGTACCATTAGGAACAATTTTTATTGGGTATTACCTTCAGAGAGAATTTATGGATATTTTTGTGTTTATTATAACTTGCCAATAGCTAAAGTTAAGATTTTGTTGGAGCAATAAATAGTTTTTTGTTATAATAAGTAAGCTAAAAACAACCTTTAACTATCACGTACTTTAAGGACAAGTTACAGTATTGAGCTTTATCCTCGATATTATAACGAAAAACTACTTATCGCTCTCTCAATAAACAGCATGATGAGCCTTACCGTAGTTTTAAACTTGTACAGGCTGTAGGAAAGTTCTTTAGACACAAAACATTTTTAAATAACAAGCTACTCCAAAAAACTCGTTTTTTAACAATATTTTCGCTACCACATCGCTGTTACCGTTGCGTAAGTTTTGTAGTTAGAATTCAGAATACCAGGCTTAAAAAACTATAGTTTTTTTTTAACTAAATTTTACTTATTAGGTTAAAAAATTAAAAATCATTCACCAGAAAATACCTACAATGAGATTAAAAGCAAAACAACAAGATAATAAATAATAATAAATAATTTTTAAACAATTTTCATTTTTATTAACTATAAATATAAATATATATATAATTAAGATAATCTCTTAAAAAACAACAGAACATTTTATTACTTTTAATAACACTTACGCCAGAAATGATGTTGATGAGGATGATAAGAGAAGATTATTTATAATTTATAAACCCATTATGTACAAAACAACATTAGGACCAAATTTCCTGTTGCCAAAGATTGCAACACAAAAAATAAGATGACAGAGAATTGCAGCAATGAAATAAAACGATAGAAATCTTTTTAGAGTCATTTCCTGATTACTTAACCACTCACCGTTGATGTAAGTGCTCCTCCATTTCATTCTCTTAATTGCAAACCCATTTTAAACTCCTGCTGGGTAGTAATGATACTGTTTGTGGTATTTGTATTGTTGCTGCGATTGCAAGCGCCAGGAAGGAATGCCTATGCAACCCAACTACTCTTAACTGAGTAAACTTAACCACAGTAATAAAAAGTTATGTAACCACAAACAATTTGTGGTGTAGTCTTTATATGTAAACCAGGGTAATAAAAATCCATGAAAACAAAAAAAAAAATGTTTTAGTAGTATGCAACAGCAACAAATACAGTTATAATAACAACAATAAAAATATTAACGGTTGGTGAAAACAACACGATAAAATGGAAGGCAGACAGAATCTAGCTACTGATAATTGCACAATGGATCATGTAATGTTTAAATTTTACTCTTTTACTCATATAATAAAACCGTAACTGTTTGTGTTTCTGTTTCTGTACATAAAATAATTTTTTTCTAAATTTTGTTGCTGGTGCAGATAATAATCTAAATAAAATACAAAACACTTATTTTTTGAACTTTTTGTCCGTCTGTTTCGCATCACGTAAAAATTACTGAATGAATTTTAATAAAATTTTCTAAGAATGTACCTTAGTTCGTCGATTTAAATAAAGGATACTTTCTTTTCCTAAAAATATGTCATTTCCAAAAAGAAAATAGAGATAAAATACAGAAAGTATGCAATTTTACTGATTTAATTGTTACAAAAAACTTGGCAGCACCTTCAAATTTTGTAAGCGGGAAATTTTAGGCACTTTTTACATAACAACAATAATTTTAGAATTTTATATAGATTTTAGATTTTCATCAAATCATATGTTGCAACATCTTGAGTAATTAACCAGGGATGGGTATCTCTATATAAAGTAAATACATAAACCATAACTGCAGCAGTATAAAAGTAAGAGCCCTAATATTTGGTGTGGATTATTTTCAAAGCAAAATTAAATAAAATATTGTCAGAACTGCTAGTATTTAATAAGAAAACGATAACTGTTAAATATATTTGGAACAATTTAAAAATTTGTTTTTGAACACCGTACTAAATCATGGTGTTAATTTTAAAGCAGACAATAAAGTTTAAACTAAAATTTGCAGATTAAAAGGAGTAGAGGCACGCCACATTTTGGGTAATATTTTTTAATCTATGGTACCTAGATACCCGCAATTTATTTATTATCAGATTAAATTTTTATAGGCATATTGTGTAAAAAAATATTTACAGGAAAAGGGCAGACACCGGCCTTAGAATTAAACCTAAGTTAAACAATACTACCACTATATTCAACATAAAGAAAATTTTGTTTTTTTATGTTGTACATATCAGTAGTTTTTACCATAAAAACTATTTCTCAATCCCAAAAATTTCTACCAAATGTGAGGAAAAGTCATCAATGGCAACGTTGGTTTTGAAAATATTTATTATATTTTGACATTAAGTAAAACAACGATACAGTCGAAGGGCCTGTTTTTATAAAATGAAATATTATGTTCTTTCGTAAAAAAAAATCGAAGGAAAAAACCATAGATAACACATAGATGGCCAACTCTCCAAATGTCAAAAACGTGGCTAAAAAAGTGTGAATTCAACACACTTAGGGGAGTAAAATTTTTATTCACATTTAGGCACTATTACGCGTTATTCCATTGCACTTTACAAATATTTAAACAGTTTTGAATTTTTCCACAATTATTTAACAATTTATTGTATTTTAAATTTTTTATTACAAAATAAATTTAATTTTGTTGACATTTCTTTGGTGAAATTTATTTCTACACAGTATTGTATTTTTTTGTCTTTTAGGAGATGAAAATTTTCAAATCAATATAATAAATATTTAAAATTTGTATTCAATCTAACGTTTTTCGCACATAAATATATTAGAAAAATACAAAATTCATATTTTTATTAAAAAGCAAAAGAATTATTTAATTTTAACATCTAAAATTGAATGTAAAAAAATATTCAGTTTTTACAAAATATTTTATACAACTATGTGCAGCTTAGGTGCTGTGGGGAATTTTGTTTTTTTAAACCAACACTTATACAATTTTGCCTACCAACACATTCTTAGACTTAGGTTTTTTGACAAGAGACTGAAGTTTTTGACGTTTCAGTTGACTATCTATGTGTTATCTATGGAAAAAACATTTAAATTTTAGTATTTTTCATGTGAGTGACAAAAAAAGATCTTTAAACTTTTTAATTTATTTTTGGTTTCTACACTCAAAATATTTTTACGATTACTGATTGAAGTTTATCCAAAAAGTATTTCTTAAAATTATTTCTAAATAAAGAAACATTAAAAATGAAGAAAAAAAATTATTTAATTGATTCTAACGTTTATTTTTAAACCGATTTACGTTGCAATTAACTTTTTCGCTTATTTTCTTTATTACTTAAAATATATCTAACGGAAATAAAGGAAATATATCAAAAACGACAGAAATTTCGTTGATTTAATTGGTATTTGTTGTTACATTTATTAGACTGGCATTTAGAAAAACAAACGCCAAATCAGTGACTCCAACAGAACGTGTTTTTGCAAGTTTAAATTAATGAAAAAACATTTGTTTTACGGATTTTATTCGGTTGCTTGTTTAACAAATAAAAAATAATTTCGGGTTTAACTGAATTTTGAATTATATTTTTTCAGTTAACGCACATCATTTTTTTAGTGTATAAAAAGCTTTCTATACTTCAGAATGAAAAAAAAAACGAAAATTTTCAAATGTTTTATAAATACCAAATTTAAAGCTTTAGCGTTTGAAAACGAAAGCTACATGTGAGAAGGTTTTGTTTTATAAAAACAGGCCCTAAATTTTTTATTCATAAGTAAGAAAAATATATGAAAATTATAAAAACATTTTTATTATACTGAATATTTACAGTGAGGTGCACAAATGAGTACAAGTTTGTACTTTAACCAATTTTTATGGCCGAGAAATAAAAGTAATAAGGCAAATTATTTTTTTTTTTTTTGTTTTTTGTAGTATATTTATTATTAGGTACTTAACAAAACAGTGTAAAATTCAAAACTTAAAGCATCAATTTCTAAGAAAAAAAATATGGAAAAAGAAAACAACTCCAATCTACTCAATTTCCACCGTTGAAAAATCTTGCGGAATACGAATATTTTTATTACTTAGTCCAAAGCCCTTTATTTTGTAAGACATCATTTACGGGATTTGGCATACTCTCCACCAATTTCTGTACAATTTATTTTGGAATATTCTTCCATTCATTTTGGATCCGCTGCCAAAGCTCATCCAAACTGGTAGGGGCTGGCTGATTGGTACTGTCCCAACCGTCTCTTCACGCTTGACCACAAATTCTCCATCGGTTTGAGGTCGCGACTTTCTGCTGGCCACTGCATTAATTGAAAATATTGCTTACCAACCTATTCTTTCACGATTTTGGACGTGTGTTTTGGATCACCATCATGCTGAAAAATTACTTCTTCCGCAGGATAGGCTCTCTTATCTACAAAATCACCACATAAAGCCACAAGGTCCCACCATGTAAAGCAACAGTTTGCTTCACATGGCACCTTTGAATTTTTTCGCCAGGATGGCACCAGCAATATTGTTTACCGTCGGTTTGGAAACGGTTGAATTTGCATTCATCTGACCAAATCACACGTTTTCAGTCGTCTTTGGAAAATTGTAACCGTGCCTTTACATTTTTTTCCGATATTGCAGTTTTTTGTTTTTTACTGCTGCAATATAACCATGCCGTCCACCGACTAATCTTTTGGTATTTAAAACTTCTCTTTTTATTTTTGTTATTATTAGACGTGCGTCAGCATTAGTTAGAATTTGTTTACGGCCTCTAACTTGAGGCTTAGAACAACGAAACACCGTTTTTGTACCTTTAAGCTGTTTTGCAATTTCCCGGATAGAACAGCCTCTTTCAGTTATGGCCCGGATGCTCTCCTCGGTGGATTTTGAAAGTTTCTTTATTATTTATTTGATTTTGTTCAAAAATTTGCACAATATTTTGACCACACGCTATTTAAATAATAGCGATTTAAAAAATTAATGGAAAGCAAAAATATTGAAAAATAACGGTACTTTTTCATTTATTTTCTTCAAATTCTTCATTAAATGCAGAAGTGCAAAATTGAGTACATAAGAGTTATTTTGGTTTTTTTTTTTGATGCTTGATGCATTTTGTTATCAATTTTATTTAATTTTATTAAGTACAAGATAATAGACAATAAAAATGTTTGGATTTGCTTTATTATTTTTATATTTATGAAAAAAAAAATAGTTTAAAGTACAAACATGTACTCATTTGGGCACCTCACTGTAAGGCTTATTAGTCGAAATATTTATTATTGAAATAATTTGTAAAACAATATTTTTTTAACTTACTTCAATAATTCTTATATTTATTATGTTTAAATAATTATATTTGGGATCTTATGTCTTATATTATTTATATCGTAACTATGCGTAATTCCTTTTCTTGAACATGTTTCCCCATAATAATCCATTCCGATTTTTAATTGTTTTTTTATAAATAAATATTATTAAGCTTCTTATTAAACAAATAAATAAATCCTCTTCTTGAAATTTATTAAATAAAAATTTTATAAAAGAAACACGATATAATATTTATTACCAATAATTCTTGCAAAAAAAAAACCGACTTCAAAACAGCAAACTTAAAATCATGTTTCTTTAAGACGGTAATTATAAAATGATTTTATTATATTCGAGGAAGATTGTAGCGGGATTTTTTAAATGTCATTGCACAAACTGTCAATTCAGATAAAAAAACTAATTTTTGAATTCAATAATCTAAAACAAATATCAGTCGATTTTCTACCGGGGGAGCAGTACTTCCGGAGTATATAGGGGCACAAGACCCCAGGGTTCTGTGCTTTTTCAGGTCAAATCAATGCCAAACGACTGTCTGTATACAGCGGATCAAAAATTTGGCTATATACATAAAATTACACTAACTATTGCGACACCCTGTAATTTCCGAGTTAAAATTTTATACTTGTTATAGCGGTCGTAGCAATACAGGTTCATTGTAAATTTCAACCGTCTGTCTGTAACGGCTTAAAAGTTTGGTCATATACATCAAATTACATAAACTATTGTGACACCCCGTAATTTATAATTTTAAATATTTATACTTATTTTAACACACATAGTAATGGACATTCTGTCTAATTGTTAAGTGTTTGTCAATAACTATTTAAAAGATAGGGTCATATATATCAAATGACGTCACCTATTGGGACACCCTTTAAATTCAAATTTTAATATAAATACTAGTTAAAGAGAACTTTGTCATACAGATTCTTTGTAAAATTTAACTTTGTGTCCATATACATCAAATTACATCAACTATTGGAACACCCTTTAATTTCCAATTTTAAATATTTATACTTGTTGTTATACCAGACATAGTAGTGAACATTCTGTCTATTTTTCAAGTGTTTGTCTATAACGGTTCCAAAGATAAGGACATAATGGTCAAATTACATCAATAATGGCACACCCTTTAATTTATCCAAATTTTATACTTGTTGTAATAGCGGACTAAGCAATATAGGTTCTTTGTACATTTCAACTGTCTATCTATAACAGTTGAAAAGTTTGGCCATATATATCACTTTTACATTAACTATTGGGACACCCTTTAATTTCCAAATTCATATTTTACACTTGTTATTTTAGCGGACTTAGCAATACAAGTTCTTTGTAAATTTCAACTGTCTGTCTATAACGGTTCAAAAGTTTGACCATATATATATCAAAATAAACCAACTAATGGGACACCCTTTAATTTCTAATTTCATATATTTATACTTGTTATAACAGACATAGTAACGAACATTATGTGCAACTTTCAAGTGTTTATCTATAACGGTTCAAAAGATAGGACCATAAAGGTGAAATTACGTCACCTATGGGGTCACCCTTTAATTTTTTATTTTATTTTTTAATTACTTTTTGTTATTGGGAGCTACAGTGATACGCACTTTTTTCTAATTTTAAATGGGTGACCTATAAAGTTCATAATACACGTAAAAAACATGTATGTTGTATGGGGACACCCTTTAATTTTTAAACTTTTAAACTGTTTTTAAAATGGGACCAATCTGTAGCCATAACCTTTCTAATGGCGCAAAAATTTTTAAAATCGGTTCAGAAATGACCGAGTTCTGAAGGCACAAACATACAAAAACAAAAAAAAAGCAACACACAGACGAATTGATAACCTCCTTCTTTTTTTGAAGTCGGTTAAAAAATCAATGACTTTTTCCAATTTTTCTAAACAAAAATCCGATTTTTATACTAAAAACTTAATAGACTAAGCAAGTTTTAAACAGTTAAAGAAAAACCGGGCTATATCAAGCCTACGCGAATCTGATTTTAATTTTACCTATACTTCTTGAGACATTTTAAATGTAAATTTAAAATAAACATATCAGCTTGCAAGAAAATTACTCACAATATGGCGTGACGTTACACAATTTTGATAATTAATATAAAATTAACTATTCGGTTAATATCCGAGTTTTTTATTTTCAGTAGTTTACAATTATGTTTTTAAGCTTTTTCACTTTTGTTATAAAAATTTTAATTTATTTCCTCGCATTTTTACGACACATCTCCTACATCGCTTTAAGAGCAAAACAAGAAATCGAAGCGAAATAGTCATTATTAAAAAAATTAATATTTTTTTCTCTGGGAGGAATAAATTTATATTTTCAATTTATATTTTCAAAAGTTATAAATAAATATTGCAAAATCTGTAGTGAAAAAATTAAGTATAGCTCAGTACAAAATTTAAGTAAGAAGCGTTTTTGTAAAACGCAATAATCTACAAATTTTTATTAGCTATAAAAAATCTAGACTACAAACGTCAATACCTAGTTTCTATAACTAAAGTTATTAAGTCTATTTAACCAGGTTGGACTACAGCTAATCATGAACTAAAAATATAAGTCTTAAGTCTTAATATTTATAATTTAAAATCATTTTCGTATTCAGATATTCCCATCATACCCATAGTACTCTTCAAAGCACAGTAATGAAAAATAAATATGTTTTTACATACATATATACATATGTATGTATATACAGAAAATACTAGCACTAGCACTTCATAACAATATATTTGTTGCATATTTATTTCCGTCTTCTTTTTTGCAAAAGGAAAAAGCAATTGCAAACCAACAAAAAAAAGGTATGAAAAAAAAATAAAATTAAGAATGAAACAGAAGAGAACGACAAAAACGGCATTAAGAATTTCAAACTTCACAGTAGAATGTATAGTCATGCGGTGGCTATGAATGCTTTTTGGAGACCACAGCTCTCGCTGTATGTTCATGAAATCAACAACCTAAAAAAACTGGTTGATATACCAATGCATTGCAATGCATGGTAAAGTTACTTTACTTTTTCAGTCATTCTGGCACAAATTCAGTCAGTCAAAAAGTCAGTTATTTCAAAGTTTAACAGTAGGTTGTACGAAAGAACACAGTTCAGCTTTTTGCTGAAAAATCGAAAATATTCTGTACACGAGGTCAGGTGCATATGATTTCGTAAAATGATATTGGGATCACTAAGAATGAAAAATACGGTTGCAGAGATAAAAGGCTTTGACAGACGGACAGACATTATAGCGAAAACAATAGGGTTACGTTTTCATCCTTTGGGTACGGAACCCTAACAAAGAATAACAAGTGATAATCTAGTGATAACACTGGTCAACACAATTCTTGTTTCCTAAAATTTTTTTTCTGCTATTGGGTATTTCCGTGATCCTGACTATAAAAAAATAATACGTGATTGCTAATAGCTTTTTTGAAATAAGTATATGTACAGTTTTGCTATTTTGGTGCCCCGGTTGGCTAGTATGTAGTGTCAATCTGGGGGTTGTGGGTTCGATTTCCACCAAAGACTCTACTGTTTCACTACAACGAGTGAAGGTCTCCATTACTATGCTCGGTAAATTTAATTAGAATATAATTTGTAATTGTACTATGCTTTTCTCGAATAAAAATTGTTGTGACAGTAGAAACATACATATGTGAAAGATCAGCAATTTGCTATTCTAGGTTTCATAAAAAAGTTTTTTATTCTAATTTGCAATAACAGTTGTTATATTCACAATATAATAAAACAGCAATCGTCAATAATAGTAGTTATAGTTTTTAAAACATCACTGTAAATTAATATATCGCACTTGATCAACAAAAGGGGATTAAAATTTTTAAATTTTCAGTAAAGGTAAAAAACTGTTTGTGATTATATTTTAAGATAATTTAAAAATCCGAACATATTATAGTAATTCCATTCCATTTAATAATATATTTACACTGTTTTTCTTTTAAATTTTTTACAATTATTGCGAAATAACAATAATACCTTTTTGTTGTTATAAAGGTACTCAAGACACTATCACGAAAATGATCTCATATGCGGGTTTCGAGATAAAAGAGCAATCAGAATACGTTGAAATTTTTACAGTAAAAGTTAAAATTTAAAAATTTTAATTTAATACAATCTTGTTGATCAAGTGCGATATAAATAAAATATTTGTTAAACAAATACAAGAAAATTTAAACACATGTTAACAAAATTTCTATTGAAAGCTATGAATTGATCTTCTACAAGATTTATTTGAATAAACTATTTTAGGTGGATCTCGTTGCAAACTCCAGTAGTAGTCTGCCATCATATGTGCGTCCTACCTTCCGTGATTACGCTCTTCCATTGTTCTAAGATCCTGATGAAATATTTCTTTCACCTTGTTCCTCACTAAAATCGCAACAAGCTCGCAACATTGTCGTCAGATTTCTCGTTGCCTAGGAAATTACTCTAAACCAAAACAAATGAATTCCAAATTTTGGATTTGACTCCAGTCATTGATTTCACAAAATTAGGATTTTTCACGAGTTAGATAATCTGTGTTCCATCAAAAATACCAGCTTTAAATTTTCTGTACTTAATCCTTTAAAACATTCGTCAAGCGCCTTCACAAACTGTTTCATTAAACCGAGTTTAATACGAAGTGCTGAAGGCAGAGCCGCCCCAAGGGCAGGGCGACTGGGGCAATGGCCCCGGGCGCCACGGTGAAGAGGGCGCAAACTTGTCTAAGGGCGAAAGAAATATCGCCGTCGGATTTATGGATAGGAGCACGAATATTGCATATTTGACGAAGAATTCAAATGTAATCTATCACTATTAAAACAAATAACAATAAGTTGTAGAAGAGCACCTATGTATGCTCCACTCGTGGCTCAATGGTTGCCAGGTGTAAAGACCGTTTTTCAAAAGTACGATGAACCGTCCAATGACGTCGGCGAGTGTGCGAATTTAAAACGGCTAGCTATTGAAAAGTTAGTATTGGTTCTTTCATTGCCCACAAAAAAGTAATAAAGAAGTAAAATACGAAAACAATAATATTATATATGATATTACCAATTACAATACCATTAAAATTCAGTAGGATTATTACGAACTGAATAATTTTTTACCATCATGTTTAAAAAAACTGTCTGGAGCACAAAGATTCAATTAGTAAGAGAAGACGAGGCAACGACTGAAGTGTTTTTTAAGAAGGTCCTAAAGCTCACTTTCTATTTTGCTCCTTCTAGTTCTTCGGCTGTCATCAGTGAACGTGAGTACACTTAATAAAGTTGAAATACTAGTAATACCAGATTCAGATTTTAATGACGAAGATATTAATGAGAATGAAGCTGACAAAACTATATTAATTTCTTCTCCTAAAACTGTTGGCTTGATAAATTCGGATCCATCCTCTTGGCCAGAATTCAAAAATAAAAACGAAAAGAATGAGTTAATTTTTAAAGAGCCCTTGCCATTAAAGGCTGATAACTATTATCCAAAAATTACCCAAAAAAGATATTTTTGTAATCAACATCAGCTTCGTTGTGCAGAAAATGGGGAAAAATAAAACTTTAATGTTTACCATTCCTTGACTTCCCGATTCGAATTATAATTTAAAAAAAATTCTACCTCTTATATTTTTTATTTTTACTACATAATATGTAACCCTTTTGTAAATATAAGTATAAAATCAAAAAAAAAAAATTATATGAAAAATTTAAGTTTATTTAGACCAATTAAATGTGTAGGGGGCCAGACACCATCTTGCCCCGGGCGCCTATTAACCTCGAGGCGGCCCTGGCTGAAGGTATGATGCGGTCGCAGCTAAGTAAAGGAACGTTTATAACATTTTTTGTACCAATTTCAAAGCGCATACCTTCGACTTCCAGGGTTAGTTAATTCTGTTTATTTTCACAACGCAGAAATAGAAGTTGACATGATGTTTTCAAGGTTCTCGACAAAACATTGATATTACGAACATTATTGTATCCCTTTTGCCACGACCATATCCGCAGACGAAACATATCTAAAACAGCAACAAAATATATTTTAGTGTCCAATAAAAGAGGAAATCAAGTAAAATTAGTAAATGAGGCTAGTTAGCTACAACTCAAAAACAAATGCTATTAGAGAAAACTTGTTGCCGTATGAAAAGAATACACATCGAATTGAGATAACAAAAAAAAAACACAGGAAACCAAACAGTTTTTTTTTTGTTTGTTGACACTGGAGCATTTTCGCCATATGACTAACAAATTTTCAATTAAATAAATTTAGGGTCCCGTACCCAAAGGGTAAAAATGTAACCCTATTATGTTCGGTACAATGTCTGACCGTCTGTCAGCGCATGCTATCTCAAGAACTATCATGCTATCTCAGTAGGTAGACTCTCATACACTTCTTACAAAGGTCCAAAATTTGTAAATTTTAGCCTGGTTACACCAAAAATTTGACTTCAAAGACTTTTGCAGAAAAACCGTTGTATATTCCAAAAGGTGTTCTAGATTTGAGAAATTATTTTTAAAAAATTAAAAAAAAAATGGGTGATTCACAAGGTTTGATTTTTTGAAATTTTCCCATTGAGCATTGTCAGTTTACTAAACAACCGCAGAAGTACCGATTTTGGAATTCCCAAATTTGGCAAGTGGCAGCAAAATGTGCTAGGAAAATGTAACGACAACATAATTTAGTCCAGTGGTTCCCAAATTTGGCAAGTGGCAGCAAAATGTGCTAGGAAAATGTAACGACAACATAATTTAGTCCAGTGGTTCCCAAATTTGGCAAGTGGCAGCAAAATGTGCTAGGAAAATATAACGACAACATATTTTAGTCCAGTGGTTGCAAGCAAGGCGAATTTATTTTAAAGTTGGCAGCACAGCGAATTTAATTATTTTTTTCTTTACTTTTGTATGTGCAAAGGAGCTGTCAAAAATTTGTTATTTTTTTTTTAACTTGGGAAAAAGAAAAGAAAATAATTATTTCCAAACATATTTTAATATTAACAAAAAAATGTTTTTATTTGTTGGATGTGATATTTTAATTAGTGTTTTTGACGTCTATCGTATATTTAAAGGCTATGATTCACTATCTTGCTCAGTCGTACGATCTGTCGGAAATGTACTAACAAAATTGTGCTAAAAAAGTGTGATAGTGTGGATTAGAAATGTATGCGTGTGACAGAGTTTTTTACAGGTCTGTACGACTTAATAATCTTTTGAAAAAATTCATAAAATAGTATTTTTCCATGCGATCAGAGTTGCAAAATCTTATTTTGTATGATAGTGTGCTTTCTAAATCGTCATTTTGAAACGACTTTTTGAGTAGGACAGAATTCTGTCAGATTTTTTTGTGATTGAATCATACGATTGTGTAAGATAGTGAATCCTGGCCTTAACCGCACAACATAATGAATGTGGGTGTTTTTTGCTGTTGTATTACATAGATTCGCCTTGATTGCATGTTTATTTTAGGAGGGTTTTTGTTTGAAACTCAACAATATTTTTAAACTTTTGTAAATTATTAGAATATTATAACAATATGACTTGTTAGCATACCTTGTGAATCCCCTAAATATGTTTTCAGTATCTTTATAAAAAATATACTTCAAAATAGTTTAAATGAAACTTTTCTAGCAGTTATTTTTTTAAAAGAAACAATTCACAATTTTTTTCACCCTATAATCTAAATTTTCATGTTGTACTGGCACAAGTTTTTTATAAAATATTCAAGTAAATTTTATCAGTCATACTTTACTTGTGTCCAGATGTTATGAATTCCAATTTAAACGCATTCACAAAAAAAAGAACAGTAATATACACTGCGGTACAATATAATAGCCGCATGTTTTTTACAGAGATTTCTGATATTTAAACTTATATTTGAAAGTTTCTGTTAATGCAATCTGTAAGAACAATAATAATATTTTTGTTTGTTTTAAAAACAAATATTGTCTTTCACTAGTGCATTATTTAGCCGCTGTATTGGAAACATATCGCACTTATTCCTTTAAAGAGAGTTAACACAAAATTTAAATATTTTCAGTCAAGGCAAAAAACTTTTTTTTTAATATACTTCCATATCAAGAAGGGTGAGAAAATGTTGTAAAAATTTTGGGTAAATATGACCACTGTACATCGATTTGTTGCAAAAAGTGAAAATTGAACAATTTTGAGTTGACTCTCTTTAGAGGAACTAGTGCGATATATTTTTTGCTGAGAATTTCTATTATTTTCATTTGTTTGGTTTTCAGAAAGAATTTTCGATAGAAAAAAACCTTAGTGTTTGAGAAAATTTTCCTAGATTAAGGCCCATTATTATAACTTGCCTTTAGCTAAAGTTAGGATTTTGTTGGAGCTATAAGTAGTTTTTCGCTATAATATTGAGGATAATGCTCATTGCTGTAACTTGTCCTCATAGTACGTGATAGTTAAAAGTGGTTTTTAGCTTAGTTTTAATAACGAAAAACTTTTTATCGCTCGAACAAAATCCTAACGTTAGCTAAAGGCAAGTTATAATAATGGGCCTAAGTTGTGCTGGTAATTCCAATGCATTTTCATACTTATTTTTTACATACAAAGGAATTTTTGAAGTAAGGCTCAAGTTGATTTTATTCTCTCTAAGTTGAAGAAATATTTTTTACAAATTAGGTGACTAATGTTAAAGAATTAGAATTAGATTTTTTTTTTAATTTATATGCTGCTAATTACTGAAAGTAAGATCGATTTCAATAATTCTACCAAAACTCGACTGCAAAACACATACTATAAATTTTATGAATTCAAATAGGTCATGTGGCACACATCTGTTGAATAAATTTAATTCCTATAAAACATATTCTAAATAAGAACGCGGTGACAAATACCTTAAGGATGGGTATGTTTAGGTCTCCATTTACATATTATAATAACCACTATTTTTTATTGTTTTAAGTAAAAATTTTACCTTTCTCGTGTTCACTAATCATTTTAAATAAAAAGCAAAATATTTATATACTTCGGCTACATTTTTTCTATTTTTGGCGAATTTTAGCTATTTTGATTAAATTTATTTTTTGCGATTTGTTAAAAATATTTTTAAAATTAAAAAATATTTTATGTTTGTATGTATGTAGAGTAACTTCGGGTAATTTGGACTACTGTTTTATATTTTTCACATTGTAGCTACAGTGTGTAATAGAAAATAAACATTTTTGGTTCATAAATTTGTGGATGTGTTGCCCAAAATTATTTATAATTTAAAAGTGCGTATGCTTAAAGAGAAAACTTGTATGTACAAATTATATATGGAACCCCAAAAAGCATACAAAAAGAAATTGGAGGGTAATGTGGACCAGTATATGCGGATAATGTGTAATACCGGTCCACATTACCCGCAACAAAATTTAGTTTTATTAAATTCAAATTAAGACGTATTTAGTCGATAATAACCTTAACATAAACAATAAATAAACATAAAGGGTGCATAAAAATTATTTTTATGTACATATATATATACCTAAAAGCATATCTACAAACATGTACATTTTTTAGAATTTCTGAGTTTTAAGTGACTTATTTGATTCTAAATCATTTTTGTATGGATATTTTGTTAAGACTGTCGATTTTGTTTTCCTTTCCTTGCGAGTGCCTAAAACAGTTTTAATTTTATATTTTCCAGGGAGTAACATATCTTGTTGTACTTGGTGTTAAATATGGTTCGTCGATATTTCCTGTATCAACTGCTAGATGTTGTAATTCGTTTTCGGTTGCATTCTCTACGTTTTCTGATAATGAGCAACCTTTTATTACTCCAAGTTCTTTTAATTGACCAGCATATTGTACAGCACCTTAATTTTCAACGATAAAATCTGATTCAGAAAAAATATTCCTATTAATTGGATAAATACCCGTGCATCTAAGTCCATTTAGAGTGATTTCGCCTTGTTGAACTTTAAGGTATGCTTTTGAGAATAGTTCTGCAATGTTAAAGGGGATTAATTTTCTTCCGGTTTCGCGCATAAATGCTCTTATTTCTTCACTGTAAAAAGATTTTAACGGCCCCATAAATGTTTTGTCCAAAGGCTGCATCTTATGACTTGAATGTAGGGGTAAAGAAATTATAGTTACACCATTTTTACACACAAGATTCAAAAGATCTATATTTCTAGTGTGGCTATAATGTTCATCTAAATTCAATAAACTTGGTTCCTGAGGTGAACGCTTTGTAGTTTTTTAAGAAATGACTCAACCAATTGGTAAATACATATATCGGTTTGAACCCACCCAGATAATTAATAATCAAAATCAGAACCAGGTGCGCATTGATATTTCTTTTCGTGGAAATATGAAAAACAAAAGATCTAGCCGCGCTCATGCATGTAATGACAGTGATGAGTGCTCCGCGTTCTGTCGAAGAGATCTAATATCTCTTCTTGTAAGCCCCAAATACCGTGATTCCATTTGTTTGCCATACTTTACTAAATCTAGCTCTATTTCTCTACTTAATACTGGCTTTTGTCCTAGTAGTGTAGACAAAAGATCTGTGTTTTTTACTTCACATTCTAATAAGGGTTGTTTTTGGAACACCTAAGCTTTTCGAGGCTTATAAATACCCCATTGTTTTGGATTACACAGCTCCCATAGCTTTTTTTAACTCTTCGGGATTTTATTTCCGAATTTTTCCTTTCTTCGGCATTTTTTGAAAAGAAATGTGAAATGAAGTTTACATATGTAGTTACTTTTCGGGTAATTTGGACCAGTGGTCCACAATAGACAACCTCTTTTGGTCCACATTAGACGAATGCCAATTAAATCAAGAATAATTTTGTTTTTGCTGAAAAGCTAAATGGATAAAAATACTCTCCAATTAAAATCAAAACTTAAAGTGCACTTTTATAGGATAAAATTAATAGATGTTAAAATCTGTAACGTATCTGCTCGAAAAAGTCTCCGAAACTCCAACTAAAAAAAATGTTGACCACACTTGTTTACAAATAACACTACACGGAAATGCTAACATAGCAACAATGTATTAAAAATCGTATGCAATGTTCTTTATTGTTTAACGACAAAGCGTACATCAAGTCAGAGTTGCTATACCGCACTTAGAATCTGAAAAAGTTCACTGGTCCACATTAAACGCATAGTCCACAATACCCGCAGTTACTCTATGTATGTATGTATATGTTTATTAGAGGAAATTTTAACAAAAAACTGTTTTGGCGATTTTTCACATCAATTTTGGCGAAATAGGTGAAAATCAATCTGACAACCCTGACGGATACCCCTAAAAAGCTAAAACAATTGCTTTTTTCAATTGTTAATTTTTTATTGCAGATAAATTAATTGCATACTTTTAGGATAAACTATCAAGTAGAGAATTAAATGGGGGTGTCTCTGATAAGCAAATTTTTGTTTTGCGTTTTTTCCGCTTGTGTTTTTGCTTTTCATTTGGCTACTTAAATAGGTTTTGTTAAATACCTAACAATCAATTGCAAATTTTGGACAATTAAAGTCCCTTACTTATAGGAGGGTTCCCTGATTTTTTTAATCACATCCCCAGTTTTGAAATTTTCATCCCCGAAATTCCCCAAAAAATATTTAAACTATCCCCGAAATTCCCCGCTAAAAGGGATACTGTTTTCATTGAAATTAACACATGCATATTCTATTTGTTCTCTAGTTAACTTTATTTAAAAATATAGTGTTCACTTTTTTGTATATTAGACTGATTGGTAGCGGGCTAGTTTATCAGACTGGGTGTTTTTGCAGACAACCAAATAAGCAGGTACTATGGTCTTTTTATTAACAAAAAAAACTAAGTTGCTTGAGGTTTTCCCTCACTATTTCTTGGGATGGATAAAAAAATGTATATTAATTCTCAACAAAGATTTGAGTAACTAGTTCTGCAATTTGTTTCTTATTTAAGATTTTGTTTGTACCGAAAAAATATTTATATGTATAAGCAATTCTAGTTGATATGTAAAATAACTTTGCCAGGTCTAGAAACAAGGTTATTTCAGCTGCATCTTGATATTTATAAACTTTTCCCCAAAATACGGTTAAGTTGCTCCACTTATAAATGTCTTTTAAAACGTTGTTATTTACTGCTGCTAACTTGGGCGGCCGCCTTAAATATTTTCTTTATTTTAGTACTCTACAACCTTCGATACAATATTTTTTAGTAGTAACACCGCTAAAAAAGATTTAAGCCTGCAGTTCTTTCTTAAAATCGTAACTAAGATAAAAAAGCGTAAGTGCATTAAATCAAGTTATATTGCTTGAATTACTTTCGGTACGTTTTTTATCTTCTTTTACCTGTTTAAATTTGAAATAACCACTTTGTTGTCACATTTTATGAGAAGCACACAATTTTTTGAGTTATTCCTAGTCAAAATTTCTGGACGATTTGATCAATTGGAATATAGAAACATCATATTAAAAAAGGAATTATTTAATAATAAAATTACAATATGTAATCCAAAAAGTAATCCCCAAAAAATCCCTAAAACATTGAAACTATCCTCAACGAAATCCCCAATCCCCAAACCGAATTTTTTATCCCCATAAGTAAATAAAAATCACCGATTTAGGGATAAATCCCTTAATCTGACAACACTGACTTATAGCACTTTAAGTGTTAAGTTAAATATATTACGGTCGTACGTATTATTTTATGTATTTTGTATGCTATTTCTTAAAAGTGTGGCTATAATTTCTCATCAAGAAAATATCAACTTTTTATTAAAACTTTAACATAACTAGTTTACCTTTAGAATCCCGTTGAATATACGCAGTTTTTACCTTTACTTAGCTATTAATAGACTTTTTTAACAATACCTTTAAAAAAGTCTATAATTTTCCGCCACAGTGTAGGTTGAAAGTTTAATTCAACATAGGCAGAGGATTATGCGGAAACGGTCATTACTGTAATAAGTCACAGACGAAAAAATAAAAAGCCACAGCAACAAGAAGGAAAGACTAAAAAAGAATCAAAAATGTTCCAGTAGTTAAAAGAAGCGCAAAGACAAAATGGTGTGCTCACAAGTGGTATTGGTAGTGGCAGCGATTTGCCTCAATGTTAAGTTGGTATTCGTAGTTGTTGACTATAGATTTCCGGCGGAAACCTTGACTTGATTACAAACTCCAACTACGCATAAATTTAATTGAACTTTTATTAAAAGTCTTATAAAAAAAGGGTTTTTATTGTTCTTTTATTGTGTGAGTCCTGTCCATCTTTGTTAATATTCATGCAAATATTTTTTCAAATTCCTGAAAGTTTAGTTTGATGTCTATTCTTTGGAGAATTTGCATTTTAGTGCTTTCTCTTCTTCTCTGCTTTGGTTGTGGATGAGGAAGTTTTCTATGAATAAATAAGTTAACATGAGGTAATAGTCAAATTTGTTATTTAATTAATGAAGATTTTGAGATAAAAAACTACAACATTGACGATATTTTCTTTGCTAAAACAAGTATCCTGAATAATATGAATTGATCAAATTTAAATGAGGTAAACATACATATGTATTTTCACAATGAAAAGTTAGAAAGAGAAGAAGTTAATTCTATTGTAATATAATTTGCTGTCTCCTACGACGAGTTTTACATGTGTAACAGTTCCGAACAGTATTTCCGAATAGTTCCAAAACTGTTAAAACAAGTATATTCAATAACTTGAAGATAATTTTGTTTAATCTTTTTATTTAATCTTCTAGTAGTCTATTAATTCAAATCGGATGAGCCGTTGATGTCAATGTATGGTCGAATTGGTAAAAATGAATTGCAGCATACTGCGAGTAGTTGGGTATCAGACACAGTTCTAGACTAAAAAACGTATATACTATTTTGTTAACCGACATTTTTTGCGTTGTTTGAAGCAGCTTAATATCTACTATGCCTATATTCTCTAGCGACATCACTATTTACATAGATAGTTATGCGGCCATAAAGGCATTAGCTAATAGTTCTATTAGATCGAAGTTAATACCTTTCGTGGTCGCATAAATCTACAAGTTCTCAACGAAAAACACATACGGAAACTGTGCTGTTCATTACAACATCGTAGGAAATGAAACTGCAGACGAGTTGGCACCAGCGGAAGCTAATTTAGAGATAAGTGTCAGTTGTTGGGATATATAACCTAGTATTTTTTTTTTTTTTTGAAGGGGGGTTAGCAGACCACTAACTTAATATTCCCTTTTCGCCCCCCTTCGTTCCTCAATGATTTCTGGTATCCGACGGGAAATTTACGAATACCGCCTTATTTTAATTGAGTCTCGTGCTGTCACTAGTAATTATTCTTTGTAGTGATTTCAGACTGGCGACTGATATATGTCGACATTATTCCTCTTCACAGAGTTTATGGTAATTACTAATATTTGCTTAAGGCTAAGGTCTGCACAGCATCTCCAATTAATATGTGTCTGCCCGTGGTACAAAGACTTTTTTATGTTAGCATTTTTCCAAGCACAGTCTGCAAGTATGGTCTTACCCTGTTTTCAACTTGGCCAGATAATACTTGAGAGTCCGTGATCTGTCACTTACGCAGTTAACCATTTGTAGGCACTCAGATTATATCCAAGCTCCTTCTGGGTCTTCTGCCAACTCCCGAGTCTTTAGTGAGAATCGAACCCATAACCCCGGACTTGATAGACTAGCACACTACCTACTAGCCCACCGAGGCATCTTTATTCTGTGTATGGGAAATAAAGATGTACACAGACGAAATCCTTACTGGATGAAAAAGGTAATGGGGAACTGAATAAGCTGTTATGTATGATTAATCTGTACTGAAAATATATGTATAACAAGACACAATGATCTTAAATATTTCTGAAAAAGGATTCGTCTTTGTGATGATGATGTCTGCGAATAGTGCGGCAAAGAAGAGGAAAAAAAATACATTCCACTATCTGAGTCAATATTTTTACGATTTTGCTTTGAAAGCAATCCACACCAAAGACCCTTACGTTTTTAGTGCCGCCTTAAACTATGCTGTATATCAGTTTATCGGTTAGTTCAGTATTTAATTTACTACTAAAATAAAAAATTTTTGCGGAGAAAATATTTTTGCATAGAAAAAGTTTCCTATATTGGAATCAGGATGCTAAGGTACCTCCTCACAAAATTTTGTTAAAATCCATTCAGTAGTTTTTACGTGATACTAACGCAAAAGAAAAGCAGACAGACAGACGGAAATATTTATTTATGTATAATTTTATTTTATATAGTTTATTTGACCTTTTTATTAATATTAATTTAAATATTTTCTTTTAAGCTTTAGGTCTTTAAATAATTTTATTTTTATTTTTTCGATATTTCGCTACTCCTTTGTGTAGCATCATCATGAAAAATTAACAAATTAACGTTATGAAAATTACAATTAGAATTGTCAAATATAGTATATAAAATACCTTGTAACGGAAATGAAAATGAAAATTGTAATAAAGTATATGTAGGCACAACGAAAAATAAACTTAAAACTAGAATAGCAGGACATAAATCAGACCAAAAATATAGGAATATTAATTCGCAAAAAACAGCATTATCTTCTCATTGTGCTGAATTAAATCACTATCCCAATTTTGATAATGTTTCAGTACTAAATTCAGAAAACAATTATAAACGTCGTTACATATTAGAAATGTTACAAATTATTAATACACCAAACACACAGAGAATTAATTTTAAGGCAGACACAGATAATGTAGCTCAAATTTACAGACATTTAGTAAATAAGAAATAATTTAATTATTGTTTGTACTTGTTTGAAAACTTTTTAATAATTTTATGACAAAAAAATTTTTTTTTTGAAATATGTTACTTTGAAGAAAATTTTTTCAATACTTAATTGTAATTTTCATAACGTTAATTTGTTAATTTTTCCTGATGATGCTACACAAAGGAGTAGCGAAATATCGAAAAAATAAAAATAAAATTATTTAAAGACCTAAAGCTTAAAAGAAAATAGTTAAATTAATATGTATAATTTTATTATACATATCGTCGCGTTTATTCTTAAACCACGTAAGCGCCAAAAAATTGTTTTTCAGAAAACGAAAAAAACTTAATAACATCTTTAATATGGGTTTCAAAACAATTTTTTTTTACAAAACATGGCTGTGTGACTCTCTGAAGGGTATAGAAACTTTTTTTTTTTTTTTTAATTTGTTACTTACAATTAATTGTAGCCAAATCTGTCGCTTACGTGGTTTTGGCGAAACCAACAAATCACAAATTTCTGTGTGTAAATTAACATTTATTTTTGTATTTATCAAAAAAAAAACTTTTAACTTTACCAAAAATGCTCCAAATGGCCTGAAACTTTCCTGATTTTTTTATTCTTAAATACAAAAAACTTAGTGGTTAAGTCTTTAACATTTCCAACTTGAAATATAAAAACCATTATATTTTGCATGAAAATTTCATTTGTATGGCGCTTACGAGGTTTTAAAAATGGATTTATTTATTTTTCATACAAACTTGTTAAGATGAGGACGTAGTCTGGTGGCAAATGTTATTTACTACCATAAAAACCAAAAAAGTCAATTTCGAAAAAATGACGCTTACGTGGTTTAAGAAGAAACGCGACGATATGTATGTATAGATAGATGTTGAGCGTTTATTTAAACACAAGCTTTTTTCGTGAGGTGAGGCTATTTGTGTAAGGACTAAATTAAAACATGTAATAGTTTCTAGTAACTTTATTAGGCTTGTAATACATTTAATCATTTTAAAAATGACAACCTATAGAATACTAGGTAAAATGGACAGAACATAAGACCAACAAACAGGCTAGAACGCTATAAAAAATGGTTCTGATTTAATTGGGAAAATAAATTCTTTATATCTTTAGTTCATAAAACTGTAAAATCCGCCATTTGAATTAATTTACAAATAAGACTTTATCCACTTCATTTTCTGCATTCAAATATATAAATAGTTTCTTCTGTAAAAACTTAACTTTCAATTTGCTTTAAAAAATTATAAAAAGCTCACTTTTGCTCCAACAGTCTTCGCTATTAAAACAAACGAAGAAGCACTTTAAGAGCCATTAACTTTAAGGAAATTTCTGAACTCATAAAAATCAATTGCCAATCATTTGAAATTAATATCATGAGAATTAAGCAATAAAAGTGGCATTTCGCAATGATGTGATGAACAAAAACAAAAAAAACGATGTTATTTCCTGTGTAAAAGATTAAAAACGATAAAATTCAATGATAATGATTATCTATGCAAAAACAAAAAATAATGCATTCCATGTGCATAGCATATGCGAGGGTTGAACATTGGATATTGAATTTTTTTTTTTAATTCTAAAGTTAAAATTTAAAACTTTGTTCATAATGAAAATTCATTATTATTTTCCTTTCAGTTTGTGTTTTGAAGGCAATGAAAACGAGTGTAATTGTTGAAACGATCGGAATCATAAAAAATTTAAGTTTAGGTTATATGCCATATAATTTTTGAATAATTATTCAACGTAAGTAAATAACAATAATTTTATGAATAAATTTATTTAAGGGGTATGCGTGAAGTCCTTAATAAGAAGGGCCTTTACTAAAACTTATGGGTGAAAATGTGAATTCGCATTACGATTTATCCCCATATTTATAAAAAACGAAATATATTTGAAATTTTCTTAGAACTAAATTTTCAAACACAAGTTGTTTTAAAATACATTTCAAATAAGCTTTATTTTTTATAAATATAGGGGTTAGTATTTTCGAAAACGTTAATTTCCTAAAACTAAGTTTTTCAACTATTCGATGAGCAATTCATATTTTGTCATTATTTTAAAACAGCGCCATTTGTTGCGCAAATTTGTTTAAAATATCCCGCTTTCAAAAATAAAAGATGCCTTAAAGTATGCAGCACCTTTAAATCAGTAAAAAAAATCATCGTACTTTCACTGCTTTTTCTCCACTTTCTCTTGGAAATAATTATAATTCCTATATTGGAATCAGGATACCAAGGTATCTCCTCACAAAATTTTTTTAAAATCCATCCAATAGTTTTTACGTGATGCGAACACGAAATGAGTTACTATTTTTTTTATATGTATATAATGCATCTTCAATATATTTGAACTAACTTGAAATTCTCATTTCTTAAATCTAAAAGTAAAAATTAAAAAATACTCAATGAAGCCCAGCCTAGACAAAAAACTATATGATGTACTATTGCTGTTATCATGTGTAAGTCATCTCTCTGATGTTCGGCCAAGAGAAGCAATATCCCTCCTTCTTAGTCAAACTTAATCATGATCATTTAGGGTGTTACCAGCCAGCGGATTTGGATGTGTTTCAAGCTTCAATAAATAAGTTGAAAAATTTTCCTCTAATGTCACGTTTAGATCATTGTGGATATTTGACTTTTTAACATAGCAGCGTGCGACTGAACCCCCTTTCAAAATTTTAAGATGACAGTTTTCTCTATGGCAGTTATTTCTTATTTATTTGTACCCGCCACGTCTTAGGCATCCTGGGGTCTAATCACCGCATTCGATATCGAGTACAATCTCTAGTAATTGTTCAATATAGTATCAGGGCACTCGATATCGAATAAAAAGTATCGTAATTTGATGATAGCATTCGATATCGAGTAATAAAAAAGTTTGATCGATCAAGTTTTCATTCGATACGTCTGTGCTAATCGTATGCATATAAATTTAATTCTTTAGCGCCAAACAGTTATTATATTTCGCTTAACAAGTTTGTTTAACACAAAAATAATTATTTTTATAAAAAAATCATTTCCATAGATGTAAAATGCAAACAATTATTAATTTTAAATTTGACAAAATATAAATATAAACCATACGAAAGAGGAATTTGAAAATTAATAAAATCTTGGAAAAACTTAGATTACATTTCCTGTATAACATGGCTTTCAATTGTCGACACTGTGCTTTGTTCAAATCGTTCCAAGTAATTATTAGAGTCAAATGTGAAGTTAGAGTCAAATGTGAATTTGGGGCATTGCGATTGTCGTGATTTGTGCGGCCGTTCTCCAGTATGTATGGGCTGTATATGATAGACTAATAAACGTTTACGCTTTAAGGATCTTACACATACATATGTCGCCTTTATGTAACTTTTAATTCAAATGTATAGATTTCTAGTCAAATTTAAACGTCCTTTCGCAGGTGTGAATGCGTTCATGGCCACAAAAGAGTTATCACAAAAACGACAAATAAATGGCCTTTGTACTGAGTGTCTGATTTTATGAGCAAACGTCGCATTGAAAGGCTTCAATTGTGTTGGTTAAGATTTAGCTGGAAAGATCACACTGTGGTATGGACGCAGTCGTTCTTTATGAATTGAGAATCTTTACGACTGTGAATTTTTAATCCAAATATTATATCAATACATTTAAATATTTTATTTTTCGTAAATGCTTTAAACCGTATTTTTATTTGTAAATTTGTTGACGAAATGAAAACATATGTATGTTTATTAATCTATTACAATTTGATAAAAATTACGATACGATACATGTCCAATGACATAATTTGTTTACTCGACTCGTATCGAAATGTTATTCGATACGTACCTTTAAATCGGTAAAACTTCACGCTTTCTTTACTTTTCCCTGTTTTCACTTGGAAATGATATATTTTTCCGGAAGAAAAAATTGTCCTATGTTTGAACCAACTATTCTATATTTGAACCAAATCCATTCAGTAGTTTTAACGTGATGCGAACACAGAAAAAATTTCAAAAATTACAGGGTTCTAATCACCGCATTCGATATCGAGTAAAATCTCGTAATTTTTAATTTTGATATCATGGCACTCGATATCGAATAAAAAGTATCGTTATTTCATTCGAAAGGAAATGTTTTTAATCCGTGTTATCTTGTTCACTTGCTGACTTATTATTAATCTATTACAATTTGATATAAATAACGATTCGAATGACATAATTAGCTTACTCGAATCGTATCGAATTTGTTATTCAATACGATAGTTTACTCGATATCGAATCTGGTGCTTAGGCCCCTGTTTTGTATTCTATTTCGATACTATCTGACCAGCAACAAAATTTTCAAAAAATATTTCATCTACAGAAATGGTGTTTCAAGCTTCAATAAATAAGTTGAAAAATTTTCCTCTAATGTCACGTTTAGATCATTGTGGATATTTGACTTTTTAACATAGCAGCGTGCGACTGAACCCCCTTTCAAAATTTTAAGATGACAGTTTTCTCTATGGCAGTTATTTCTTATTTATTTGTACCCGCCACGTCTTAGGCATCCTGGGGTCTAATCACCGCATTCGATATCGAGTACAATCTCTAGTAATTGTTCAATATAGTATCAGGGCACTCGATATCGAATAAAAAGTATCGTAATTTGATGATAGCATTCGATATCGAGTAATAAAAAAGTTTGATCGATCAAGTTTTCATTCGATACGTCTGTGCTAATCGTATGCATATAAATTTAATTCTTTAGCGCCAAACAGTTATTATATTTCGCTTAACAAGTTTGTTTAACACAAAAATAATTATTTTTATAAAAAAATCATTTCCATAGATGTAAAATGCAAACAATTATTAATTTTAAATTTGACAAAATATAAATATAAACCATACGAAAGAGGAATTTGAAAATTAATAAAATCTTGGAAAAACTTAGATTACATTTCCTGTATAACATGGCTTTCAATTGTCGACACTGTGCTTTGTTCAAATCGTTCCAAGTAATTATTAGAGTCAAATGTGAAGTTAGAGTCAAATGTGAATTTGGGGCATTGCGATTGTCGTGATTTGTGCGGCCGTTCTCCAGTATGTATGGGCTGTATATGATAGACTAATAAACGTTTACGCTTTAAGGATCTTACACATACATATGTCGCCTTTATGTAACTTTTAATTCAAATGTATAGATTTCTAGTCAAATTTAAACGTCCTTTCGCAGGTGTGAATGCGTTCATGGCCACAAAAGAGTTATCACAAAAACGACAAATAAATGGCCTTTGTACTGAGTGTCTGATTTTATGAGCAAACGTCGCATTGAAAGGCTTCAATTGTGTTGGTTAAGATTTAGCTGGAAAGATCACACTGTGGTATGGACGCAGTCGTTCTTTATGAATTGAGAATCTTTACGACTGTGAATTTTTAATCCAAATATTATATCAATACATTTAAATATTTTATTTTTCGTAAATGCTTTAAACCGTATTTTTATTTGTAAATTTGTTGACGAAATGAAAACATATGTATGTTTATTAATCTATTACAATTTGATAAAAATTACGATACGATACATGTCCAATGACATAATTTGTTTACTCGACTCGTATCGAAATGTTATTCGATACGTACCTTTAAATCGGTAAAACTTCACGCTTTCTTTACTTTTCCCTGTTTTCACTTGGAAATGATATATTTTTCCGGAAGAAAAAATTGTCCTATGTTTGAACCAACTATTCTATATTTGAACCAAATCCATTCAGTAGTTTTAACGTGATGCGAACACAGAAAAAATTTCAAAAATTACAGGGTTCTAATCACCGCATTCGATATCGAGTAAAATCTCGTAATTTTTAATTTTGATATCATGGCACTCGATATCGAATAAAAAGTATCGTTATTTCATTCGAAAGGAAATGTTTTTAATCCGTGTTATCTTGTTCACTTGCTGACTTATTATTAATCTATTACAATTTGATATAAATAACGATTCGAATGACATAATTAGCTTACTCGAATCGTATCGAATTTGTTATTCAATACGATAGTTTACTCGATATCGAATCTGGTGCTTAGGCCCCTGTTTTGTATTCTATTTCGATACTATCTGACCAGCAACAAAATTTTCAAAAAATATTTCATCTACAGAAATGGTCCTGTTACAGTTTTATTATACGTATATATCATTAAGTATTTTGAGTTTATTGCCGGACTTAAAATATTTCGTATGTGCGAAAATGAAACTGAGTTAAATAAAATAACTTTGTAGAAAATTACAACTGTGTTATTATTAGAATAATAAAAAATGCTTGATACTTACATTATAATTTTAATCATTGTATGAAAAAGTACTTAACATTCCAAAAACTACATATTTGCTTTCTTTTATTTGAACTTATTCTCTTCTTAACTTTTATTTAATTATCAAAAATTAAAATAACGTGTAAATTTTCACATCATTTTGGTTGTCATTTTATCTTTAAAACAAATGCGAAACTTAGATGATAAAAATATAGTCTTAAAAGTCTTGTTGCATTGATATGCTCGTGATATACTTTTCCAATCATCTATTCAACACCAAATCATCTATTATCGACCAAAAACAGATGTGTTTAAAAAAGAAGTATTTTTGACAGATCTCCGTGAGATACCGATTCCTAAAAAAATTATACATATAGCCAAAATTATATATATAGCCACCCCTTTCGAAAACTCTCAACAAAATTTTTAATAGTTTTTATTATACATAAAATAAATTAACATGTTCTTAAATGCTAAAGAACAATTTAAATTGGCTTAAATGAAATAACAGTTTTTAATTTAAATACTTATTTAAAAAATTATAAAACTTTCCTGTTCTGTAAACCAAATCCAAGAACTTTTTCGATTTAAATACGAAATCTTGTTTTTTAGTGTTCTGTAAATCGCACTCACGATTTTTTAATTGCTTTAATTATAGAGTGTAAAAAACTTTTCGAACGTAAAGGCCTAGTTAGCCGACCTTTACTTTAACGGAATGTTACAAATGAAAATTGTTGTTTTTTGTTGTTTTCATGTGCTAAAATTTAAAGCATCAATAATTTTCATGTGTTACATTCCGTTAGGTTACGATCGGCTAACTAGGCCTTAATAAATCGAGTTCAACTTACATTTCTTTAAAAAAATATTTATTTAAACATTATTTCGTCTATGCTTGCTTTTACAAAACTAATCTCGAATGCGATTTACATAATTTGGCATTTTTTCGCTTTTGTAAGTCTCGTGTTTTTAAACGACTCAATTTATAGAACAGGATTGTTAGAAACAAATTTTATAAACAAAATTATATTAATAAATTTTACTATTCAGGGTATTAAACCTCACATGCATACGGCACGTACAAACGCAAGTGTGTATGATATGAGTGTTCACAGCAAGAAACACTTGAATTTTCATAAGGTTTCCTCTTCCTCCTGCAAACATTCACCTTTAGGATTTTTAAACATTTCATTTCACCGTTTATGTAATTTTAATTTTTTTCCAGTTTTGTTAAATTAAACAAGAAAATAATAATACTTTATAAACTTAAAATATAAATTAAACATTATGAGAACCTTCTTCACGATTTTCATAAGCCCAGAATTTGTGAAATTCAATTAATATGGAGACAACTGTTTCTGCTTGGCCGCTGTATAAAGAAAAAATAGAAAAATATTACATAATTTTATTTAACTTTTAAAACCATTTAACATTTATTTATGAAAGGTGCTATGAGAAAAAAATGCTGAGTAAAACAGAGAGAAGTGGTTAAATAAGTGATGTTGCACGTAAAGCAGATTTTAAAATACAAATTATAATTAATATCTGGCAAATTAAATTTATGCACAGAAGTGAATGAATAAGATAATCGAATTGTTGTTGGTTTTAAGTAAACGTAATTTCGTTTTACAATAATAAGATTGACTTAGTACATGATATTTAGAAATGTCAAGTATAAAATTTTTGTAGTAAAATTATTTACCAAGAATTAATAATCACAATAGCTTTTAGAGGAATTAAAATATTACAAATTTCGTTTATTGTTATTTTTATGTTCCTCTCTCCATGTCCTACAATACTTATTAAAACTTGCCAAAAAGTTATGAAAGTCTGTTTAAGTTATGAAGATTTAAGTTATGAAGATTATTTTGAATTGTAACACCTTAACTAAAGATATATTTACACTATCCGAGTTGTCATCTAAGTTGGACTACTGGCAAGAACCTGAGGAAATCTATTTTCATTTTTTGATTTAACAAGTAACTTTGCAACACTTCTTAAAGCCAATCTAAAAAATTAAATGTGTTTAATGCACTTAAATAGTTTTGATTTGACTTTAAAATCTTCAGCTCATACAAAAACACAGACAGTGTAATTACGCCTTTACGTTTTTAATAAAAGAAATTAGATTTTCTCCATACCAACATTAAAAACCATGCATATGTACATATACATATATACTTTATGATTGGTGTGTAAAAAATAAAAACGTAAAATGAAACATTAATCACCCAACAAACAAAAACGATTGAAAAATAGTTTGTAACAAACTTAATATATTTTATGCTTAGAAAAGTATTGTAAATATTCGGCCCTATTCCTGTTGTCGTTTTAATTTTAATAGTCGTTTCTATGTCGTTGTCGTTTTTATCGTCATTTCGTTCCTAAGTTCCTATTCTTGAAATATATTGAAACGATGAAGAAACGTTATCGAAAACAAAGAGAAAAATTAATAAAGTGTGGTAGCACTGCAATTTTTTGTGTTATTATTTATGACATTATTGTAAATTTCTGAAAAGTTTGTTTTTTCTTTGTAAGTTTTAACAAAATATGGCGAGTTCTGAATTTTAGTTTTCAAGTGATGATGAAATAATGGAAATAATGATGATGAAATAATGGAATGTAAATCGGAAGATGCTACGACATCGGAAGATACTACGACAGAAGAAACTCGATTAGTAGCTATCCAACTTCTTCTGTTCGGCGAATACCACTACGTTTTTTTTTTTCGGGTTAATTTGTTTTTCAAATTTTAATGGGTTTGAAACCGCTTCTTGCAATGGTGACAAGTGCACCTGTTTATAAGAGCCTTCCCCTGTTGCTCTGGATTCAGAGTTTCCTTTTACACTTCAAAAACATGGGATGAATAGGAAGAAACTGTGTTCAGTTTTTTTCTAACACGTCGAGATTTTTTAATTTTAATTCCTTAATCAAGCATTCACATTAGTATATTTTACCATAAACCGTTCTTGACGTTAATCCGATTCGGAAAATAGACCAGCAAAAGAATAGGGATTATTATTTTGTAGGGGGGATACCGAAGGAAGCAGACCACTAAATTCATGGGTCCCTTTTCGACCCCTTCGTTCCTCAATGATTTCTGGTATCCGACTGGAAATTTACGAATACCACCTTACTTTCATTGAGTCTCGTGCTGTCAGTAGCCTTATACTCTCGCCTGTAGTGATTTCAGACTGGCGACCTTGTTCCTTATCATAAAGTCTATGGTAATTGCTAACATTTGCTTAAGGCTGAGATCGCCTACGGCCCTATGCTTCTAATAGGAACAATAGGAATTAATATATACATATAAGATCTTCTCAGAATCTCCATTTAAATGTGTCTGTCCCGTGCTCCAAAGCCTTTTTATGTTAGCTTTTTCCAGGTAGTCAGGAAGTATCGTCTTGCGTCTATTTTTAACTTGGCCAGATAATACTTGAGAGTCAGTTACCTGTCACTTACGCAGTTAACCATTTGTAGGCACCCACATTATATTCAAGCTCCTTATTGGTCGTCCTGCCAATTTGCAGTGAAAAATTTGAGAGTCTTTGTTGAGAATTGTCAACTCCGGACTGATAGACTAACTACTAACTAACACTACTATTAGTCCACCGAGGCACCAAAAGAATAAGGATAAAATTACTATCTAGTTATTCGAACAAACTTTTCTTATTAGTTCGGCAGTTTTCGAATTATTTGCAACTTTTTCTTTGTAGGTATAAATAAATATCGTTTTTTTGTTTTAAAAGAAAAGTATATTTAGGAAAAATTAATTTAATATGTATAAAAAAAAATTCGCTATTTAATGAAAAGTGTTTATAGTGTAAGCTTATTCTTCAAAACATTTACATTTCGCAAAAGAAATGATTTGTTGGGTTATGAATGTTACACATTTCAAGCATACTTATAATTATAAAGCGGAAGTTTCATTTTTAGTTCAACATTTTATAAGTATGCTCGTGAAAGTACATATGTATGTACATACATGTGTCTATAGAATAGTAATAGTGTTGCTCTCTGCAGTAATGTTAATAGCAGCGAAAAAATCATGCTTTTTGGTTTTATGCAAAAGTAAAAAAAAATGATTGGTGAAATCTTGTTATACAAATGTAATGGCTACAATGTTAATGATATATGTATGATGGATACGTAAATGCATAAAGAAACACCTACATATATATTACATACGTTTGTTACATACAGAACATATGACTAAATTGAAAATAATCAGAATTTAATATACAAAATTAAAAGTTTAATAAAATACAAGTAGGTATTTATGAATACATTTAAACATATGCATTTTAACTCTAAATTATGGAAATATATATTATAATGATTTAATATTAATCAAATTAATTATGTATACCTTACATGTATTTCTTTCGGACCATCACTTACGGGGATAACCCCTACTCATGCAATACATTGTGTCAGAACTGGAAAATTAGGTTATGGGAAGGAGGATAGAGGGAGTAGTGTTTGTAGACATTCGATTTGTAATGATAGGTTAAATAATTTATTTAAAATTTTGTTTGACATATAAATATAATTTTGGTGCTCAAATAAATTTGGAATGCCTATGTTGAGCAAAATATTGGTAAATTGATAAATAAAAAATGTTGGAAATGGAAACTAAATAAAAGATGATACAATATATAAAATTATTTAAGGTTAAAGAAACTGATCTTGTGCTGTCAAATTATTTGATTAGCTACAAAAAATGTTTGTTTAATAGGAATGCAACAAAGCCATAACAAAAACAACAACGACACAATTTGACCTAATTCATAGAATGGTCAAATTGTCGAGTTAATTAATAAAATTAATTAATAAAACATTTTTTCGTATAGCAAATTTTTCGTTTTATAAAAAAATATCGTTTTTTGTTTTCGAAGAAATCAGTCAAGTCACAGAGCTAAATTCCGTTCGGAAGTAGAATTGATTTCGTATTTTGCTTCTATAGAAAACGTAAAACGAAAAAAATTTTCGAAATGAAACCACTCGTAATTTTCTATGTGGAATTGATATTTTAAGCCGTTTAAACTATTCAGGTCATCTTTTTGTCAGAACTCTGTCACGTAATTTATCAAATTGCTGCTGTAATTAAAGATATTTCGGTCCTTTTTGTCATGTTTTTTTTTTTTTATTTTGTCACAAATATTTTGTTTTATTTTTAAAAAGCTATTTATCCAAGCATATCACAAATTCCGTTCCAAATTAAAATGATTCCGTAGTTAAAATTCCCATCGGAATGGTTTTTTATTTAATTTATTTATTTAGATATATGAAAGTCTACAACTTCACACAGACTTTAGTAGCACAATTTTATAATTATATGTAAAAATATTTTGTAAAAACAAAACAAAAAAAAAAATAACAATTAAGGAAAATGTAAAAGAGTAATCAATAAATTGATATAGTTCATTAAAATTGGCACATATTCTTCTCAGTGGATCAGCATAAACAGAGTTCATACGGCAACATTTAATTCTATAGATTCCATTAAATCGAAAAAATACCAAACCGCTTTTTAGGTATTAAATATTACAACATAACAAAGAATGTGGCAAACCAAAAAAAGTTGCTTTAAAATATAAAGCTAAAGTAATTCAATATTTGTTTAAGAATTAAAAATGTAACAAAACTGCCAGAAATATCTTTAATTACAGCAGGAGAAGAAACTAAAGAAGAAGTTGATAAATTATGTGGCAAAGTTTTATGGAGTGGTCCAAAACAATATCCAATATCCAAAGATGTTCTAAATAGTTTAAATAGAAATATCAATTCCACATAGCGAGTTGAAAGTGGTTTTATTGCGATTTTTTACCGTTATCTTTAGAAGTAAAAGACGGAATCAATTCCACTTCTAAACGGATGATTTATTCTTATGTTGCCACATTTAATACAAGTGGTATTATATTTTTTTCGATTTAATGAAACTGAACGAAATATACAGAAACCAACCCCCTTCCGATCGGAAGGTAACTACGGAATCATTTCAATTCCGAACGGAATTAGTGACATTGAATTTTTAGGAAAACTGAATTTAATATTTATAATTAAATTATTTTTATTTTATTTTATTTATTTTAATTACAATTAAAATTATAATTAAAAGGAAATTAGCACTAGCAACTAAGGCTATCGGCTTTTGTGTCTATAATATATTCTTTTTATTACAGTTTTAAATTTAATTTTATATCTTGTTTTTGAGGTTTGTTAGCTCTATAAATTTTTAAATTAATTCTATGTTAGATTTTGTTGGTATTTTGAGTGCGTCTGTTGGGCTTGTATCGATCTTGTGTTTCTAAAAACATGGCAGTCGTTAAGAATATGTTTTGTTGTTAGAAGTGTTTGGCAGTTTTGACAGATTGGTTGCGGAGATTTCTCAATTAAATAATTATGTATAATTAAATTAAATATTTCTTGTGGAAAAAGTATTTTTTGTTAAAATTTATGTAAATACATATATATTTTTTAAATACAATTTTTATAAAGCAACCGTCTTTTATGATAAAGTTATTTTGTGAAAAAATATTTGTTGAGATATTTACTAATTGAGAATGTTCATGCTATAGAGATTTACAGCAACAATAATTTTATAAAAAAAATATTTTGTAAAAAAATATTTTTATCATCTTTATTATCTTTAGCCTTTTCGAATAAAAAAGTAATCTTTTATAAAATGGTTCGACAATACAAAAAATATATATTTTGACAGTTGACAGTTTAGAGTTAGTCAAAAATAACACGAAATATTCATATTTAAGAAAACTAAAATTTGGCAAACGTAATACAAAATATTGATTTAACTTTGTCAGTGTTTAACTGCGAAGAAAGCCATTAAATAACTAAGGAAAACTACGTTAGTTAGGCATACTTAAGGAACTGGCATTTAAAATGGTGGTAAAAGTCTGAGAAGTTTCAGCGTTTTGCACAAGCCAGCGGATTTGAATAAGCTTTCTAGAGCATATACATAAGTCCTTCTTACTAAAGGGCAGTTTAGACAGTAAGACTTTACGTACGTAAAATCTAAGAGAAAATAAAATGAAAATCAATCCGTATGAAAAAATAGAGATTAGAAATCGTATGGTTTTTTCTTACGGTTACACCATTGGTGTTACATGAAATGAAGTAAAATGTAAACAGCTGTTGTTAAAACAATAAAAAAAGGGAAAACAAATAAATAGAGCGCGTACTTGTGAAAAATATGCCAAATTAAAATAAAAGTAACAAGGAAAAGGTTCTTGGTGTTGTACTAGCCATTGCCAAAATAAAAAAAACTGGAAACCAACAACTAAAACAAAATTAAAAAATATTCACGTTCTTTTACCAAAAGTTTTTATTGTTTACAAACTTATTTGTGATGCCAACTGGATCTATTTTGCACTATATTCAGCGGTTTTCTGCTATTTTGACGAGTTTTGCCTTTGAAAAGTTAGCATTAATAAGAAAAACGCAACCCTGATCTAATGAAGTAGAAAAGTTTTTGAAAAATTTCAAAACATAAAGGGAGCCGTAAGACTGTCAAATTTCCATCCGTATTTTCTCTCAATGTCGAACAGTTTCATTACATATTATGTTACGTGTGACGATACTACTTGTACTCTTCTACACAAAAATATGACATGTCGTATTACTTGTAGTATAATGTAAACCGCCCTTAAGGATATGCAAACACATGAACAGCAAAGAGCATATATTAAAATTTTACTGAACATCAACAAGCAATATTATGAATCCTATGTTCACTTTGATGGCTTCAGATGTTGGTTTAATGATACTTCCATTTAAAATTGAAATTAAATAGAAATGCAGTTTTTCTTTTATAAATGTAGACGGACTTAGGACCGAAAAAGGTATACTTTTCTTTATCGATTTATAGTATCAAGTGATTGTTATTACGGAATAATATTCAAATAGCTTTTGGTGGTTAATAAGAAAATAAAAATTAAATAGGTGTGTTAAAAGAAGTATTTTTTTAATATAGAGGAAATGACAAAAATTTGTGAAGCCAAATGAGAAATTCTCACTTACCAATTTATTAAATCCTGCAATGTTATTTTATATGGATCTTTTGATTTAACCATATCGAATATTTCATCTTTTAAGTCTTCAAAATTCACCGATTCTGCGTTGACGGCTCGTATTTGTTCTTGGATGCCTTTAAAAAAGTAATGCAATGTTTGGACTGTCAAATAACCCTTATGCTGCACGTCTAAAATTCGAAAAAGATAATGCAAGGACTGAGGTTCATGACGATTGTCAAGTGCTAAAACGAAGTCTAAAAATGTTTTATAATCCATTTCACCATCAAAAGTGCGACATTCATCAAAAACGCGATCTAAAAATACTGAAGTTAGAGTGCCTGAACCATAGTCGGCCAATTCCTGTTTGCTCAACATGCCATTGTGATCTTTATCAAGGTTCAAATAATTTCCATACACCGTTAGTACAGAGGGCATGGAGAACCAATTGTGTTCTTGAGATTCTTTTGAAGTGTCTTCATCTCTTAATTCTAGCAGCTCTGTAAGCAGACCAGAAGCTAAAATGTCTCTTATCCGTATGCGTCCTGTGTGCAAGGGATCCAAAAAGAAAAAGAATTTCTTAACCACGGTACAAACGTAAAAACTTTGAAATGAAGGTTGAACACAGCTGCTAATTTGGGCCAATGTTGGAATAATATCAATTATATAATTTTCCATATCGATTTCTCTTAAGTAACCTTGGCCAACATCATCGTAAAAGGAAAGACCTATACGACCTTGTGTCAACCACACTTTACGCATGGTATAGTTAAAAACAGAAACAATTTCCACTTTACCAGGGTAACCAGAGTGACATTGGAGTTTGGCAAACAGTCGAGCAGTTAAATATTTTCGACATTTCGAACTTACCGCCTGCATTACTTTCAAATAATCATCATATCCTATTAATTGCTGACCTAAAGGCGTCACCTGTGTACAATGTTTTTCCAATATAGACCATAAGGTATTTAACTCTTCGTTGTCCAACAGCTCTTGAGAACGTTTTTGAAGAAAGAGGGAATGGGCTTCTTTACGTAAATTTTGCCTCAAAGTGTCATTAGCTGCTGGTGGGGCATGAAAAAACTTGGGTATGGTTGAAAACGTGTGGTGATTCTTTAAAGACAATTTGTTATTGGCCAAGACCTCAAGTGGCTCATTTATATCAAATGTATGTAATTCTTCTTCCGAAGGTTTTTGATGCGAAACTTCTATCTGTTCAAATTCTTTAACAATATCGGGATCTAACTCCATTATTTCAAGCACAACTTCTATTAATTTATTTTACTACTTCGTAATTTTTTCTCCCAGACGCCAACTGTTTACAAAAATATTTTCGAGACCAACTAACAACCAGCTGTTGCTTGTTTAAAAACAGAGTTGTTGAAGGGCGATCATGTCTGGGGTTTTTAAAAGTCGCAAAAATCAAAAAAAAAAGGCACTTACCCAAAAAAGATAAATTCTAGTTAAAATCAACTATATTTCATATATATATATACTTCAATAAAAATTTATTTCCTTTGCATAAGGGCCGTTTTGGTTTGTTAACGAGTGTCTATAACTATTATGAGTTAGTTTTTACTTTCCGTTCTGTTACGAAACAGCTGATATATTTTTGTTAACTAGTAATGTGTACATGGAATTAGCTTTTCTGTTCCATTCCGTTCTGTTGCGGACGAACCTGTTAAAATAAAACTTTGACAACTTTCTCAACAAAAAATTATTATTGTATTATTGTAATTTGTTTACACTATTTATTTACTTTATTTGTGGATTACAGATAAATATATTAGAAAAATAAGTAATGGAGAAGATAAAACTAAGTATATGCCTTTCAGAGAGAAGTAAAATACATATGTGCGTTTTTACGGGAGGAGTAACTACAAAAATGCGTTTGCAGAACAGATAGTAACAGAACGGCAAGAGAAAGTGAAGACTAATGAAGTCTTTAGTCTTGACAAAAGTCAAACTAATTTAAATCCAGTAGTAACAATAATGTTTTTTATATGAAGTTTGACTTTTATCAAGACAAATTTTTGTCAGGTATAGACTTACCTAGTGTCTATACCTGACAAGTGTCTATACGAGTACTTATAGTGTCTATACCTGACTAATGTATTTTATTTATATTTAATGTTTTGTAATTTTAAAAATATTTTTAGTAAATCACAAAAAAATATTTTTAGTGAAATTCTCCAAAATAGGAAAAAGTCGACATTATATATACATATTTAGCATCTACAAAACAAAATACATTGGTTAAAATAATAAACATCTGAAGGTACATTTTTAGTATATAATGAATTTGTTGTAGAGCCCATCATTAAGGTATTTGTCAGGTAGATTTTAGAAGATTGTTTCAAAAATAAGTTAAAAAGGAGATTTGTGTTGGACAAAAATATAGCCACTATGAAAATAATTATTTGCCCAACACAAGCTAGACTAATTTAGTATAGTTTGTAAACCAAAATGCCCCAGTATGGAGCTTCTTGAATTTTAGGTTTAAAATATTTGCACTTGTTTCTACTATAAGACAATTTATCATGTAGTAGAGTGTTGAAATAAAAATTATGTAGTCGTGTTTACACATTTTTATTTCACCAAAATTCGAAAGATAAAGAAAAAATTTTGTTAGCATGTTATATTAAATTTTGTTGTACGAATTGCATTTAGATATATTATAAAGTCTAGACTAACTCATCTCAAAAACTACAAAATTTTGTGTGGAGGTACCTTAGTATCCTGATCCCAATAGGAATACTTCCGCAAACATGTCTTATTTTCAAGAGAAAGTAGAGAATAAGCAGTGAAAGTATGCAGTTATTTTAGTAAGGATTAGACCCTTTATTTATTAAATACATAAACCATACTGAAGCGCTAACCGATAAGCTGAAAGTGCTTCAGTTATGGTTTATGTATTTACTTATTTTAGTAGGAATGAAAAACTTTATATAAGGTAAATACATAAGCCATAACTGAAGCAGTAAAAAATAAGGGTATTTGATGTGGATTGCAAAATCGAACCAAATATGGCAAGGACGCTGACGAAGTGACGGACACAGCTAGTGTATAATAAAACAGTAACTCATTTCCTGTCTGTCTGTGTTCGCATCACGTAAAAACTACTAGATGGATTTTAACAAAATTTTGTGAGGAGGTACCTTAGTATCTTGATTCCAATATAGAATGCTTTTTTCTGCAAAAATACCTTATTTTCAAAAAAAAGTGAAGAAAAAGTAGAAAGTACGCCGATTTTTTATTTTTTAACGATTTAAAGGTACTGCATACCTACTTTAAGGCATTAAGCGTGATATTTTAAACACTGCTGCGCAACAGATGGTGCTGTTTTAATATAAGACAAAATATGAATTTAAAGCGGGATATTTTAAGTCAGGTTGGCGATGTTTCAAAATAATTACAAAATATGAATTTCTTACTGCCAAATAGCCAATTGAATAAAATTTGTATTTGATTTGTATTTTTACCATGTGGTATTACATTGTTATTAAGACATTTTAAACGGCTTTTACAGAACTTTTCAATAATTTTTAGATTTTTATATAAATTTTAGAATTTTATCCAAAGTAAATGCGTAGCAGTCTTAAAATTTAGTTTGGATTACTTTGAAAGCAAAATCGAACAAAATATTATCAGGACGCACAGAACGTGTGTGGGCACAGCTAGTATTTAATAAATATAATGAAAATTCAAATTAGTTTTTTTTATTTTAAGAATTTTCTGACTTGTGCCGATTCAAATAAAAATTAAAAAACATTTGGGAAAAAGTTTGAAAAGTGTATTTGATTTTTTTTAAATCTAATTCAATTTTATTTTATGAGGGATTAAATGATTACAGTCAAAAATACATCATGAAAAAAGATATGGCTGAAATGCATCTGATTTTTCGTAGAAAGTTTAAAATCGAAACTAAAAAAAAATCCTTAAATATCATCGTGTAAATTCCTTCAAAGCTCTCTATATTTATTTATACGAGTACATAGAAGATTTAGGGCCATATTCATAAAAAATATATTTGGCTTATAAAATTTTCATTATTTTGTATGAAAATTTAATTTATAAAACAAAAACATTTTTTACGAATTTGGCTCTCAAAAATATTCAAAATTTTTAATTTCTTAATTAAGTTTTTTTTAACAAATTTTTTAAATGTTTTTGTATATTTCAGGTTCGAATATCAAAGTTGCTTCAGCAATTTTAAATTGTATATTAGCACGTCAATTATGTTTTGAAGATCCATCATGTTCAGCAATATTAGAAATTATACCCAGAGTGTGCGGTCCAATACCAGGTAAATATATGTGTTTTATTTCAAATTACCAATATCGTTTTTGAATTTCCAAATTATTTTAAAAGCATTTTTTCTTCTCTAAAAACTGGAAGCAAACTAACCCATTGTTCACACTGTTCGCTATATTCAACACTTAACCAATTTTTAATACAATAAGAGCTTTAACATACATAATATTTATTATTTTATTACAGTAGAACATGCCCGAAAAAAATAATGACAGGAGAGCTAAACTTGATTTGTATATACAATGAACATACATATATACAATGTACATATGTACTTATAAATATACACTCATAATACCACATACATATATAATCACAGGAATGCCATTAAACAACCACTACAAATAATAAAACTAAAGGACAAAATAAAAACACCAACAGCAAAAATAACAATAAATATGGCCTCAACAAGTTGCTATTAAAAACACATCCTCACTGGCACAAAAAAAAACAACAACAAAAAAGCCAAAAACGAGCAAAGTTGCCTTCTAATAGTAGAAAACTTATCCCAACAATGAGTTATTAGAGCGACAATTTTGGTTTATAAATCATGTAGGTACCATCGAAAATGTCTTTTTCATACTTAAATTCACGATCTAGTGCTAACGACAATATTGCTTTAAGAAAACCAATTACACTAAATTAAATGATCTGTTAAGAACTACTTGTTGGAATGATTTGTTGTCTAAGTTTTATAGTAAAATATATTCTTATTTTGAAGTTTGTGTACCTAAAATAAAAATTAAACCGCCAGTTGGTCCACCATGGAATTCTAAGGAACTCTCAAGGTTAAAAAACTTAAAAAATAAAAGTTATAAAAAATTTAAGAAGTCTGGTCTGACAATAGATTACGGAAAATATGCAGTTTGCCGTGCTGAATATAACTCTTTTAATCGTTGGCTATATAACAATTATATCAATGGCATGAAAAATAAATTTACTCGTGATCCGAAATCATTTTATACTTTTGTAAACTCGAAAAGAAAATCTAGCGGCTATCCCTCTGTAATGAAGTTTTGTGGATGTGAATCTAGTGATGAAAGTATTATTTCCAACATGTTTGCTGACTTTTTTGCCAGTACTTACTCCAACGATCAATTTAATGATAAAAATGAATATCTATACATTAGCCATTCTAACAACAACATTTGTCTTCAAACATTAAATTTGACTGAAGTTGTATATAACTTGAAGAAATTGAAGATGTCATTTAACCATGGCCCTGATGGTGTACCAAGCTGTATTTTAAACCGTTGCGCAGAGTTAATAGCTACTCCGTTAACATTTTTATTCAATATTTTTATTATAAAGGCCAGTACGCAGCTCTACGGAATTTCAGGTTTGATTTCTTTGCCTTTATTTCTACAAAACTAAAATTCATCATGTGGTCGTTTGTAGAAATAAAAATCATGTAGTCGTGTTTTTAAAATTTTATTGTATATTGTACACAAAAACATTATATATGTAAATACTGAAATGAAAAAAATAATATTTAAAAAGTGTAAAAAACATGAAATGTCATAAATTCCGTTACCAAACAATTGCCTAAACATTAATTTTTGTTTCAGTTGAAGGAAAAAAGTCTACACTTTTTGTTTTAACATCCCTGCAATACTCAAAAAACCCGTTTAGTTTTCTTTTTAGCTGCGTACTACCAAACTGATAGTCGCCTGAAAATTTTCAAATCTGAATTTCAGGCTGTTTTTTCTACATACAATTCTTATGGCAAACTGAAATTCAGTCGAGCTGCGTACCGGCCTTTAATGGTTATTTTCCTAAGTTTTGGAGAGAATCTTTTATTATTCCATTATACAAATCTGGTAATAAGTCTGAAATCACGAACTACAGGGGAATAGCTAAACTAAGTGCCATTCCAAAATTGTTTGAAAAAATTGTTGCTGATTACTACTGTCATCAATTTTCTTCTATTTTATCATCGAGTCAACACGGCTTCAGAAAGGGTTGTTCAACTACTACAAATGTTCTTCAACTAACCTCCTTAATTAACTCTGCTTTTATTGAAAAGAAACAAACTGATGCTGTATATACAGATTTTAGCAAAGCATTCGATAAGGTCAATCACAAGCTTCTTCTGATGAAACTAAACATGCTTGGTGTTACCCGCATTAGCCTTAATTGGTTGCAGTCGTATTTAACATGCCGTAGTCAAACTGTTCGTTTTAATAATCGTTCATCAAAATGTATTGCTGTTTTGTCCGGAGTTCCCCAGGGAAGTCACCTGGGACCTATTCTTTTTTCCATTTTTATTAATGATCTTCCCAGTGTTATAAACTCCTCACATGTATTAATGTATGCTGATTATGTCAAAATCTTTTATAGCTTCAAGCATTATGCAGATCATATAAATTTGCAGCGTGACCTCAACAATCTTGTTTTATGGTGTAGACACAACATGATGGTTTTAAATATTAAAAAATGTAAATGCATGAGATTTTCAAGGAGTGATTTTGGAATTTTGCTGGATCCTAAACTTAATTTTATATCTCATATTACAATGACTGTCAACAAGGCTCGAGGTGTTCTTGCATTTATTAAGCGCTGGTCAAAAGAATTTTCCGACCCTTACATCACAAAACAGTTATTTTTTGGCTCTGGTTAGACCTATCCTGGAATATGGGTCAGTAATATGGGATCCTTATTATAACGTACATTGCCAACTTCTTGAATCTGTTCAAAAATAATTTTTGCTGTTCTGCTTACGTGGTTTAAATTGGCGTGACGATGTGAGGTTTCCTTCATATACTAGTAGGCTTGCTTTAATTAAACTTCCTACTCTAAAAAGTCGTCGTATTATGTTAAATGTTTCTTTTATGTACTTTTAAGTACTATCAATGGTAATGCTTGTTGTGAATTTCTGTTGGCCAATATTAAATTTAATGTTCCATGTCGTAATATGCGTAACTTTATGCCTCTTTTTGTCCAAAATTGTAGTACGAATTACGCTATGGCTGATCCTATTGTGCAATTATGCAATCAATTCAATAATTATTATAAAAATATTATAAAATATTATAATATATACTTATTTACTTATTTATTTGATATTGGACGTGGGCGTTACACCTCCCATTCAAAGTAAATATTTATCATCCTGTTCCTTGGTAACAGTAATACGTGGCGCCTTGAAATTTCGCACCAGTAACCTCTGTAATAATTTCCAGATGTGTTCTAGATTAACGCGGGCTCCTGCCACGGTGCTCCAAACACCGAGTGAAATAAAGACGTAGACTAGCGCCCATTGTATAGTATTTTATACATATTACGATTGCCACCAATCGCAATTTGTACATTAATTTGATACAGCCACAATGAGTAGCAATTTATATAATATGGCAAGCCTTATCGAAGGCAAGCCTAGATCCACATTATAACCTCTTGCTTAGGGGTTTGGAGACTATCCAAACTCCTTCTGTTGAGAATGCAACAGCACATTTTGATCAACAATGCATCCACCCTGCATACATCGATCTTAAACCACAGCCACCACGTGTACCCCAGTAGGGGACCTCACCAATAACCGGTCACAGAGACAGGGGAGTCTCTGTGGGGCCACGGATTCCCGTGGTACCAGTCGTTTGGGCTCTGGTCGGGCCTCGAAGAGAACCCTTGATTTAACTCACAGACCTTTTCTTCCAGATTTAGGCTCTACGAACCCTAGCGTCTGGTGCCCCTATTTTCCCCGAGTGAACCGCTTTAAAGCATTTGCCATTCCTGCAGTGACAATTGGAACCCCCGGGGGTATGTAATAACTTACATAGTTTAGTCACAGACTGGATCGGAATAGTGGGCGTGGTACCTCTCATATATAAAGTGAAATATTATTATCGTATTTTTAGAGAGCGCCTTGGAAGTTTGCACCAGTAACCCCCATATTAACGAAAAATAGTATAGCTAAACACAGACTGAATTGGAATAGTGGGCGTGGTACATCCCATACAGAGTTAAAATTTATTATCGGGTTCCTGGCGATCTACAATAGATAGAGCATTGCAACTTTGTACGAGTAACCCCTGTGCTAATGCGCATAGTGTGCCAAAATACAGAGTAAATTATGACAGTGGGCATGGTACCTCCCATATAAAGTGAAAAATTAGTATCGTGTATAAAGAGAGCCATAATAGGTATGGTGTTGAAAGTGGGTACAAGTAACCACCATAACCATGCGAATTCTCTAGAAAAACATGGGCTGAATTGGGACAGTGAGCGTGGTACCCCCCATACAAATTGAAAAATAATTATCGTGTACCTAGAGGACTGCAGTAGGTAGCGCCTTTGGAGTTTTGCATCAGTATCTCCCATATTAAGATATATTATATAGAGAAATACAGACTGGAAAGAATGGTGGGCGTAGTATCTCCTATACAAAGTGAGAAATTATTATTGTGTACCTAGAAAACTACGATAGGTATTGTCTCTAAACTTTGCACACGTAACCCTCAGAGTAATGTGAATAGTCTAGCAAAAAAAAAAAGACTGGATTAGGAAAGTGGGAGTGGTACCTCCCATAAAAAGTAAAAAAATATTATCGTGGTAAAACGTATAGTGTAGCAAAAAACAGATTGGATGGGAACTGTGGGCATCGTACATTGCATATAAAGCAAAACATTTTGGACGTGAGAATAGCGTGCGTTTTGAAGTTAAAGTTTGGCCATACTTTTCTTCCAAGTGTTTATTGTATTTTTGTGGATGGGTGTAGCGAAGCGCACAGGGGATAGCTAGAACAGCTATAAAAACAGAAAAAATATCGCTTTTTTGCAATGCGCTCGAGGCTGAAATATATTTTTATTCCAATTATATTCTAGTCCTAGGAAGTTGTGTAAAAGCTTATTTCAAAGAGTATTTAATAAGCTTTAATATCCATGAAAAAAATTTTGGAATTTTTTAAATTTACATATGTTTTTTAATGTGGCTTAGTGAGTACACCATACAAATTTTAGAGTGCATAACAATTTTAGAATACGTTTTATGTTTTTAATACAAATTTCTTACATTAGACATTCAGTTTAAAGTATTTCAAAACTTTTTTCGTTCAATTTCCTAGAAATTTCCGTCATATCCTCGTATTGATAAATGTTTGGAATAAGAATTTTACAGACAATACAAGAAAACAAAAATTCATAAAAAGAAAACGAAATAAAAAATATACACAACACCACACTTAACTTAATTAAGAACCCCAAAACCATCACTTAACATTGCACTTATTCGGGATGTACCTACAATGAAATAAAAATAAAAACTTTCTTTGTCCTTTATAAACAGAATACATATGTATGTGCATATGAATGTAGATATGTACTTTACGATGTTCTACCTATATTTTTGTTAAACCAAATTATGAAGTAGCTTTGAATTTGTTGAACATAAAACTTGAAGTTTCTAAATAAATAATATTCATTCTTTTAAAACCTTTTGGAAATAAAGATCTTTTTAATACTAATAATTTTACATTTGGGGGCTCAACCTAAAACCAAATAAGACGCTGTAAAGACGAAAATTGAAGAAGAATAAAAAGACGAATAAATATGGAGAATGGAAATCTACTGCTTTGTGTGGTCGACTAGATGCCGGTAAGCCAACTTAGAGTAGAATTGGAAAAACGTGAAGCATCAGTAATTGGGTCGAAAGCTGTCCTTAAGTTTCGCCTAATGAATATTGTGGCGAAAGAAACTGAAAATGCAGAAGATGAAATCGATACAATGGAAGACCAAGAAAATGATTTTCTGCAAATAATCATCATTCCGAGAAAGCTGTTGAGCAGAATGTCCGAGAGAATCAGTCAGCCTCGACAATTTTTCCGGCAAGAGGACCAAATTGTTTTTTAAGTTTTAGGGATGTAGAAGGCGCGATAGAAACTTTTAGTGGTAAAGATCTTGAGGTATCCGTTGAGTACTGGTTGTGTACAATAGATGATATGGTAAGAATGTTTAAATGGTCGAATCAAGAAGCAATAATTTATGCACGAAAGCAATTACGAGGAGCTGCAAAGGCTTACTTATTTCGACAAACGAATATTTATTCATGGCAAATATTTAAAGAAAAATTAATTAATGAATTTCATTTACGAGTCAGTAGTAAAGATGTACACGAAAAGCTGCGTAATAAGAGAAAATTATTCACCGAATCATGGAGAAGTTATTTTTACAAAATGACCGAACTAGCATTTTCAATAAATTGTCGACGGTATTCAAGATCAATCGATTGATAAGATGATATTATATGGAGCTACAAACTTGGAACTGCTTAAAATTAAGTTTATTGAATACGAACGTCTTAAATCATCTAAAATTAACAACAAAATACAATCAAAATGCTTTAGTTGTGGAATATATGGTCATAGTGTAAATAAATGTCCAAATGCAAATCGAGGTATGAAATGTTTTAAATATAATAACTTTGGACATATTTCTAGAAATTGCCCGAGCAATACAGTAGTTAAACGAGAGGGTTTTAAAAACAGTAATATTTCTAATGTAAATATAATATCAAATCCAAGAGACGACCCCATTGTTATGGTACAAATACAAGGTTATCAATTTAAAGCATTAGTAGATACGGGTAGTTGCGTTAATTTATTAAAAAAGAAAATCTACTATGATATTGGAGAACCAATATGTATTGAAACTTCTCGAACTTTTGTTGGAATTTGTCAGAAGAAAGTTGCTCCTGTTGGACTTTTTGAAATTGTAATTCAAGTTGGTGAAGAAAATAACGAAGTTGAGTTTTACATTATGCCTGATAATAATATGAACTACGATGCTATTCTCGGAAGAGAATTTCTAAAATATTGCGAATTGCACATGGTTAATGGAGAATTGTTCTTAAAGCAAACACCTCAATTAAAACTTCAAAATTCTGTTGAATTATTTCTTGATAAAATTAATATTATAGAAAATGTCATTGAATTGGATGTAGATAATCAATTCAAAAATGTAGTTTACGAAATGTACAATAATTACTTTCCAAAAAAATGTATTAATTGTCCTATAAAAACTCAACTTATTTTAAATGATGAAACTCCGATTTATCAGCGACCAAGAAGATTAGCACCTTTGGAAGCAAAAGTTGTTTCAGACCAAATTGAAGAATGGTTGGAAAATGACATCATATGTCCTTGTGAAACAGAATTTGCCAGTCCAGTCGTAGTTGTGAGGAAAAAAGATGGTGGCTATCGCTTATGCGTGGACTATCGTAAACTTAACAAGGTAATACAAAAAGATAGATTTCCTATGCAAAGGATTGCCGATCAAATTGATAAGCTGGCCAATGCAAAAGTATTTTCAACAATTGATATGAAAAATGGGTTTTTTCACGATCCAATGCATGAAGATAGCTTGAAGTATACTGCTTTTTTAACTGCTGATGGACAATATACATATGTTCAAGAAAACTCCATTTGGTTTATGTAACTCTCCGTCAAGTTTTAATAGAATTGTATCCCATGTTTTTTCAGATCTTATAAAGCAAAAAGTTGTTATACAATATGTAGATGACATAATTATACCTTCAAAGGATTTCGAAGATGGTATTTTGCGGCTCAGAAGAGTTTTGGAGGTCGCAGCAAACAATGGTTTGGAAAATAATTGGAAAAAATGTCAGTTTTTAAAAACAAAAGTAGAGTATCTTGGATATACAATATCAGATTCCCAAATTTATCCTTCAAAAATAAAAATTGAAGCCGTGAAAAATTTCCCTTTACCCACAAACGAAAAACAACTACAAAGTTTTCTAGGATTAACTGGATACTTTAGGAAGTTCGTGAAAGACTATGGTATTATTGTGGCTCCTCTAACTAAACTTTTGAAAAAGGGCACAGTGAATATAATATTTGAAAAAGAACAACTAAATTCATTTGAATTAGTCAAAGATAAACTTTTAAATAAACCTGTTTTGCAAATTTATGATCCTTTAGCTATAACAGAGCTGCATACCGACGGAAGTAAGGTAGGTTTAGGTGCTATATTATTACAACGGCAATACCAAAGCGAATTTCATCCGGTTTATTTTTGGAGTAAGGCCACAACAGATGCCGAGAAGAACTATCAATCCTATGAGTTAGAGGTGTTAGCAATTGTAGAAGCGGTAAAGAAACTGAGATCCTATTTGCTTGGCATTAAGTTCAAAATAGTAACAGATTGTGCATCTTTTCAAAAAACAGTAAATAAAAAAGATATTCCGCCAAGAGTTAAAAGATGGACATTATATCTAGAGGAATATGATTACATAATAGAGCACAGGAAAGGAGAAAGAATGAGGCATGTTGATGCTCTTAGTCGAAGTCCAATTAATGTAATTGAATCAACATTAAGAGCATTTATAAAAAGGAAACAGAGTGAAGACGAGAAAATTATTGTATTGAAGAAAGTTTTAGAAAAAGAGCCTTATGTGTGTGATGAAATTCTAATAAAAAACGAAAAAAACAGAGATGATTTTGTCGTTCCTTAATTACTACAAAGAGATATTATTAAGAGATCACACGAAAACGGACATTTCGGTGTCCAAAAAACTATCGATGTGATACAAAAAGAATATTTTATTGATGATTTAAAGCCAAAGGTAGAGCAAGTTATTCAGAGTTGTGTTCAGTGTATAATTATGAATCGTAAACGTGGTAAACAAGAAGGTTTTTTGTATCCAATACCTAAAGATGACTTACCGTTAGTAACATTACACACTGATCACCTGGGTCCAATATCTACGACTTCTAAGGGATACAAATACCTATTGGTAATTGTTGATGGGTTTTCAAAGTTCACGTGTATTTATCCTGTTAAAACAACATCAGCGAAAGAGGTTATAGATCGATTCGAACAACTAGCTAAAGCCTTTGGTTATCCGCAAAGAATTGTGACTGATAAAAGCTCAGCGTTTACACATCACGATTTTCAAGAATTCTGTACTTCAAAGAATGTACAACATTTGCAAACAACCACATGGGTACCAACAGGAAATGGCCAAGTTGAACGTGTTTATGCTGTGGTAATAGCAGTCTTGTCAAAGCTTTCTATAGATGATCCAAACAAATGGTACAAATATGTTGATAAAGTTCAAAGATGCATAAATTCGACGTATCATCGAGTAATCAATAAATCGCCGCATGAGGTTCTTACGGGGGTTCCAATGAAAACAGAATTTGATATAAGAATAAACGAGATCATTCATGATAAAGCATTTTGTGATAAACGTGAAGAGCAACGAGTAGTTATACGAAATGATATATATAAGGCCCAAGAAATACAAAAAAAGACAATACGATAAAAACAAGAAAGATGCATATAAATACAACGTTGGTGATATAGTGGCAATTAAAAGAACGCAATTTGGAAACAATTTGAAGTTAAAAAATAAATTTTTGGGTCCATATTTAGTTACTACGGTTAAATGTAATGACAGATATGATGTTAAGAAAATTGGGATTACTGAAGGACCTAACATTACATCAACTTCTTCTGATCTCATGAAATTGTGGAGTATCTAATCGGAGACCGATAGAAGTCAGGATTGGCCGTGTGGATATGTACTTTACGATGTTCTACCTATATTTTTATTAAACTAAATTATGAAGTAGCTTAACATTTGTTGAACATAAAACTTGAAGTTTCTAAATAAATAATATTCATTCTTGTTAAAACCTTTTGGAAATAAAGATCTTTTTAATACTAATAATTTTACATGTACATATGTGATTAAAGAAGTTTGGATTTAATAAAAAAAAATTTTTTTTTGTTACATTGCTTATATATACATTCTTATGTAAGTACGAGAAAAAAAACTTAAAGCTTTCGAACGCAACTTTACAACTGTGTTGTACTTGTATAATAATGTACATTGCATACAAATGTAATATTGTTTACAAAATGTAATGTAACATGTACTCGTATGTAGTAAGTATCACTTTCTTTGGTCAAATTTAAAATATGTGGGTAAACAAATCTAGGTATTTTCTTTAAAAATAGAAGAGCAGTTTGTTCCCATAATTTTGAAAGTGGTCTAAATCATTTTTTGTTTCGACATATTGAACAGTTTACATTGGAATAGTTATGGTATATGAAACATTTTAATTTTCATTGTTATTAAATATTGGTTTTGATTAATAAAAATTTATTATGAAAAATGAGTTAACGGTAATTTAAGTAAGATTAAGACACATTCTCTTAATATTTCCTTTTAACCCATTTTAGTCGACTGGCTATTTAAATACCCAAAAAGTTAAAGTAGTTAAAAAATTCCTGCATTGGCCTGATAAGAGATAATGACTGCAAGTTGCTTTTTAACCGACTTCAAAAAAAGAAGGAGGTTATCAATTCGTCTGAATATTGCTTTTTTTATGTTTGTGCCCGCAGAACTCAGTCATTTCTGACCCGATTTTAAAAATTTTTTCTTTATTCGAAAGGAAATGCTTACAGATTGGTCCCATTTTAAAAGAAGTTCAGAATTTTGAAAATTAAAGGGCGTCCCCATACAACATACGTGTTTTTTACGTGTATTATGAACCGTAAAGGGCACCCTTTTAAAATTTTAAAAAACTGCATATCACTATAGCTGCCAATAATAGAAATTAATTACAAATAAACTTAAAAATTAAAGGGTGTCCCCATATGTAACGTCAATTTAAACATATGAACCATTGGAACCAGTGTAGACAATCACTTGAAAATTATCAAAATGTCCAATATTTATAATCAGAAATTAAATATTTATAATTAGAAGTTAAAGGGTGTCCCAATAGTTAATGCAATTTGATGTATATTGCAAAACTTATGAACCGTAACAGAGAGACGGTTGAAATTTACAAAGAACCTGTATAATCTAAGTCGTTTATAACATCAAATGTATAATTTAAATTTGGAAACTAAAGGGTGTCCCCATAATTGATATAATTTAACCTATCTAGCCCTATCTTTTTAACCGTTATAGACAAACACTTTAAAATTAGACTGAATCTCCACTACTATGTCCCGTATAATACCATTTATAAATATTTAAAATTATAAAGGGTGTCTCAATAGTTGATGTAAATTGATGCATGTGGCCTAACTTTTGAACCGTTTTAGACAGCCATTTGAAATTTAAAAAGAATCTCTCCTTTAAAATAAGTGTTTAATTTAAAATTGTACATTAAAGGGTGTCCCCTAGGTGCTATTGTTTAACCTATATGGCCATATCCTTGGAACCGTTACTGTGTCAGTAGTAATAAGTGTAAAAAAATAAACGGTGTCCTCATATCTGACGTAATTTGTCGTATATGGCTTTATCAGCTAAACCGTTATGGATAGACATTTGAATGTACAGAAGTTATATTACTATGTCCGTTAGAGCAACAAGTATAAAAGTATTTGATTTGAGTACTATTTCTTACAGATTATTTTCTTCTAAATTTTTAGTTTAGAACTGATGCACATATATTTGTTTTGTAGTCGGTTTTTTTTGCAAGAATTATGTATTTAATACTAGAGATTGATAAATGTGGGAAAAATTAAAAAAAAAATTCTTAATTTTTACCTTTAGTTTGAGAATTGGAAAAATTGCATTTTTTTGTTTGTCAAAAAATGATCAGAAAAAGGTTTCTCAAATTAAGGATAATGCGAAAAATGAAAAACGCCTGTACATTCTAAAAAGCCTTAGGTGCCGCATTTGTAATGTGAAAAAATAAAAGCGATATGTCAACTCACTTGGCGGTCGCACGCTAAAAAGTGAAAATCGGTATTTAAATACCCAACCGACCAAAATGAGTTCTAAATTTAACAATTTTCTTTATATTGAAATAATTCTTTTTGGCAAAGTAAAAGACGAATTTGCATTTTTTTAATTTATATACAGAAAATTAGAGGTTATTTAGACTTTGCAATTTTAGATTTATCTGTTGGGAGACTTCTATGGTAATCCAAGAAGCATGGTGCTTCAATTTTAAAAATCCAAAATTATTGATTTTTTTTTTGTATTTTAGCCATTTTACGCATGTATGTTTAAACCAAATGCCCCACTGTGCAGCATTAAACAATTATATACTGTTCAAGACTATTATAATTCCATTAAGAATTGCTAAAAGTATAGCTTTATTTTGTATAAAATTAAAAGAAATGATTTTGTCTCAACCAAATTTCTAGAAAAAGCATACAGGGAAAAAATAGCTGAAATTATGCTGGTTGAGGGTTAAAAGGGATGATGATGAATTTATTTGGAAAATAAGGAAGACCTAAAAACCTCATTAAAATTTCTATCTTGCCGATGTATAATACTGCAAGACTTGAAACAAGAGAGAAATGCAATGATATGATGAGTTTGCCTCCTCTTTATCAAAAATACCCCACTACAACAACTGTAAAGGAGAAATAACTTTAAAACGTATACGAGTAGTATATATATTTTTTATTTTTTAGTTATCTTAACGAAGTACGTGAAAATTTTATTCTAAGTATTTTTTTGCTTTAGTCTGACCATTCTTACATAATATAGATTGCAGGAAGGTCCTAAATTCAATAAAAATTTTACAAAGAATTTTAAAAAATGTAATTTTTTTTAATTTTCAAAAAAGTAAAAAAAAAATTTCAAAAAAAATATTTTTACAAACAATTTAAAAAAAAAATTTAATAAAATTTTAACAAACAATTTTCGATAAAAGTTTTACAAAGAATTTGCGAAAAATTTTGAAAAAATATTTTTATAATATTTTTACAAAAAAATTTCTATAAAATTTTTACAAAAAATTTGTGGTAAAACTTTTACAATAAATTTCGATAAATTTTACAATAAGTTTTTGACAATATTTTTAAAAGAAAATTTCGATAATATTTTTACAAAACTTTTCCTATAAAATTTTTGCAAAAAAATTTCGATAAAAATTTTACAAAAAATATTCAGTAAATATTTTACAAAAAATTTTCGATAAAATTTCAACAAAAAAAAAAATAAAATGGTTAAATAGATGATGCTTACAACTAAACACTACCCTAAGTAGATTAGATACAAGAGTGCTGATGACGGACGTGGCTGTCTAGAAAAAGTGCATTCCGCTCCTGCTGGTGTCTAAAAATTAAATTTTCCCAATTTTTCTTTAATATTATCACCTAATTTGTAATTTAATTAATTCTTTCTTAGAGAGAATATTAACGAACTTAAGTTTGATTATAAAATTTCATTGTTTTGTAATTTTTATAAAAAAAATTTGATATAATTTCTACAAAAAAATTTCCGTAAAATAATTACAAAAAATATTCGATAAAATTTTTGGAAAAAATTTTCAATAAAATTTTTGCAAAATTTATCGATAAAACTTTTACAAAAAGGTTACAATAATATAAGAATAATAAATAATAATTACAACAAAATTTTCGATTAAATTTTAACAAAAATTTTTCGATAAAATTTTTACAAAAAAAAAAGTTCTACATTTTTATAGTTTATTGAAGAACTTAAGCCTAAATAATTAATTAATTCATTAAAAATTATTAAAATAAAATTAAATCTATATATATATATAAAAATTAATGTTTGTCTGTATGTTTGTATGTCCTTTATAGAATCGTAAACTATGCATCTGATCATGTTATTGATCTTAACCAAAGTTGTAGCCCATGAGCCGGCGAATGTTTCTAAGTTGGTTCGATTAACTTCCGACAGGTGGCGCCACGGAAAATTACTCAAAATTATTTAAATCGTAAGCTGTGCATTTGATGATGATATGATCTTTAGCAAAGTTGTTGCGCATGAGCCGATGGAGGTTCATTAGTTGGTGGTGTTAATTTTCGACAGGTGGCGCCACAGAAAATTGCTCTTTTTTCTGAAAAAGTGCTGAAGGGAAAATTTTCGCGTTAGAGGTAGTTAAATAGAGCTAAAAATAGCGCGAAAAGAGTTAAGTTGGCATCCCTGAATACAACACTAATGTTTGCTTAGGGCCAGCAACGCGGACCGGGTCAGCTAGTTTACATTATATTTGTAATAATGAAAATCATAAAAGTAAAAACCGAATGTATGTATGTACATTATTGTGAAAATGGGAAACATATCAAATTAAGGGAATATTTAACATGAATCAGTAGTCATGTTAAATATTCCCTTCACAATAGGTATATAAGATTCGGCGTTGCCGAATATAGCACTCTTACTTGTTTTTTGGATCATTTTAACCCACTATTAATAGGGTTTTTTGTTCCTTTTATAAAAAGGGAAGAATAACTTTAACACACGGGTATAAAGGGTTCGAATATACATACCATGAAAATTTTCTCATTTACGTGGATGCTTAATAACTGAAATGGATATTGGGTATATCACTGCGATCTGGCGAGGAAGTCATAGGCGATACTCAGTTGGGAAGAGAATCCGATGAACATGGTGTACAATTTGATAAGACAAACTAACCCGCGAAATCCGTGTTTGTTGGAAATTTAGACAATAATTGCGATTAAGTTTTAATAGTTGTAATAATTGTGAACCAGTAATTGATACCAGTGCTTTCATACTGAGAATTGGAAACAGCCATTACTACATGAACACAAAGTTATTTCTGCCTGAATTGGATGATGTTGATTTGGTAAGAAGGTGGTAAGAAGATGTCATGTGGACCATGTATCCCGTGAAACATTTCGATTACTTCATATTTCCTAGTCGTGTAGTTTCTGGTTTCAGTGATCAAAACTGTTCTTTTAGGATCATTGAATTTCCTTTTATGTTCGTTCCCATAATATTCTGGCGTCAAAAAAATTTTAACTAAAAAAAAGTTTTTTTTTGGAAATTATATAAACTAAACAATAACTGCAATCTATAGGGTACACTTACACGGTCTTGTAAAAAAAGTTCAAGTACGAGATGCACACATTCTTTTAGAATTCTTTTTGTGGTTCTTTAACATGTTATTGTTCTACGCTCTTCGTGTTCATGAATACAAACACTTTCTGAGACACAATAATGTACATATGAGCGTACATACTGCATAATACTCATAGTATGTGTATATAATGATGTCACATCCCACTTGACCATGGTTTTTTGTTTACGATATTGTCGACAATCCAATGTAAATCGAAAATAAATCGAAATAAAATGACAAAAATGTCGCTCAGTTTTATTCCGAAAAGCTATCGATTTCGTAGGATTGCTAATGAAATTAGAAATGAAAGTTTGGCAATATACATTAAAGACAACTTTTCGAATGTTTATTGTCGAGAAAATGTTGAAAATGTCTCATGTTATAAATATTCGTTATATTTAGTAGATATCACCGATAATTAATAGAACATTTTCGGTTCGGATTTTACTTTCACTGTAACAAACTTTTATTTCTTTCGAATGTCAGGTCAAGTGGGATTAGCATAACATGTGGCCCATAAAAGTTCTCTTTTGTTTGGCTGGCCATGCAATAACAATGCAAGCGGCAGTTAAACATGCTTATATATATACATATATGCATGTGTGTCAAGCTCTTACTTAATACAAGTGCATAGCAAGGAAGGAAACATGAAAGGCCCTAACTTTCTATTGCCTTTAATTTCTGTTTTTACTGTCACAATTATTTTGTTAGTATCCTGTTTTCAATATAGAATACTTTTTTTCTGCAAAAATATCTTATTTTCAAGAGAAAGTGGAGAAAAATATTTTTTTTTACCGATTTAAGGGTACTGAACACTTTAAGAAATATTTTATTTTTGAAAGCGTGATATTTTTAAACACGGCTGGGCAACAGTTGGCACTGTTTTTACTGCCAAATAACCAACTGAATAATATTTGTATTTGAGTTGTTTTTTACTTTGTGGAATTAAATTGTTATTAAAATATTGTAATCACCTTTTACACAGCTTTACAATAAGTTATATAATTTTAGAATTTTATATAAATTTCGAATTTTATCTTTATATAAAGTAAATACTTAAGAGTCTTAAAATTTGATGTGGATTACTTTCAAAGCAAAAGCGAGCAAAATATTGTCAGGACGAACACAACGTGTGTGGGCACAGCTAGTTAGTAATATAAATTAAATGATTATAATGTAATTAAAAACTATGAACTATGTAGTATATGGAATATGCCAGTTTTTTCTAACATTTTTAATATAAAATTATTTATTAAACAATTATTGCAAGTTTTGACCTTTTTTAGTAATTTTATAATTGAGTTTTTACGCTCTAGGTCTTTTTTATAAAAATATTTCAATAATAATAATTCCCCATCCTATGAGTTATGTAAATATATACGAACATAATAAAAAAGATTATGGAACATTCAAAATACAATATTAAAGACTCGCTTGAATTTAAAAATAAAGTAAGAAATCTACATATAAAAGATGATGAAAAATTAATTTCATTAGATGTAGTATCATTATCTCCAAGTGTACCTTAGCAATGACTTAGCAATTCATACAATACAAGAAAAATGGGATATTATAGAAAAATTTACAAAAATAGAGAAATCCTTATTTTTACGTATTCTCAAGTTTTGTATAGAGGATAATAGATATTTTCAATATAATCAGAAAATTTATAAACAACAGAAAGGACTTCCAATGGGATCTCCTGCTTCTCCAATTGTAGCGGATATAGTTATGGAGAAATTTCTAGATTCTTGTGTTGAAAAATTATGTATAAAATTAAGTATAATAACCAAATATGTAGATTAGGGTGTCCCAAAAAATTTTTTTTTCTGATTTTCATAGGTGCTCAATCAAAATTTAAAAGCTTAACCCTATAAGCTTTTAGAATTTTCGGAATAGAATTAGAGGTCGCGCAAATGGAGTTTTCATAAAAAACCGTAGTTTTCGGCCTTTTTTCTAACTTTACTCATTACTTGCTTAATAGCCACGGGTTTCTTAACTTCTGAGGAAACAATGTTTAAGAAAAGTATCCAAGCTTTATTCCTGTGTAAAAACGTATATGTTTTGGTAATTATTTAGCTTTTTTAGATACCCTAAATTACAATTTTTCGTAATTTTATTTAAAAATTTTGTAATATTGCTTTAAAACTTTTTAAGTTTCAATGAAAACGAATAAAACTAATGATGCAGTTTAAAAGTCAACTTTATTCTAATTAATATTTATACAACAATTTTTGAATTCGTTCTAACCGTTCTTGAGTTATACCCATTTTAACTATTATACCCAGTATATGTTATTATAAGCTGTTTGCCAGTTCACCAAACATATCCAATCAACAAAAAGAAAACACAAATTTTTGTTTTGCTCTGTGTTAAATCATTTATTTATTTGTTTATTTCTCTTCTCAATTTCGTTTTTTCTACTCTTACTCTTATTTAAAACTATCCACTTCGAGTGCAATTTTAAGATTTCACGAGATATGTTACTTACCTCTTGACTTGTTTCCCACATATCTTTAACATTTTTTGCTATTATTCTGGCACTTTTTGTAACAGTATATTTTTGGATAAGATGTAAATTAAAAAATCTTTGCAAAATTTGCATTTCTGTCGGCGGTTTAGAGGGATCAAGGGCATCAATCATTTTTCCCAAAAGCCACACATTTCTTGTTTTCACAATATTCATATCTATTTTGAATAAAATTACACATTTAAGCTCTAACCAAAAATATAAAATAAAAAAAAATCTTACCGGTACGTTGACTAAATCTTGTATATATTTAAAGAAATCTTCTGTTTGATTCGTCGGTCAGATAACTCCAAAATTTTTGTGATATAAAATTGTAAAACGACAATATTTTAGCGGAAAATACACATAAAATAGAAATGACAGCATGTAACGATTTAGATCAATAAATGTCGGAAGTTAATGGCAGTTAAAGCCCCTATGTTATAACCTTGCCAGATCTATATTATTCATTCAATCCGTGAAGATATTTTGAAAAATTAAATTTAACGGGGAATTAAATTGAAATGAAATAATATTTTATTAATTCGCAGAAATCACTTTAAAAACACAGCTATAAAATTTTATGGAAATATAAAATAATTATAACGAAAAAAGTATCACCATTTTTAAGGTACAAACTATAAAAATAGTGTAACTAAGGAACTGTTAGGCCAAATTCTATTTTTCTTTTTTTAGTTGTATAGAAGATATCCCTCTTCAAAATCGCGTCACTGGTTTTTATTACTTCCATATAAATTTGAGGAGTAATTAACCGTTTTTTACAGAATTTGTTAAAATATTACAAAAATATTTAATATGTTGAATCGAAATGGACAAAAATATTGCCGAAACTTAAACTTTTTGCATATAGAAATGAAGTTTGGGAAACTTTCCTTAGAAATATTCGGTCCAAAAATTAAATCAACGTATTTATTGACAAAGGTATGCGTCAAGTTTGAAAAAATTTTGAAAAACCCAATTTTTAACAAAGACTTGATTTGCGCGACCTCTAAACCTCTTCCTAAAAATCTAAAAAAAAACTCAAAAATACTGGACCTTATAAGCATTCAAATTATGTTTGAGCCTCTAACAAAAAAAAATTTTGGGACCCCTAATATAGATGATTTGTTTTGTGTAATTTCTGAACCAGCTGTTAACAATATGTTGCAAACATTTAATGAATTTGATAATTGAATTAAATTTACAATAGAGAAGGAATGCGATTAAAAACTTCCATATTTAGATACTTTAATACACCCAATTCTTTTTTTACACGGTTTTGATTTAATATGGTTTGAAAATAAAAAATAATTTTTTTTTACACAATTTTATTCTATTTATTTGTAAAGATGTTTTGCGAAATATTTTTATATCAAAAATTTAGAGCAATTCCCTTTTTTTGCATACAAGCATTTTTACTTGTTAGCGCAATTGAAATGTGTTAATATTTTGTGAACTATCAATGCATCTCTACAAGAAGACGACGAAAACTACAACGTAAGGTCATTTCTTTAGAAAACAAAATTGATATTTTAGATCGCCTTCGAAATGGAGAAGTCTCAACATTTCTTAGCAAAATGTTCGGTTTAAACGAAGCCGCAATAAAAACTATAAACAAATTAAAATTCAATTAGGTAATCGTTGATTTATTCAACGAAACTATCTCTTAAGTCGTCATTATACACTAAAGATGCAAATAAACGGTGCAAATACACATTACCTATATTTAGATTTAGTAAAATAAACATGAATTCTTGTTCTTAAAAAATGTCTCACTTTTCACTTATTTCATGTTTTAGAGATGAGGAACCAATCAGCTATTTTTGTATATGATCAATGTCTTTTTTACACGGTTTTTTTACACGGATTTTTCTGGAATCAATCTACCGTGTAAAAACAGAATTAGGTGTAATTAGAAAGAAGAACAAATTAATAATGGGTTGGTATGAAAACCCACAGCTTCGGGTAGAATTATTATTTATTATTCTAAACAAAATAAACGAATAATTATAAATACAGCAAAGAATTTAATAGAAAGAGTGTTAACCATTAGTGACAGAGAATTCCACCGAAAGAATATAGATAAAATTAAAAAGATATTAAGCGAAAACAATTTCCCAATTCAGCTAGTTAATAGATTAATAAGGCAATACAAAAGTAATCGAAAACCAAATACAAGAAATGAGACAGAACCAAAGATATATAAACCAATAACTTATGTACCGGATTTATCTGAATGGTTGGAAAAATCCAAAATATTTGATACACTTAAATACAAGATGGCATAAAGAACGTATAATACATTAAATAGACTATTTAGCAAACCAAAAGATTAAATAGAAAAATTAGATATGTCAAATTTAGTGTATAAAATACATTGTAAGGGAAATGACAAAGAGAATTGTCATAAAGTATATGTAGTTACAACAAAGAATAAACTGAAAAAGAGAATAGCTGGACATAAATCAGACCAGTGATACAGGGTTAACATCAGTTTGCAAAAAACAGCATTGTCTTCCCACTGTTCAAAAAGTAATCACTATCCGAACTTTGAAAATGTATCAATTCTAAATTTGGAAAATAATTATAAACGTCGTTATATGTTAGAAATGTTACAAATAATTAAAGTTCCGATTGAAAAAAGAATAAATTTTAAAGCCGATACATATGTATATGTATGTATAAATGTGAAATTATTTTGGTTTTTCTAAAAATTGTTTGAATATTTTTTAATATAAGAAATTTTATGTAGATATTTAAATATGTATAGTAGCCCGTTCAGGCTGCCACGAAATTAAGTCATTTCGTGATTTCGGCCGAAATTAACTTGAAATTACGTTATTTCGCATACATTTGAAATTAACTCATTCTACTTAATTTCGTCGAAATTAACTTGAAATTACGATAGACAACGCTACATTTCTTGCAACCATGACCATATTTACAACCGTGAAAGTGGGCTTTTGTCAGAAAATATTTAAAAGCCAAATGAAATAATGGAAATATAAACATAATTGTACATTAATTTTGTTGTAGTGCTGTTTTTAATATTCGTGTATATTTGAAATTAATACGAAAGTGTTGTGCAAAAGATTTTTTTTCAAAGAATAAAATTATACAAATTTAACTAAACGTGATCAGCTGTTTGCGAAATCAACTCAAATGTCAAAAAGCCCAGTATGAACACTTTAGATTTCGTTCGTAATTTCAGCTCGAAATTACTTAATTTCGCGGCAGCCTGAATGGGCTTTAGGTTTAAAAATGTTTTTATCATTCGTAGTAACATTTTATTTGTTTTTGAAAATTTAGTTTTTGAATGTTTTGAAATGTTTGTGTTTTACATTTGATTGACAAAAAATTTGTTCACTCATTTTAACACTACGTCTTGACGTGCCACTGATTTGTTTGCACATGAACAAAGCGTCGGCAGAATAAGGAACAATAATTTGTTTACTTTTTTCTGTGTGGAGAAAACGTATAATATGCATGGTCCGACTGAACATAATTTTCTGTTTGCCGTCAATGTTGTTTGAATACTTATAGCACAGCAAATACAATCTGCACTCTGGATCAACAGATGGCCTTCTTTAAAAGCCAAACTTACCTAATAAAAACAAAATTTGATGGCAGACATCGTTGTGCAAACAAATGTTTGAACAATGCTGTTTGAACAAGAACATGACATCGACAACGACGGTCTTCACGAAAGGTTTTGATGTGCGCACATGAATTTGTTCAATGGTTGAACAAATCAACGGCTCGTCAAGACTGCATGTAATATTTTCATTCATTTAAATATTATAAAACTATTTTTATTTCCTGACGATGCTACCCAATGGTGTACCGAAATATCGAATATAAAAATAAATTGAAATATTTTTTATAAAAAACACCTAGAGCGTAAAAACTTAATTGTAAAGGAGAAATTTTCAAGCTCTTCGCCAACGAGATACTGTTTTACCAACTTTGCTCTTGCTAGACAAACTAGTATTTATGCATTTTATTTTTAGACTTTCAATAGTTTTTTATTATTTTTTAATATTCAACGATGTAGCGTATGGGTTGTCTTACTTTGAATAGCGAGGATTTTAAATTTACTAAATAAGGCATCTTAAAAGGCCTTTTAACTCCTAAATTTTCTATTTACTACAAAAGGTTAAACACTTACATAAATTTATGCAACACATATAATATTTTATCACAAACGAGAACCTACTAGCTCGTACATTATCTTTTTTTCTTCTTTACTTATGTATGTATTTCGGCATGTAGGTTTGGTGGCCATGGAAGCTTATTATAGACCAGTAAAAAATAAAATTAAACATTTTAACGAGGATAGTTAAAAAAATGAATCTAGTTTTATTTTAAGCTAGATGTGCCCACACACGTTGTGTGTGTCCTTACGTATTTGCGATCCTATAAATCGGAAGTAATATATTTAGCCAAAAAAAGTATCCTATATTGGAATTAGGATACTAAGGAACATGCTCACAAAATTTTGTTAAAATCCATCTAGTAGTTTTTACGTGATGCAAACACAAAGAGAAAGGCAGACAGAAAATTAATTACTGTTTTAGTATATGTATAAGATATAATTATTTTAGATACAATTTAAAATCAATTTCTTAAATAAAAACACATAATACTAGACATAAATTCACGTATGAAAGTTGTTTTTACAAAACCCGTTTTCTAGATTTTTTTTTTTGTAAATAGTTAATTCAACTGATTCGCTTAATGTAAGGTATGTAACGTCGTGTGATTGACGCGTTGATTCGGATATTGGAATTAAATCAAAACAACAAACTACATCTATCCGAACAAGACAAATCCATAACAATGACTATATTAACGAAAATTAATAAAATGTCAAAATGCATGATTTCGTCCTTGTAATTGCCTAGACTTAATCTGCTTTGCGGACCATCAATGCTTAAACAATAAAATTTATTAACAGTTTTGCAAAATGATCAAGAAAAATTTCGACAAAGGAGTACTTTAAAGGAGTATGTTTAAAAATCATTTTAATGTGTTTTTTTGCTGTTTATCTACGCGGTGTAAATAACTAACATAAATTAATGAATACACAATCAAAAGTGAAATGAAAACAACCTAACCCGTAAACAATTCACTAAAAAATTTGCAAGAGGTGGATAGAATGAATTAAATTAAAGAATAAGTTATGAGTACAACATTACTTAAATGTTTATTACTTTAGCCGAATTACCCCTGTAAAATTCATGTCCTCAGGAGCATATTGTCTTGGTGTTTTCAAATTACATTAATATTACCGAGGCTTGTACGGGGCATAACTAAAAGATAAACATCTTTGCGGTCTGACCAGAGTCCAAAGAATTGGCACCACAGGCATTTTGATACATGGGACACACCAGTGCGCAGTAGGGCAGAATCAAAATATTTTGGAAATAACAGCTATTTGTAAATGACTAACTGCAGAGTAGACATGTGCATTTTAGTTAATTTTAGAGATCGCTCATTTTAGTTCAAAGTAAAAGAGTGAACTAGATCAATCTTTTAGTTAAATCGCTCTTTTTCCTTTTGAACTATGATTTGTGCTCTGAACTACTTTTTTTAACCTTATTATAATTTTATTATTAATAATTTTCAAAAATAATAAATTCTTAAAATGGTTATTAAATTGTATGGCAGTTCTACATTGTTGGCAAAAAGAGTAAACATCAATAACGAACATACGTATATTTTAGTAGTTCAAATACCTTTAATAGTTCAAATACAAAGTCATAGTTCAAAAATTTAACTAGGTAGACATAAAAATTTGAACTAGTTCATTTAGTTCAATTGACAGAATAGTTCAATTGAACTAGTTCGTTCGTGAACTACCCAAGTCTACTGCAGAGGAGTATCTCAGCTTAAGTTTTGGCGCTATGTGGTCTCACAGTTGGGTACATCGCCCCTGAAAACTCTTTTAGAGCTTGGAATTTCATTAATTTTTATTCGGTTTTTAATTTTACCTATAAAATAATGTTTTAATCTGTAAATTATGTTTTAAAATGAGCGAGTTATAAATATTTTAAAATTAAAATTTTTGATTTTTCGATAACCTGGTTTAGTTTTTTCAAAATATTTGAAACAATTTTCAGCAAATTTTTTTTTTAAAATTCCAAAATTATTGAATTTTTGTGTATTTTTGCTCAAAAAATCTTATTTTTTTAATAAAAAAAAATTTTTCTAAAAGAATTTGTAGGAGCGAGGTACCCCATTTTGAGACCTCATAGCGCTACCCGTGGCAATTGGATGGTGCCCACCGTCAAAACTTAAGCTAAGGAACTCCTCTGCTATGCTTGCGCCAAATTTTGGAGCAATCGGCCAAACCCTTTACAAATGGCAGAGTTATTTCCAAAATGTTTTGATTCTGCCCCAATGTACATTTTACGCTTTGTGCTGTGTAAATTGTCACATGTTTTTTTGCAAAATATTTTTGACAGAGCAAGTTTTCTTGCTCAAGCTTGTTTTTTTGTGGGAAAGACGAATAGAAGCCAAATGAGTCTGTACTCCTCTCTTACACAAAAATTAAGACATGCACAATAAAGTTTACCCAGTGGAGAGCAGGTTTAATGCAATGAAATTTTCGTAATAAAATCTAACTAATGTCAGAAGAACGCAGTGTAAATGTTTTAGATTCTGAGAAAGATTTGAAATCAAATCTACTAGATTGCGATATAATATAAATGCAATATCAAAAACATTCAATGCCCTCGTAACTATCAGCATCTGCATTATATTCAACACATATGTATAAGGTTTTTTCTTTTTTGATTTGCGTTTTTTTGTGATTATTTGCAGATTATGTCCTTAAGCTGAATAATAATAAAACCAAAATGGTTTTTGTTGATGATCTGTCTTTTTAATGTGTAGAGTGCGGGAAATTAAATTTCATTATATTTTTATGTTGTTTCTTTTTTGGGCTCGTTCTTTCTGACAACTGTCCATATTTATGATTTTAAATGCTCTTCACATTTAAAACAACAGCAGTAGTCGGTCAGAAGCATAAAGAAAGATTTATGTTTGACATTATGACTTCTTTTTAAAGAAAGAAAGAAAGAGAGAAAGGGGTTTTTGTAGCAGTTAAACAATTTTGTTGCAAATAAATTTTCTTCTTATCATAAATTTTATTTTCATGATTTTTTATTTCATTAAATGTCAAGTGATTAATACCACACGAAGTATATTAAATTTAAATTAAAATACAGAAAGAAAGAACCATAATAAAAAGATATGACTACAAATAGTCATCTGAACTGCAAAAGGGCCTTCGCTTCGCTTCGCTTCGTACAATAAAATGAAGCTTCAGATGCACAATTTTACAATATATAATTCTATTTGTTGTTTGTGTAAATTCAATGAAAACGAAATATCTTTGCGAAACTAAAAATGTTCAATAGAATGTTATTGATTTGTTAGTGCATCTTCTAATAGTATAAATACTTTGTTTTACATATTTTACCATAAACCCAACTCTGCAAGAAAATCATTTGTAACTAACATTAATTATCTAACATTATTTAACTGCCAAGAAAACAGCTTTTTAATAAATGCATATATCTATATATATAAAAATAAGTTGCATTGTGTTAGTAATTGATGTTCTCTTTGTTTCTGTGTATTGGTTCATGAGTTATAGCGTGAATAGTTGTCGTGGTACCGCCCATACAATGTGAAAAATTATTATCGTCTTCCTGTCGAACTGCAATAGATAGCGCCTTGAAACTTTGGAATTGTATCCTTTGTGCTAAGACGCATAGTCTGCCATAATACAGAATGAATTGGGGCTATGGGCGTGGTACCTCCCATACAAACTGAAAAAATATTATTGTGTATATGGTGAACTATAATAGGTATGGTCTTCAAAGTGGGTACAAGTAAACTCCATACCCATGCGTATACTCTAGAAACAGGCTGAGTTGGGACAGTGAGTAGCCACCATACAAAGTAAAAAATTATTATCCTGTATCTAGAGAACTGCAATAGGTAGCGCCTTGGAATTTAGCATCAGGAACCCCCATATTAAGATACATTGTGTAGAGAAACACAGACTATACCTATTAGGCAATAGGTATAGTCTTGAAACTTTGCACAAGTAACCCTCATACTAATGTTCATAGAAAAATACAGACTGGATAAGAAAGTAAAAATTGTAATCGTGTTAATACGTATAGTCTAGCAAAAAACAGGTTGGATGGGAACATTTTTGACTTGAGAATAGTGTGCGTTTTCGCGTTAAAGGTTGGTCATACTTTTCTTCCAAGTGTTTATTGTATTTTTTGTGGATGGGTGTAGCGAAGCGTACCGGGGATAGCTAGTACATTAAAGTCTGCTTAATTGTGCTTAGAATAAGCCCTCAAAAACGGCTAGCAAATGTTCAGGATATAGTACTTTCTGGTTTCTTAAAATTTGAATTCAAATCCAACACAATAAATAAATTATTTTTGCGCCAAATTTTATTTTTAAACCCACAACGTTTTTAATTTGAATAAGTTTTTCATCTTGCTTGTATATATAAAAAATAAATATTAAATTACTTTTTGCTTTAACATTCAAAAAAAAAAGTTCATAAAACCGGCTAGCCGGTTTTTTAAACCCTAACCCGAAACCGGGTTTGGGTTTCATGCAATTTTTCGGTTAAACTCTAGCTACTCAGATAGCCTTTATCAGTCAAACTAATGTAAGGGATGCAATTTAGGGTTAAAAATCATTCTTAGTTAGGGTTCCATATCCAATGGAAAAAAGGCCCCCCCTAATGTTTTCGCTACAAATTTCTGTCCCTTTGTCAGGACTTGCTATCTCTAGAACCGTTAAGGGTAATCTCTTGAAATTTTCCCACAAGTTGTGTTACTATGGCTGATATAACAAAAAATACTAAAACTTATAAGGTGTTCTGAAAGAGACCTGTCTTTATTTCTTGAACCGTAAGAGACAGACACTTGAAATTTACACACAATAATTAAAACTATGTTCGCTGTATAAACAAGTAAAAAAAGCTAAACCTAAAAAGTAAAGGGTGTTTCGACAGTGACCCGATTTGCATGTTTATGACCTAATTTTTGGACCTTAGTTCGTAGTCCCTTGAACTTTTAAGAGAAGGGTTATTACTATGGCCACTATAACAAATAGTAAAAATTCAAGGGTGTTCCGACAGTGACATGTTATTCACGTATATGGATGTGTTATTATAATCGTCATAGATAGACTCTTAATATTTTCATAGAAAGTTTTTACCAGGGCCGCTATCACAACAAATAATAAAATTTAACATAGTGACACAATTTTCGCGAATATGTTATTATATATTTAGTATGTAAAATAATGTCCGCTATAATAAATAAATAAAATTAAAATTAAAGGGTGTAACGAAAGTAACACAAATTTATGTATGTAGCCATATTTTTTAACCGGAATGGGTGCATACTTTAAATTTACACAAAGTACAAAAAATAAAACATAAATTTAAAGGGTGTTTCGTTAGTGACATGATTTTGCATGATTTTTGAACAGTAATAGGCTAACACTTAAAGGTTACACAGTAGATTAAATTAATCAAAATTGAAGAGTGTTCCCTAGATTTCGCTAATTTGAAGCATTTGGCCTTCTCTTCTAAAAGTTATAGGCAGCACTGATTATGAAGCCAACCATATTTACCAAATTTTCGAAATTTATAGATAACAGCAACGAGTTTTAAAATTTTTTCTAATATTATATTTTTCTTGTGTATAAATGTAGTGTAATGCGTTAGTCTGCTATCAAATAAAAAAAGATCAGCTCAATAGTTTTCTTACATGTAAAACTATGTGGTTTTAAATATGAGTATTCCAATATTTATCACACTTTTTAGTTTATGTTAACATAACAGTGCCATAACATAACATAAATCAGTAGCATAAACTGCTAAAAGTGTTCTAAGCAGGGACCGAAAATAACAGTTATTTTTAAAATTTAAAATCAAAAAGTCAGGTGGATATAATTTGTCTATCAGATATTTGAATACAGCATATTGATGCTGTTATGCTAAGGAATAATAAACTTAAAAGACTTTAATTTTTTTGACTTTTATCAAAAAGTCACTTTATAATAATGTTACGAAAGAAGAATTTATCCATTATAAGCTCTGAACAACAATACTCTCGAACTACAACAACAACATTAATGGCTTATTTTCTTACAATGATGGAAGAAAGAAACGCCTCATACAAAAATTCGCATTTACGCATACACACACACACACAGATTAAATAAACACTCTTCTGTTAAATACACAGCCACATACATAAATACAAGCATAAACAAATAAACAGCCACACACACAGGTATAAAGAAATAAATAGCCACAAACACAGGTATAAAGAAATAACCAATCACGCAAACAAAAACAAGAGCAATAACAGTCGAACCTGCCAGATATGTCTGGAATAGAACATTCTGGTGCTCTTAAAGCACCTATATAAATGAATCGTGCTGGCGAGTAGTATGGCAGTATTAATTTGAAAGTCAAAGAGTTAAGTTGTCGAATCTTAAGAGTGTTTAACAGTTTGCTGTATTTTTGAACAGTGGTGTTAAGTAAATAAAGTGACTTACAGTAAAAGTAATAACAGTGTGTATTTATTTTGCAATTAAAAGAACCCAACGTAAAGTAAAAACGTAACAATTGGTGTCAGAAGTGGGATTGTAGAATAAAATAACTTAAAAAAATAATAAAAATGAAATTTGAAGATCTTAAAGTGGAGCAGCTGAAAAAGGAGTTGAGTAAGCTGGATTTGCCAACAGCAGGTAACAAAACAGAACTGCAGAAGAGGCTCATAGATGAATTCAAGCGTCGTGGCATGGACATTGGCGCATATGAGTTTGATGAAAAAGAGATGACAGAGGTATGTAGCCGTGAAACAACAACAGCAAGTAGCATGGACCTCAATACGATGTTTGCCGCTATGATGGAGAAAATGGGAGAAAACTCTAGAATGCTTCTAGAAAATGTAAACGGAAAGCTAGTCGAAGTACAAGAAGCTTCTAGAACAAACAGCGAGAAACTACTGGAAACAGTAAATGAGAAACTGGAGAAAAATCAACAACTTCTAGCTGAGATTCAAGAAGTTTCTAGAGCGAATAATGAGAAACTTTTGGGACAAGTCAACGAAAACCTTCTACAAATTTCTGAAACTATTAATAAGCGAGTAGACGACGTAGAAGTCAAGTTCGACGAAAAAATCTCTGCCGTGGAAGTGCAACTGTCCGGTTTAAACAGAAAAGTGAATCTTCTAGAAACTAGTGGCGTCGAAGTACAGGTAAAGGATGTCGATGTAAAGCTGCAGGAGCTCGAAAACAAAATTATGAGCCTGGAAATAAGAGAAGGTCCAGCACGAGTAGTGACTGAAAACACAAATAGGATAAAAGCTCCCAGTTTCGACGGCACCATACCCTTCAACGTCTTTAAATTTCAGTTTGAGACAGTGGCCAGTAAAAATCTATGGAGCAATGAAGAGAAAGCGATTGAACTGATTCTGGCACTTAAAGGATCTGCAGCAGAAGTCCTCGAAAGCCTACCAACTAGCTGCAGAAATAATTATGAGGACATAATGGTGGCGTTACAGCGGAAATATGGCGGCGATCATAAAAAGGAGCTGTATAGAATGGAGCTACGCGGCAGGCTGCAGAGAGCAAATGAGACGCTTCAGGATTTCGCCATGGAGATAGAGCGCTTGGTGCAGCTAATATACCCTGGGGAAAACCATCCCCTTCTAGAACAGTTCAAGGTGGAGGCATTTGTTAATGGTATTCGTGACCCAGATATTAAGCACGCAGTTTGCGCTAAGCAAAACACATCCTTTGCTGAAACCATTGCTTACGCTCTGGCTCAAGAAACAGCAAAAGTCATTTCGAGGCCGCAGTCATAAAAAGTGCGAAAAGTTGAAGTTGCTGCTGAAGATGAAAAAACAACAATGGACGACATAAAGCAAGTACTTGAGTCGGTAAAGAAAGTCTTAGATGAAAGACAAGGTAAGACAAACGCTAAGTGCTTTAATTGCGGCAAAGTCGGCCATTTTCAACGAAACTGTAAGGCAGCAAGAAAACGAGCCAGATCTGTTTCGCCGCCAAGAAACAATAAACGTGCGACTCATGGAACATCTCGAGAGTCGTTAAACTAAAGAGAGCTAGCACTACGGGGCATGAGCTAGCTCCCACAACCGAGGGCCCCACAATCTCCATATCTGTGATGCAGCAGCAAAACAGCAATCTTACTGCAAGCGGGTATATCAACGGAGGAAAGCGTATTCTGACAATAGACACAGGAGCGTCGCAGTCTATAATAAGGCCCGATTTAGTAAAGGGAAAACTGCATCAATTGAATAATGTCAGTCTGCGCACCGCTACCGGAGAATTTGCTACTGTCTATGGTAAGGCCAAAGTCAGATTAACTATAGCCAACATGAGTGTGGACCATGTGTTTATTGTTGCCGATATCGTGGACGAAGTTATTATTGGCGCAGATTTTATGATTATGCATGGAGTCGATCTGCGCATGGGGCAACAAATAATGATCTGGCGAAAAGTCGAAATACCCCTTGATATTGGATATGTGAGTAAATTTGCAGTAAGGAAGCTGGTTGCTGTAGCATTCGAGAAATTACCACCTCAGGCAGAAACTGTGATATGGGCACGTATGGAGGAAGATTGTGAGGACAACCGGTTGTGGGTGGTAGAACCATCAGCAATTAAGAGTGAGACAATAACAGCAAAAGCCCTCGTGAAAACCTCTAAGAATGGAAAAATTCCTGTGAGAGTGTTAAATCTATCCAACAGTGAAAAAGTAATTGGTAAAAACTCTCAGATAGCTCAATGTACACCAGCAGAGGCCATAATTAATTGCGAGAGAGACTCAGAGCCTGAAAAACTGTCAACTAAAGAGCGCGAAATACTAGCAGAACACGTGGGGAAATGGGTAGCAGAGCTGGAGCCACCTGACAGAAACAAAGCCAAGCAGCTGCTACGAAAGTACGCCTGTGTCTTCGCCCTAAAAGATAAAAGCCAAGGTAGAACGGCAATAGTGAAGCATGAAATAAATACTGGCGAAGCGAGGCCCATAAAACAAGCCCCCAGGAGCATTCCCCTAGCCAAGCGGAGCGAAGTAAAGCAGCTAGTCAACGAAATGGAGCGAGACGGAATCATCGAACCATCTTCGAGTCCCTGGAGCTCGCCGGTAGTTTTAGTAAAGAAGAAAGATGGCAGCACTAGATTCTGCGTTGACTACAGAAAGCTCAACGATGTTACCAAAAAGGACAGTTATCCGCTACCAAGAATCGATGACACCTTGGACACGCTAGCAGGAACCAAGTGGTTTTCTACGCTAGATTTACAGAGCGGTTACTGGCAAGTCGAGATAGCAGACAAAGATAAAGAAAAAACTGCTTTTAGTGCTCTCGATGGTTTATGGCAGTTTAATGTTATGCCATTTGGTCTCTGCAACGCTCCAGCCACCTTCGAGCGTTTAATGGAACGAGTGTTAAAGGGACTCAATTGGAAGTCATGCCTGGTGTATCTGGATGACATAATTGTCATGGGAAAGACCTTCGATGAACACCTAAGGAATATGGAAGAAGTCTTCAGGCGTATATCAGCGGCTGGACTGAAGCTCAGTGTTAAGAAATGTGCATTGTTTCAGAAGGAAGTCAAATACTTGGGGCATCGTGTAACAGCAGAGGGCATATCAACCGATGAAGATAAAATACGGGCAGTAAAGGACTGGCCTCGTCCTCAAAATCTTCACGAGTTTCGAAGTTTCTTGGGACTCTGCACATACTACAGACGATTTGTGCCAAATTTTGCTAGTGTTGCTGCGAGCCTACATGAGCTAACCAAAAAGTCGCGACCTTACCAGTGGAGTGAAGCAGCCGAGGAAGCATTCCAGAAGCTCAAGGAATTGTTGTGTGTGGCACCTATCCTGGCATATCCAGTAGCTGGGCAAAAATTCATGCTAGACACTGATGCGAGCGGATATGGAATAGGAGGCGTGCTGTCGCAAGTGGTAGATGGGACAGAAAAGGTTATAGGCTACTACAGCAGAGTACTTTCGAAGCCTGAAAGAAACTATTGCGTAACGCGACGAGAGCTTCTAGCAGCATTGGAGTGCATAAAACACTACCACAAGTATTTGTATGGCCAACATTTTACGTTGAGGACAGATCATGCCGCACTCAGGTGGTTGCTGCAATTCAAGAGCCCTGAAGGACAGCTTGCACGCTGGATAGAGCGTCTTCAGAGCTATGACTTTAGTATTGAGCACAGAAAAGGAGGCAAGCATAACAACGCAGACGCCCTTTCTAGGCGGCCATGTGATCTGGGGTGTAAGCATTGCACAAAGGCGGAGAGAAAAGAATTCGTTATTGATGTTCGGCTTACACATATAGAATCTAGTGAAGACTGGCCGACTGCACAAAGAAACGATCCCATATTGGCAAAAATTATAGCAGCTAAAGAGGAAGACAGAAGACCGACGCGAAGTGAGATCTCACCAGAAAGTCCACTGGCGAAGGCATATTGGGCCCAGTGGAACAGTCTAAGGCTGAAGGATGGCTGCTTATGTCGCACCTGGGAAAGCACAGACGGCAAAACTGTGCTAGACTTAATCGTCGTGCCATCCTCCAAGATCAAAGAGGTCATGAAACAATTCCACAATGGTCCTAGCGGAGGTCACCTTGGTGTAACAAAGACGCTGGAAAAGATAAAACAACGGTTCTATTGGGTCGGCTGTCAACAAGCCGTAGCCGAGTGGATAGCCAATTGCCAGGAGTGCATTGCAGCAAAGGGTCCAGTACGAAGGAGTCGGGGGCAGCTTCAGCAGTACAATTCAGGCGCTCCCTTTGAACGTATAGCGATGGACGTAGCAGGTCCCTTCCCTGCTAGCAATGCTGGAAACCGATACGTTTTAGTGGTCATGGACTATTTTAGCAAATGGCCGGAAGTATATGCCATTCCCAATCAAGAAGCCAGAACGATTGTAGACGCTTTTATAAGCAACTGGGTGTGTCGCTATGGTGTTCCCTTAGAACTACACTCCGACCAAGGCCGAAATTTTGAATCCGTTATATTCAAAGAGATGTGCGAGGTATACGGAATAAGAAAGACCAGAACGACACCGTTACATCCGCAATCTGATGGTATGGTCGAACGATTCAATCGAACCCTGGAAGAATACCTGAGAAAAGTGGTCAGCGCACATCAGAGGGACTGGGATGAGCATATACCCAAGTTTTTATTGGCATATAGATCAGCTGTTCACGATTCCACCTCACGAACACCAGCGAAAATAGTCTTTGGATCTGAGCTAAATTTGCCTGCAGATTTAGAGTTTGGTGTTAAGCCAACATCGGCAGAAGGAGACGGCGAAAACTCTAGTCAGGCGCAAAGGGACCTTCAGGAGATTCACGAATTCGTGCGGAGTCGGATAAAATTAACCAGTGATAAAATGAAAGCCAGATATGATCGAGCTGCCAACTCTGAGGGATTTAACGAGGGACAACTGGTTCTACTTTTTAACCCACAACGGAAGAAAGGATTATCACCCAAACTACAAACTCATTGGGATGGACCTTATAAAGTAATAAAGCGGCTAAACGACGTAGTTTACAGAATACAGAAATTCCAGAGCCCAAGATCAAAAATGAAAGTTGTGCACTTGGAGCGGCTAGCCAACTATGGAAAAGGTACATCTGTGTCTGTTCGGGACGAACAGGTTTGAGGAGGGGGTAGTGTTACGAAAGAAGAATTTATTCATTATAAGCTCTGAACAACAATACTCTCGAACTACAACAACAACATTAATGGCTTATTTTCTTACAATGATGGAAGAAAGAAACGCCTCATACAAAAATTCGCATTAACGCATACACACACACACACACAGATTAAATAAACACTCTTCTGTTAAATACACAGCCACATACATAAATACAAGCATAAACAAATAAACAGCCACACACACAGGTATAAAGAAATAAATAGCCACAAACACAGGTATAAAGAAATAACCAATCACACAAACAAAAACAAGAGCAATAACAGTCGAACCTGCCAGATATGTCTGGAATAGAACATTCTGGTGCTCTTAAAGCACCTATATAAATGAATCGTGCTGGCGAGTAGTATGGCAGTATTAATTTGAAAGTCAAAGAGTTAAGTTGTCGAATCTTAAGAGTGTTTAACAGTTTGCTGTATTTTTGAACAGTGGTGTTAAGTAAATAAAGTGGCTTACAGTAAAAGTAATAACAGTGTGTATTTATTTTGCAATTAAAAGAACCCAACGTAAAGTAAAAACGTAACAATATATTTAGTATGTAAAATAATGTCCGCTATAATAAATAAATAAAATTAAAATTAAAGGGTGTAACGAAAGTAACACAAATTTATGTATGTAGCCATATTTTTTAACCGGAATGGGTGCATACTTTAAATTTACACAAAGTACAAAAAATAAAACATAAATTTAAAGGGTGTTTCGTTAGTGACATGATTTTGCATGATTTTTGAACAGTAATAGGCTAACAGTTAAAGGTTACACAGTAGATTAAATTAATCAAAATTGAAGAGTGTTCCCTAGATTTCGCTAATTTGAAGCATTTGGCCTTCTCTTCTAAAAGTTATAGGCAGCACTGATTATGAAGCCAACCATATTTACCAAATTTTCGAAATTTATAGATAACAGCAACGAGTTTTAAAATTTTTTCTAACATTATATTTTTCTTGTGTATTCAAATGTAGTGTAATGCGTTAGTCTGCTATCAAATAAAAAAAGATTCAGCTCAATATTTTTCTTACATGTAAAACTATGTGGTTTTAAATATGAGTATTCCAATATTTATCACACTTTTTAGTTTATGTTAACATAACAGTGCCATAACATGACATAAATCAGTAACATAAACTGCTAAAAGTGTTCTAAGCAGGGACCGAAAATAACAGTTATTTTTAAAATTTAAAATCAAAAAGTCAGGTGGATATAATTTGTCTATCAGATATTTGAATACAGCATATTGATGCTGTTATGCTAAGGAATAATAAACTTAAAAGACTTTAATTTTTTTGACTTTTATCAAAAAGTCACTTTATAATAATTATTTTTTGACCGATATTTTTTTGGTCAAAAATAAAAGTTAAAATTTGACTTTTATTTTTTAAGTCAAAAATAAAAGTTAAAATATGACTTTTATTTTTTAGGTAAAAAATATAAGTTAAAATTTGACTTTTATTTATTTATTAAAAGTCAAATTTTAACTTTTATTTTTGACTTAAAAAATAAAAGTCAAATTTTAACTATTATTTTTGACCGAAAAAATATAAGTCAGATTTTAACTTTTATTTTTGACTTAAAAAATAAAAGTCAAATTTTAACTTTTATTTTTGATCGAAAAAATAAAAGTCAAATTTTAACTTTTATTTCTAACCGAAAGAATAAAAGTCAAAAAATAACTATTATATTTTGACTTTTTTGAAAAAAGTCGTAACTGTTACGGTCCCTGGTTCTAAGTTTGAGGAAAGTAAAAATATTGAATAGGCAATAAAATTATTATTAGTTGAACGATTCAAAGGAAATTTTCTGTTTTTTTTAAGGAAATCCCACAATTCTCAAAATAAATGCCAAAACCCCAAAATTGAAATTAAGTTTTTTGAATAGGCAATAAAATTTGAAATTAAGTCTTTTGAATGGGCAATGAATTTTTTTTATCTTTTTTTTTTAAAAATCCCTCAATTCCCGAAATAAATGCCAAAAATACCAAAATTGGAATTTTTATGTCCTACTCTATATATGCTCATAAAGTCCACATATATAGAGTAGGGGTCATGAAAGAAGTTATAGGCAGACAGTTGATATTTACGGAGATAAAGAAAAATTAGACACTAGCAGAATAAATTGTATATACATATCTGTCTCGCATTACACTCTACTAGTGTCTAATTTTCTTTATCTCTTTATAATAAAGGACTTAAGCCTGAATAATTATTAATTCATTTAAAAAATGATTCAAATAAAAATTAAATTTATAAAGATAAAAACGTAAAACCATACATTTTTTTAATAAATAAAAAATAGCGAAATAGAGTTTTCAAAATAAAAAAAAACATTGAATTATCACCCACTGTATGATAAGCATACAGTGGTGAATTATCACCCACTGTATGTTAAGCACCCACATGTTAAGCATACAGTGGGTGATAATTATAAATAATCCATTTTGTGGTGCCTGCAAAAATATAGAGGAAAGGTGAAAGTAAAGTGGTAGGATGGTGTAAGTTGTGAACAAATTCTAGGTAGAGGTGTGCCTAAATCACGCCAATGATTTTATAGACTTTATGTTCTCAAAATAAAGTGTTACCAAGTAGAAGCTGTCTTGTAAGAAGTTATGTAAAGGACATGTTGTTTTACTCTCATTTACAATCTTGCTTGCCCTTATATTTGTTTATATTTATTTATATTTTCAATTTTATTTTTCTTTCTTTTTCAGTATCCTGCAGTACAGTTACTGTAACAAAATGCCAAGCGGCTTTAAGAACCCTACAAGCCTTTCAGTTCTTTCGTCCCACATGCCTGTGTAAAGAGCCCGGCATGGATCCAGATTGCAATCATTTTAGAGATTTTCTATTTGATCATCCTTGTGGCTTTGTGCTTAAAAAAGGTAAGTTTTAAAAATTTAAACAACTTAAGTGATTTTTAATTAAAGAATAAAATTATTTCTTTCTTAATTTTTTATATCACGTGTTAGATTTTATTTTCTTTGAAATGTACTGACTTACGTAATTGTTTTGATGAGAAAACATTAACTTACAAAAAGGGCAGCAAAAAAGAATGATAATCTATTTCAAAAGTTTAACTTTAGACGTTTCAGAAAATAATACAATAAGAAAGTTTAGTGTTAAAACAAACTTTTTTTTTGTGTACTATTGCATAATAAATTTGGTTTTAAGTGTTTGATATCTCTTTGGGAATGCATTTGTAGTTGCTTTTATTGTTACGAAAAATCTAACATCGGAAATACTTAGTAGGGACATAAATACTGTTACAACATTGAACATACCTACTATATCTGAATTGAACATACCTTTTTATTATCATATGACAAAGAAAACCGATATTTTCAAAATGCTCCGCCAGCTCGGAATTGGTCGCATGTTCGTCTATAGGTGCGTAAAAGTGTTTAAGATGACTGGAGATATAAAAGACTGCCCAGGTCGTGCCGCCCACGTACCGTTCGAACACAGCAAGTCATCAATTCTGCGTCATATCAAGAATTCGGCGAAATACTCTCCGAAAGCAGAAAATCATGGCTCTTGAGATGAATATTACGCAGAAGACAATGAGTCGTATTATTAAAATGGACTTGGGACTTTCAAACGTCGTACGGTATATTTGTTAACTGCATCTTAAATCCAAACGTCTTTTGGTGAAGTACGCTGATAACTTGCACAGAAAAATCTTGTTTACGAATGAAACAATTTTCACCTTGCAGGAAAAATTTAACAAACAAAATAATAAAGTATATGCGCGGTCTTCTAAGGAAACATCTGAGCTCATTTCGTGGGTCGAAAAGGGTATTCATATAGCTGAAGTTATGGTTTGGTGGGGTGTTTCTTATAATGGAGTCACTGACTTGCATTTCTGTAAACAAGGTTTTAAAGCATCAGCCAAAGTTTATAATGAAACTGTTTTGGAAGCCGTTGTGAAGCCACTTAACCAATCTCTTTTCAAAACCAGCCGCAAACCTGGCTTCAAAACAATTTGCCTGCTTTAATTTGCTCTGAGAATCTAGCAGTCCTGATCTAAACCCTCTTCATTACAAATTGTGGACCATTTTAGAAAATACACCAACATTAATCCTCTTAAGACTGCATTAGTTTATGCAATTTTCTAAGTGATGAGGTGCGTGCAGCTATCGATGATTGGGCAGTGCGGCTTAAGACTGCTTGAAGGCCAAAGGCGGACATTTCGAATAAGATGAAACTTTTTGTGTAGAGTATATATCAACAAATATATGCCAAAAATTTTGTCCATAAAACTAAATTATTTATTATTTTATACCATAAAATATATGTAACAGTATTTATGTCTCTACTAAATAAGTAAGGCGAACTGAACAAATCTTTTTTAGATCGGGTTTCGTAAATAAATAGTATATGTCTATTCTAAGAAAATTTAATCCTAGAACATTAGAAGACGTAATTGGGGGATTCACAAGGTGTCATAAAATCATATTTTTTAAAATAATAACTTGGAAAAGTATGACTGTTGTGAACAGCGCCCCTCATATTTTATTCTACTATTTTATGATTGTCCATTGATAAAAAGAAAATTTTAAAGATATAAATTGCAGCTTGCAAGTCGCATTGCAGGCTGCTCGAATAAGGCGACTTAGTCATGCGGCTCAGTTTTCTATTGAATATGTATGTATATGACAAAACAATAAATATAGAAACAAAATTTTATTATTTTAGAACGTTTTTCTGTTTGAAACACAACAACAATATTTTTAAACTATTATAAAATATTAGAACATTATGACAATATGACATGTAATGTGCTGTTTATGTAACCCAATTGAACAAAACGTCTAGAAAATTTATATACATAGGAAAAACTCAAAAACTTGAGTGCTTTTCATACAAATTCTCTAGACGAATTGTTCAATTGGGTTACATAAACAGCACATTAGTATATCTTCTGAATCCTCCAATCGATAAAAAATTACATTTTTAATATTAATTTTAATACTAATCATGGTAGAAAAATAGACGGTAGAACCCATAGATAACACATAAATGGTCAATTCTCCAAATGTCAAAAACGTGGCTATAAATGTCTTCACACATACGGGTACGGTGTGAATTCAACACGCATAGGGGAGTAAAATTTTTTACTTTCATTAACACACTATTACGCGATATATTGTTGCACTTTCCAATTGTGTAATTAATTTTCAATTTTTGCAATAAGAACTTATTCACAGTTTAATTTATTTTTGATTTAAAAAAAAAAAAAATTTATTTCATTTTGTTGAAATTTGTTAGGTAAAATTTATTTGTTCACAGTATTGTATTTTTTTGTCTTTTAGGGGATGAAAATTTTCAATACAAAAAATAATAATTTAAATTACTATATAAAGTTTTTCGCACATATAAATATATTAGCAAAAATTCAAAAATATATTTTTTTAAAAAAACATAAGTTTAAGTAATTTTAGCATCTAAAATTGAATGTAAAAAAATATGTTTTTTTACAAAACATTTTATACAAATATGTGCTGTTTAGGTGCTGTGGGGAAATTTTTTTTAATAACCAACACTTATACAATTTTGCCTACCAATACATTCTTAGACTTAGGTTTTTTGACAAGAGACTTAGGTTTAGGTAGAACCGTTCTCTCTTTATTCTGTGACAATTGACATTTGACAAAAATAAGAATTATGACATTTCCGTTAAAATTGTGCTACCGTATCGATTATTATACATCCCCTGTTTTTGTTCTTTTTTGAAGTTTGTTTTAAAACAATTTATTGTAGAAAATCACATAAAGAAAAAATATTTCAATTTTGTAAAAGAAATTGGAAAATAAAATTTAAATAATTAAAAAAATATATCAACTTTATAGGATTTTTAAAAAGGTTTCCTTACGTTTTTAAATGAAATTATTGATAATATTTTATATGTAAAGTTTTATATGTAACATTGTTTCTTGTTTTAAAGCAAAACAATGAGCTGTGTATTTCAAAACTGTGAATGTATAAAAAAATATCAACTTTTCTGCCTTGGCATGCATTCGAAATCAGTGGCTGGAGGCCTGTAAAATTTCTGAAGCAGACTTGCCAGCAGAACCATTGGTGTGTTTGCAGATGTGTCGCGATTTTGTTCCTTAATTTTACAGCGGCCTAGACACGATCAAAATGTTGAATCACAAACTCGTGTATCGCTGGATGAGTCGTCAATAATTAATTAATAATTAATTTTTAATTTGATTTTGTGTTGTGAACATCTTGCTACCAGTGTTGCAACTTCCATCTCAAAATACAGATCATTTTCTATTAATCTTGGAGATTTCCATCCAAAGCCTGGTCAGGCTCAAGGGTTAAAGGGTATTTTTAAAACAAATTTCTATTAAAAAAAAATTGTTTAAAAAACATCAGTTGAAAAACGTATTAACTCCTTGAAAAGAATTCACTTAGTATTATTAAATAGGAAAATTAATTCCCTAAAAAATATCAGTTAAAAATTTTATATTTGAAAATTTATAGTTTAAAATTTAATTATTTCTATGAACAATCTTTTTATGATTAAAAATTGTTTCTTCTAATTTTTATAATTACAAATTTTTTAAAGGCTAGTAATCACTTTAAGTATTTTTTTTTATATATTTTCAGCTGAAAGAGATCCATATCCTATAGATGCATTGCCAACATGCAATCATGCCTTATCAGTATGTCAGCAGGAGAAAAAATGTTTAAAACTTTTCGAAGACTTTAAGGCACATTGTAAAGTACGAGACAATAAATGTAAAATGGAAAACAGGTAATTATAAAATAAAAAAAAAGAGAACTTCTCTTATTGGATGTGGTAGTTTCTGAAGTTATATTTAAAAAGTTGCTGTTGGCACGAAATTTTTTGATTTATACTCGTATAGAATTCAATGATTTTGGATAAATTTTTACGATTGCAGGGTTGTTATTGGTTTTAAGGGCACCGGTTGTTTGTAGGGCTAAAAGAAGTCCATCAAGAAAAGTCTAACATTGGTTGATTCTGTGAGCAAAATGTTTATTTAGGCTTTATTTTCGGCACAGCCCCGTCCTGTTGGCAGTCTTTTACATCCATTTCATATAATTTTAATGCCTGCAAAAATTTATGTTCTTTTGCTTCATGAGTTTAAATTGTTCACGGTGGTGTTTTCGATAGATGTTACGTTTAGTTAACTGATTTGCTGAACAACGAATAAGAGAGTCTGCTTCTCTAGAAATATTTTTTCAAAATTATGGGAAAAATAAAAAAATGGGTATTCATTTTGGTTTTAATAATAAATCAGTCAAGTGCGAGTAAGACTTACACACGTAGGGTTACGTAAAGTTCAGTACAACTTTAAAAACACAAGTTGTTAGTTTTTTCACATCTTATGGGGCATCCTTTAATTTGATATTATTTTTTTAATATAGAGCACAGTACTAAATACCCTGTGTAAATATCAAGTTTCTGCCTATAATGTTTAGAAGAGATAGTCAAATTCCTCAAATTTGCGACATCTAGGGAACACCCTTTTATTTTTATTTTTATTAAATTTATTTAGGTTACTTGTTGTTACAGTAGATATTGTAAAATGTAATCTATAGTAAATTTTAGGTGTCAGTCTATTACTGTTCAAATATAAGGACTTTCTAAGCGGCGATGGCAACACATCTACTGTAAAAATTTCAAGAGTGAACCTATTACGGTTCAAAAAATAAGGCCATATACTTCCAAATTACGTCACTATCGGAACACAATTTAATTTTTAAGTTTAATTTTGTATACTTCTTCATAAAGCGAACATAGTTTTAATTACAGTCTGCAAATTTTAAACAGTTGCCTCCTACAGGTCAAGAAATAAAAACATAAACCCAAATAGCAGTTGTTTACCTTCTGGGAATAACACTTCTCTATCGGAAAACCCTATAAGTTTTAGTGTTTGTTGGTATAGCGGCAACAGTTATACATCTGCTGTGAAAATTTCAGGAGTTTACCTATTACGGTTCCAGAGATAGAAGGCGCTGACAGATAAACGAACAGACATTGTAGCGAAAACAATAGAGTGATGTCTTTACCCTTTGCGTAGGGAACCCTAAAAATGGTGTTTTTTTTCTTTTCGGTGTTTTCTTATGTACCGTACTCTTCGGGTTTACAAAAGAAAGCAAACTATGACAACAAAATGATAACAATTGCGTCAATAACAACTACTGAACAATAATTATCAGAGCGTTCACACTATGCTTGTAAACAGAGTCGGTCGTATGAAAACGGTGCGAGGTGCGCATTGTATCCACACCTATTTTGATAAATAAATTTTGTTATGTTGCTATTTTTTTACTTTCCATGATGCTTTTTCTAAAAAAATAAAACAAAAAAAGAGCTAAAAAGGAATACAGCACCGTCTTAACTATTCGTCCCTATTTGAAAACGATATTATATTACCAGCTTTTGTACCAAAGAACTTAACGTTTCGTTTTCAATTAAAACTTTAAAGCAAACATAATTTTACCCATTGGATTCAACAATTTGTACAAATAGCAATAATAACAATGATATCTAAAACAACCCAAGAGCTGCTTTTTGAACTACCAATTGTACTTTTTATATTTTTTTTTATTTTCAATTGACTGCACCAAACTTTTCTACACTCGTATGTACATATGTAAGTGTTTTTATAATAATAATAAAAAAACTTTTTCTTCCCTCTTATTTTCAACTATTACAACTATCATTGGTAATTACAATGGTTTTGACTATGACTCCTTAATTAATTATTATGGCCACAAGCATATTTTCAAATGCTTTTGCATGCAACTCTTGTATTGGAAAAATATTGAAATAAAAAGAAAAACAAAAAAATAAGTTGCTCAACATGGCAACTTTATGCAGCACAACTCATTTATATTTTATTCTTTTTAATGTTCTTACACAGGTACATAATATGAATGTATATACAGAATATAGCATTGTTTGCAACTACACATACATATGTACCCTTTCACAAATACATTAGGGTGGATGCGGTGTAGGAAAAATAATAGTTATATCAATATGTTTTGAAAATATCGATATGAGATGCTAAGGTCAAACTGCATATAGCTTAGCCACTATTTTCTGGTGCTGTACTGACAGTAGAACAATCAAACAGATTTACTCCCAGTGAAATGTTGATCTAGATATAGTCACTAGGTCACAGAATCTTACGTGCAGACATTGGAAGCTAATATCTCTTTCCCAATTATTTATTCCCAGTGCGCGTCGCAAGCCCCAACTTTAAAAAATCAAATAAACACAAGGAAGTAAAAGTATTTAAAGGGTGGTTAAATTTTTAAGGGCCGGTGTTGGTTTTGAATAAAACACAAATTATTTAGGAAATTATTGTCATTTATTTTTATTTTGATAATATTGGTATGGATCAATTATATGTGGAACAAAATATCCACCAAATAGCAGCTGCGACCTCGCCGGCACACCTCCATCCGATGTTCCAAATTTTTGATAACGCTGAGGCATAATTGAGGTTCTATGCCGTTAATGTGCCGAATTATCTCATCCTTTAGCTCTTGAATTGTTGCTTATCGACGTACACCTTTTCTTTCAAATAACCCTAAAGAAAGAAGTCCAACAGTGTCAAATCACATAATCTTGGCGGCCAATTGACATCGCCACCATTGTTTCGTTAGCTGTGTGGCAAGTGACACCGTCCTGTCGAAACCACATATCGTCCACATCCATATCTTCCAATTCGGGCCATAAAAAGTTCGTTGTCATCTCACGATAGCGAACACCATTCACAGTAACTGTCTGACCGGCCTCATTTTGGAAAAAATACGGCCCGATGATGCCGCCAGCCCATAAACTGCACCAAACAGCCACTCTTTGTGGATGCATTGGTTTTTCGACAATCACTCTTGGATTATCATTCGTCCAAATGCGGCAATTCTGCTTATTGACGTATCCACTGAGCTGAAAATGTGCCTCATCACTGAAGATGATTTTCTATGAAAATTGATCATCCAATTCATAATAAGCCTGAATAACTTTAACGCGTTGCTTGATTATGTACCTTTGCATGGTTCAAATTGAGCTAGTCTGAAATGTCAAATTAAATGTAGAAAAAACTTGACGTTTAGGTGTGGTTCACATTCAACATTGGCCCTTTAAATTTAATCACCCTTTACAAGCTTAAACTCGAAACTTCACGTTTTTCTCAGAGAAGCGTTAGTCAAGAGAGTTCCACTCTTGCAGGCGCCAAAGTAACGCATTCATTATCGAGTAAACTTTCGCAACGAATAAAACTTCGTCACGTGTCGAATGAGAAGGTTTCTTCATTCATGGATAAAAGAATTAAAACTTGTAAAACATTTATTAATACGAATATAAGTCATTAATATTTTACTTGTAATAAAACCTTTTTGCTTTTGCTTAGGATTCTTTAGGAGTTTTGGGCTTTTTACTGAGACGTTTTCTTTTCAAGATTTCTTTTTTTCTATACCGCATTACCGTCAAAGCTGCTGATGGCTTTTGTTCTACACCTTCCACCCAGTGGGGGTTTTTACAAGCTGGTGGAAACATTTTATTTATTTGTGCAAACATGGAATAAATCAATCAAAAATTTAATTGAGCATGGTCTCGAGCTTGTTCGATATCGATGCCGCAATTACGAATAATTTTACTTGATTTTGAATGCTGTAATTCACTCCCAGTTATCTAGATAAAGGTGGAAACGGGTGCAATTAAGGAAGTGGTCTGGTTCGATATTCTCTCTATATTTTCTAGATATAGATTTCTCAGAGTAAACAATTTCAACAATTTACCTTTTATAGATCCCTAGGTTCACGACAATAATTTTTCACTTTGCATGAAAGTCATACCTTTCCTACTGTCAGTTATTTGCACGTCTAAGCTCAGTCATACGGAGGTTAGTAGTAGTATAATTCAAAACCGTATTTAAGTTAACAAATGCTAACAATTTACTTTGTATGGAAGTTGCTATACCTAGTTCTCCTATCCAGTTAATTGTGCGACAATGCACATTAACAAGGGAGTTCCTCGTACAAAATTTCAAGACTCTTCCTTTAATAGTTCTTTAATAAAACTATAATATTTTATTTCTTTGTATGGTAGGTACCATGACCATTCCAGTCTGTTTTCTTGCTAGTCTATGCGTAATAATTTGGGAGTTACTTGTGGAAAACTTTGAAAACTTTAGCTATTGCAGTTCCTCAGGTACACAACAACGAAAAGACTATTTAAATCAACCAGTTTTTTGTTAAACTTTCATAAAATTTAAAAGTTCTAGAGCCCACTTGAAATATAAAAAATATACTTTTTTTACCCACCGTATATCTGGTAAAAAACTGTTAGATCCACTGGTATAGTCAGCTACTACAGCTTAATCACTTAGTCCCTGTTTGCATTTTACAAACTCTTTTTTTTCGGGAGAGAAAACGAAATGGAAGGGTATACAGCCATTTTTTTATCATTTATAATTTTAACCCTGAAGTTAGCCAATTAGATAAAGTATAAAAATGCCTGCAATTAAAAATGTTTCCAGTGAACGCAAAAACAGATCGACACCTACCATCTATTTGTCGACTACAAGGCTGCTTTTGACAGCCCCATTCGTTCAAAGGTGTTTCAAGCCATGTCTGAGTTTGGTATCCCTACAAAATTAATACGGCTGTGCAGGATGACCTTAACTGATACGCGATCTTCAGTTAAAATAGGAAAAAACCTCTCCGAGCCATTTAGTACCAAAGGCGATAGTCTATCGTGTGACCTTTTTAATATCCTGCTAGAAAAGGTTATACGGGATGCGAATGTGAATAGAACTGGCACGCTATACACTAAAAAACACATGTTACTCGCTTACGCTGACGATATAGACATCATGGGTCGAACATTGCGAGCGGTAACTGCCACCTTTGAAAAAATCGAAAAAGAATCTGCCAAAGTGGGTCTGGCAGTAAACGGCGATAAAACCAAGTTGATGGTATCAACGCACAAGACGTCCAGTAGACTCGGGCAGACAGTGGAAGTTGAAAACTACAACTTTGAGGTAGTTAGCGATTTTATCTACCTCGGTACCGCCATCAACAAAACAAACAACATCAGTTTTGAGATAAAGAGAAGAATAATACTGGCCGATAGATGCTACTTTGGACTAGGTAAGCAGTTTAAAAACAAGGCCACCTCTCGACAGACAAAAATCACTCTCTACAAGACACTGATACTACCCGTGCTATTATATGGTTCCGAAGCATGGGTACTTGCGAAAGCAGATGATGCTGTGCTTGGAGTGTTTGAGAGAAAAATTCTTCGAAAAATCTATGGACCAATCTGCGTTGGCGGAGAATATCGGTGTCGTATGAACCATGAGCTGTATGCCGACATAGACATAGTCAAACGTATCAAATTACAACGATTGCGTTGGCTAGGTCATGTTGTGAGAATGAATGAAGATGCTCCAGCTAGAAAGTCATTTGAATACGAACCTGGTGACGGTTCACGCAGAAGGGCAAGACCGAAACTTCGATGGAAAGATCAAGTTGAGGAAGACATCTCGAAACTTGGTGTCAGAAACAGGAGAAGAAGCGCAGAAGATCGAGGCGCTTGGAAATCTATTTTACGTTCGGCTACAGGAACAAATGTTCTGTAATAGCCACATAAGTAAGTAAGTAAGAACGCAAATTAAATGGCATCAAATCTGGTAGCGGCAGTACTTTTATTGGAAGAAGAGCATACGAAAGAGAATGTAAGAAGAAAAGAATTGCGGAATAGCTCAAATACATAGAATTTGACAGAGGACATGTATGTGAAAACATTTAATTTAAAAGTGCAGTATCTTATTTGTAGCTTATATGTAGATTTATTTTGTGATACCGGTTAAACAAAGAATGGTTTTTCTATATATATAATAAAATAGTAACTCATTTCCTGTCTATCTGTCTGTCTGTGTTCGCATCACATAAAATCTACTGGATGGATTTTAACAAGATTTTGTAAAGAGGTACCTTAGTATCCTGATTCCAATATATGATAAATTTTGTCCGCAAAAATATCTTATTTCGAAGAGTAAGTTGAGAAAAAACAGTGAAAGTACGCGTGTTATTTTTATCGATTTAAAGGTACTGCATACTTTAAGGCATCTTTTATTTTTAAAAGCAATATATTTTAGGTAATGTTCCGCAACAGATGACGCTGATTTAAAACAATGAGTAACTAATTTCCTGTCTCTCTTTTACAGAGATCTACAATAATTTTTAGTATTTTATATAAAGTAAATATGTAAAGTATAAATAATATATAAAGTAAATATGTAAAAGTCTTAAAAAGTAAAGGAAAATATTGTCAGCACGCACACAACGTGTGTGGGCAGAGCTAGTATTGAATATGACTGGTCACGTCCTGCCACATTCCTCAATTCCGTTAATATTGCAGCAGTTCTAGGATTTTTTGCCTAGTGTGACATTTAAAGATCTATTAGAAACGATGCATAATTATCAGCACATCGCTCAACAATAACTAAATATTTATCTAATCTTTTGCCTTGTATAGGTGAAAGAAAAAAAAAAATAAATATTTTTATGCAAAATTTAAACATAATTTTCTATATCTTGTGCTGTGGTTATTGAGCTACGGAATTATTTCCCAAAACGAAATGTTTATTGAACACTGTGCGACGTTTCTTAAAATTAATTATTAAAAACAAAAAAGTACACATTTTCTACATAACTACTGCATTCTTTTCTACTACAATAAGGATATTTTTCCGTTACCCTAACATTCCATACTAAAGCGATTCAGAAAATAAATATATTTCTTTTTTCTTTAAATAAATCTTAAAATTATAAGTTATGCATAATATTATTAAATAATATTTCTTTAAACAAGCGTGGAAAAATAATGTATTTTTCATTAATTTTAATATTTTGTTCAACTATACTTGCGTTACTTTGATATTTGCAATAATATTAAAAAAGCTGTACCCTAATGTTCATGCTTACCACTTTTGTTTTAACTTTCAAATATCTAAACTTTATATTCTCTCAGGTATTTAGTTGCAACAAGTAACTTAAGAGTTTCAACTATAATCATAACGTTATGGTAGAATATAAAGTGAATGTAAAACTTTACTATGTATATACATATATATTTGGAAAATATATAAATATAAGTAAATAGAAGGATATAATGTATATACTTCTTTTCTCTTCTTATAAACTCTTTCGAAGTTATAAGTTGCTTAATAGTATTTGAGACCAGAGTCATGTTTCGGTCCATTAATCGTAAAGTAAATGAATTTACGATTATATATTAAAGGAATATCTTTTAATCGATTAATTGGTCAAATATTATGTTCTTTTACTATCAAACAGATTCACTAACACTTAAAAAGCGCAAAAAATGGAATTGCGTACTTTGTAGAGTTTCAGTATTAAAATTACTTAATAACATCGCAGGCCTGAGCCAGTTTGTGGTCATTAAGCCATAAAATGGACGAAATTAAAAAAAAACTTTATTTACATACAAATCTCAGCATTAACAAGTTTCGTGGGCCGGATGGAATTCCAGCACTGGTCTTGAAGCAGTGCTTTTCAACGCTAGCGCGTCCATTAGCAACCCTTTTCAGCACTTTGTATCATGCTTGTAAACTTCCAATGTGTTGGAAGATTGCTAATGTAACGCCAATCCCTAAAAAGGGTAAGGCTAACAACCCTGATAATTACCGCCCAATTGCAATCTGTTCTGCGCTTTCTAAAGTAATGGAAAGTATGATAAACTTTCATCTTGTGAGGTATTTGGAGTCTAACAATTTGCTAAGCGACCGCCAGTATGGTTTCCGTAGGGGTCGCTCTACAGGTGACTTACTAGCTTTTCTTTCAGAAAAATGGTGTTATTCCATACACCACTTCGGCGAAAGTAAGGGTGGTGGCTCTAGATACCTCCAAGGCATTTGATAGAGTGTGGCATGACGCACTTCTGTCAAAACTTATTGCTTTTGGTGTCGGTGACAACTTTTCTCGATTTATGTCGAGCTTTCTCAGGGATCGCACTATACGAGTTGTTATAGATGGGATTTCACCAAATGAGTTCAAGATTAATTCAGGGGTACCGCAAAGCTCCGTTCTTTCTCCTACCCTATTTCTTCTTTTTTTAAATGACCTTCTCAGTCAAACTTCTAACCCTATCTACTCTCTACTGATGATAGCAGTCATTCATACTCATTTAATAATAGGCCGAACCAGTTGGAGATTGGAGTCAAGAGACAAAACATGAATGATACGCTCAATCATGATCTTGCCACAATTTCTGAATGGGGTCGCGTGAATAGAGTAGAATTTAATGCCCGTAAGACTCAATGTTGTATGCATACGCACAGAAGTGCGTTTGAAGATGATGCTTCATCTGTAGCTATGGGTGATGTAGATATTAAGGAATCAAAAGCTCTTGACATTCTTGGCATGAAAATCCAGTGCGATGTCCGATGGACTGAACATATTTTTCAAGTCTCGAAAGAGGCTTTCAAGTGCCTCGGTTTCTTAAAACGGTGTAAGAGATACTTCACTCCATCTGATCTTTTTACTATTTATATCACCTATATCCGGCCTAAAATGGAATACAATTCTCATGTATGGGCCGGCGCCCCAAAATCTATTTTGTAGCTACTTGACCGCCTGCAGGAGAGGGCGAAGAAGCTCATCGGTGACAGTAGGGGATCCAACTCTATTGACTCACTGGAGCATCGACGCAATGTGGGTTGTGTTTCGCTGTTTTACCGTTACTACAATGGAATGTGCTCTAATGAAATCAGGGAAATTGTACCCGACACCAACACTTTTTCGCGTACAACACGCTTCTCATCAAGGGCCCATCCATTTGTGGTCGATTTGCCAGCGAATCGCACTACGCATTACAGGGAGAATTCGTTTTTCGCCCGAACGGTTCGTATGTGGAATAAACTCCCTGCGGATGTCTTTCTTATCAACTTCAATATGAGAAAGTTCAAGTCAAATGTCCACAAACACTACTACATCTATCCTCCTTCCCATAACCAAATTTCCTAGTTCTGCCACAATGCATTGCATGAGTAGGGGTCATCCCCTGAGTGCTGGTCCAATAAAAAAAAAGAAAAAATAAATAAGCGCAAAATGTTGTACCTCATGATGATGAGAATTCCTATTTTCATGCCTTCAGAAATAAATGAGATCCACTCATACAGGCAAAGAAAAAACTTGGATGAGGTAACCATAATCTAAGAGCAATCTAAGAGCTATGGTTGAGTTATATTATCTTAAACCATAATAATAATATTGTTATCATTGCAACATATTATTGTGTTATATAAAAATAATATTATAAAATACAACCATAATTATGTTTATAATATAAACATACTATAATATAATGTGAAACATGTAAATGGTTTAATGTATGTGACCACGTAGGAATATATTTATAAATAACAAAAAATAAATACAGGAATATTTCCATTTGGACTTACATACATATTTTGATATTTTCTGCTTACCTTTTATATGTTTGATATTTTTAATTTAAAACTATAATTTATAATAAAAAAAATGTGTCTGTTGACAACAAATGTGTATTTAATGTTTTTACGGTTTCAGATGAACTGATGTGTGTGTAAGCTACACATATTTCTGAACTAAAAAATGCCAAAACCAGAATATGTGTATTTAAAACCAAACATTATTTGTTTATCTTTAGTCATACTTAACATACTATGTTTAATAAAAATATATTATGGTTATAAATATAATTTTATTTTCAAAACAAAAAAAATGTTGGTTGTGGTTTGAATTTTGATATGGTTCAAATCAACTATGTTGCTTTTGTGGTGCGTAATACCATTGAATGATTAACTGTTACCAAAAACTTGTTTATCGTGACCAAAGTATTGTTTAAAATAACTATAATATTTTCGCAACAAACATGTATTGTTACAGAGAATATAGTGTGGTTGCCGTGACCATACAATAACCATGTCTTTTCTTTGCTTGAATAGCTTGAGTAAATGTATTTTCAATGGGTAGCTCCGTATAAACGAGATCTTCATTCTCTGAAAGTTAAGAATATATAATCACAATTTGATATTAAATCTGAAAGTCAAGAAAATTTCTTACCGTAATCACTTCGATTAAAATTGTCCATCTGCAGCGGTGGTATAAATGTGCTCATGCTCCGAAACAGGTTCTAAATGAAAATTTAAGTGTTAACAATCAATGTTTGTACATTCAAATCCTCCATTTGAAAGCAGCAAGCGTTTGACGTTTAACATATTTAAAATAACATGTTTTATTTATGTATTACAATTCTCGTTTTTATATTAATAAAATTTTTGTGAGGAGGTACCTTAGTATTTTGATTAAAATTTAGGATACTTTTTTTCCGCAAAATTATCTTATTTCCAAGCGAACTTGAAAAAAAAGCAGCGAAAGTACGCGATATGCATATTTTAAGGCATATCGGTAAAATTTTGGAATTGAAAGCGGGATATTTGAAAGGTACTGCATACTGTACTGCGCCTTTTATTTTTGAAATCCGTATATTTTAAACACCTTTTAAAGAGCTTTACTATATTTTTTAGAATTTTATGTAAATTAGAAATTTTCCAGTGATAGGTACCTTTATATAAGGAAAATACTTATATGTGAAGAACTATAAAAGAAAAAGTCTTGAAATTTCGTGTGGATTACTTTCAAAGCAAAATCGAACAAAATATTATCAGGACGCACACAACGTGTGTGGCCTTAGCTAGTTTATAAATAAGGGTATACTTATTTACATATAAAACAAAGATTTCTATTTTTTATACGAACTCACTCACTTCAGCCAAACAAGCGAAATTACTCAACGACAAGTCAGTTTTTAGACAAGCTACCAAAATTCTTAACGAACAGAATTCGACTACCGAAATGTCGTAACGAATTCCTCATTACAAATCTGAAACTTTGTTTTGGTGGGATAGAAATAAATACACAGAAATTAAAGTATTTAATATAACTAAGAGTCCATGACTCACTCCATCCACAAAAACATTTTTTCTGATGATACAGATGAGTGTGTTAGAGATTTTCTGTAAAATAAAATGTCGATGTTTTGTAACCGGATCTTAATATGATTTAAGTGATTTGTTCAAAAATCGTGTTTGACTAACATGTTTTAGAGATAACTTTTATACTTTTTATGTTCATTTCAACCTTCAATTCCAAACAGTTAAGCGAAAAACTACAAAAAAAAATTGTAAAAATCGAGATTTTTAAGACAATTGTCAGATCTGGATTTAGTTTAGTTAATAAAAAATTGATTTTCTAACCGAAAGTTTTTTTGTCATTTAACCAGTGGAGTAAAAAACAGTTTCAAAATTCGGTAAGTAAAAGTGCTATTTTCTGCCTTGTCGAATTTTATATACCCTTCACCATATTTAATGTTTTGCAATAACAACTTTTCTATACAGCACTCAGGATTTGAACTCGAGCCAAAATAAAAATTGTTTAATTGATTAGAGATTTTCTAATTATTATTAAATTTTTAGTATTAATAAGATTTTTCGGTGAATTTCGATGAAATATGTTACTTATTAAAAGTTGCAATATAATTTTCATTATTTGCGAACCAGAAAGAAATATTCGTGTTCGCGTTTTTGCTTATGCAACCATAGCAGTAACAACGTCAAAGAATCGTTGTCATATTTTAAGAAGATCTTGATTCTTAAATTTACCAAAACAAACCGCAACGTATCGACATTGTTGTCATCTGAACGCAAACATAAGGAAACATAAAAATGAACAATTAAAAAAGAACCGTGCTTTTTGTTGAGAAAGTAAAAAAACACAAAAATTATTGTCGTTTACTTAACGATAATCGACTTACTAACAATATCATCTTACTTCAAGCAACTACGACTATCGTTTTAATACGCTAGTTCGTAGGAAAGTCAATTTTTCATTTAATTCTTTTAACGATTCGGAAATCGTTAATACTGCTTAGTGATTCGCACTAATGTTTTCTGTATAGCTCACATTTTACTTCAAAGTTCTGAGCATCATTATGTTTAAAAACCGAGCAAGCAAAAGAAAATCGGTCCATTAAGTGCACCAAACGACATCATTTTCCTTTAGTTAAAGAATGGATAGGGAATTATGATGGCTTCAAATGCGGTAACTTTCCCACTTAACCAAGTGTGCTTTTCCTCACTAAACAAAATTGTCATCAATAAGCAAAATTTAAAAATCATGATGAATTGAAACAGCTTACATATGTACTTGATTTGCCAAGGTTCTCTAAAAGACGAACTGGCAATCCCCCAGATCTCTTCCCAAAAACACCCTTTGTCTTGTGTGTTGAAAAAGTTGAGGTTATAAAGTTTACATTTTGTGAAAAGTCACATGAAGTTGCTTTCATGCACTTCTTTGAAATTAAAGAGGCTAAAGTTACTACTTAAAGTTGTAAAAAGAAAATGTTTATAACTTGCATGTTGTTGCTTTTTTTACTAAAAAGTGTTGTTAGTCAATTTATACTGTGTCGCAGGCAATTAAGAAACTAATTGTAATTTTTAAATTATAAATGAAATGAATTAAGATAGTTGAACCCTAGGCAATATTTAAAATTATTGTTTTAAAACATATTTGTAATGAAGATACAGATAAAAAATAATAGCTTAATGATAAGAGAAAGACAAACTGAATTATCTACTGCAGCGAATGTTAATTTTACGTTAATCCTTTTAAATTTCTGCTTTAATTTTTACTTGGGCCTTACTTTAAAACCCGCGTCAAGATGGCTGTTATTTATTCAGTACGATTTGCCAAATCACCATCTTTGGATATCGTGTTCAACAATGAATTATAAAATTTTTTATCAAAATGGGTATTCTGTTAGGACAATGTTTCGCCCGCTTCGTCCATTTAATGGGCACCATAATCGTTCTACTGAGAGGACTAAGAGTATTAGCAGGGTGTCGACGAAACACATGATCAATTTGTGTCCATGGTCATCTCACCTCAAGGTGAGGTGAACTGCCCATCCAAATCGTGCGACTTGACCTTGTTTTTCTTTTAGGGTTACATGTATGTGCGAATAAACTAGAAATCACAGCAGCCCGCAAAGCCAACATAACGCATGTCATCAGTTAAATTCAGTCTACGGCAGAGTCATGGGCAATTAGATATTTCGTATGCCCCCCTATACAGCGAAGCCGCTGCGGACATTCACACGATGTTATATTCCATACATAACTACATCGATATACTTTTTACGCGAATATTAAATTTCGATTATATTTATTTCTTTAATAATTATTTATATTATTCAATATTAAAAATGCTATATTAATTTGTTAAATAAACAAAAAATTTTGAGGTGATGTCACATTGGGGGACACTGGGGCGGGATCGTTGGTGAACTTCTTCGTTTTGACAAGGAAAATCCTTAGTGTTTTGAAAATAAAATGGCCTTAGTTGCTTGCACTCTTTTTTCGTTATATGATATTATTTAGTGTATTATTAGCTATCCCCAGAGCACTTCGCTACACCCATCCACAAAAAATACAATAAACTCTTGTAAAAAAAAAAGTATGGCTAACTTTTAATTCGAAAACGCACGCTATTCTCACGAGAAAACTGTTTCAGTTTATATGCAAGGTACGACGGCCACTTTTCCCATCCAATCTGTTTTTTCCTACACTATGCGTGTAGCTATAACATGATAATAATATCGTAAGCCCATCTATGCATATTTTGTTAGACTAGGCACATCAGTATGAGGGTTACTTGTGCAAAGTTTTAATTCTCTACCTATTGCAGATCTCTAGAGAGACGATTTCACTATGTACCACGCCCACTATCCTAATCCAGTCTGTATTATGCTAGACTATGCACAGTAGTGTGAGGGTTATTTGTGCAAATTTCAAGACTCTACCTGTTGTAGTTCTCTAGATACACGATAATATTTTGTTAGTTTGTATGTGAGGTAACACGCCCACTACCCCAATCCAGTCTGTATTTTGCTAGAATATGCATTATTATAAGCGTCATTTGTGCAAATATTCAAGTCTCTACCTATTGTAGATCTCCAGATAGACGATAATATTGGTTACTTTGTTAAGAGGTACCACGCCCACTATTTCAATCCAGCTTCTCTTTCGCTAAACTATGTGTATTAATAAGGTGTTATTTTTATAAAATTTCAAAGATATACCTATTATATATCTCTAGCTGCATAAAAAGTGGACGTGTTCAATTTTTATTTCCGTAAAAACATTGAATTTTATTTATATAAAAGACTAGCTGTGCCCGCCACTTCGTCAGCGTCCTTGCAATATTTTTTTCGATTTAGCTTTTAAAGCAATTCATACCAAATACCCTTATTTTTTAGTGCTTCAGTTATGGTGTATGTATTTATTTATAATCAATTTAAAGGAAGGAAATAGTCAAGCTTGAGCCCTCAAGCCAGTGTTGGGATCTGACAATGATGAAATTTTACCGTCCCAGTGATAAAATTGTACCAAATCAGCATGAATTGTACCATTATTTGGCATTTAGGAAAAAAAAAAACAAAACATACAAAAAAGGTCTTACGATTTGTCACTAGAATAAATGGAAAATTATATCAGCCGAATACTGCCGAAAAGTTATTGAGGCGATGCAAAAACGTTTAAATACTGTAGTTCAGTAAAAAGGCCTTGCAAACTAAATTACCAATTACTTATGCATAAAAAGGCTGTTAAAGTAAATAATAAATATCCATAACCTAGCGTTTACATTTGACAGTACTGTCATGACAATAAAAGAATGCGTATTAATTGGCAATTGTGTCCGTAGTATAGGCGTCCAGACAATAGTTAAGACAATTGATTTAAATTTTTTGATTTTTTCTTTTTGAATTTGTTCTGTAAACAAAAATTTGAGTTATTTTCGGTATTCGTCGAATCACTGTCCTATTTACTGTCTTCAAAATATTCAAGACATTAGTTAAGACAATTGAGAAAGCATGCAAGTGTTTAAGTTTAAAATTGTGTATATATTGCTATTGTCATGGCATCATTGTCTAATGTAAACTCACTGTAAATCAAGAATGTTGCAATTTAGTTCTAGACAGGGTTGAAGAACTATGAAATAAGAAATATTTGATATTGTAAGGAAAAGTACAAAAAATATTGATGAAATGAAAAAAAAATTTATTAAATTTTATATGAAATTGTACCAAAAAAGCATGAAGTGTACCAGTGTACCACTCATGTGCCGATTGTACCAAAGTACAATTGTACCACAAATTAAAACACTGCCTCAAGCTTCACTATTTCTTTCCTATAAATTGATTAAGATTTAAATAAGACCAAACAAAATGCTCTCTATTAAAGTGCGTCTATGCTAAAATAAATAAAAACAAATTATAGAAAAATTAAAACCAAAAACTTTACAAAAACCGAAATTTTTTTCAAAGTATTTCTTTTGGTTAATAACATAATAATATAACAATATATTAATAAATAATAATATATTAATAAATTCTTTTTATTTCCAGAGATGCATGTCACGATTCTTGGACTAATCTAAGATTATCGCCTATGTTTGGTTGTATTTGCCCAAATAACCATATGAAAAAACGCTGTGATCGTATATTTAATATAGTTAATCACAATCCGTGTGTTGGTAAGTTGTTTTTAAGGCGCTCGACTAACAAAAATCAATTAAAAACAAGTAACAAAAATTACAAAGTTTATTGAAAAGAAAAAACAACAACAGAAAATTACAAAAAGACACTGATAGAAATCAAAATTAAAAATAAAAAATAAAAAAAATAATTTAATGAGAAGAAAACATAAAAAACTGAAAACATACCTTTTATATACAAATTTTTATTTCTGGTTGTTTTAGGTTTTTTGATTTAGTTTTTATTATTTATCCTTTTAATTTGTTTAGTTTTTTTTCTTTTTTATTTAAATTTTAGTTTTGTTTTGTTTATATCATTATTATTTAAATCACTCGCCTTTAACCAAAAAATAAAATAAATACCTACAAACTTACGCACGCTTCTGCATAAAAACCAAAGTATTAAACTTAAAACTGTGTATATTTGAAATGAAATCTTTAGTTGGCAAAATTTTAAATAAAAAATCCTTGTATTTATTAGTCCAATACAAAATTAAAGTAAAATGTGATACCAAATTATTATAAATATTAATTATTTCTTAAAAAAAAAAATAAACAAAAAACTTTAGTAGTGTGTGTGCGTTCCTATTATTCACCTTTTTCTTAACAAAAAATAACCTTTAACAACAATCCTCTCGCTCTCTATTCACTATGAACTATTCACCACGAATTTCCTTGTATCAAAAGCGTTTGGTATAAGTAATTAAAATTATACAAGCATTTGCTTCAGTTGTATTTTAAATATGTATTTGTTTATATGTAAATGTAAATATTGAACAAAAAACAAAACAAAAAAAAAAAAAAACTAACTTATAAGGCTGAGAAATAATTAATTGCTTTTAAATGCACCACTTTTTTGTACAGCAATAGGTGCACTCTAGCAGTCATTTAGAACAATCTTTTGAAATTGATATTCATATAAATGTTTAAGCTTGGCTCATATCATTTTATTTGTTTTGTAAACGTTAGTTTATAAGAAGTAACTGTTATACTCACTAATGCACTTTATGTAAAATTCACTTATTATCTTAAATATTTCTAAAACTTATCTTAAATATTCTTAAAGCTATTAAACAAAACTAAATAAATCAGTCAAGAGCGAGTCAGGTAGTACTGAACTTCAAAAGTAAAAGTTTTGATTTTTTTCAGTCTTATCGGCACCCTTTTTTAACTATTTTGTTTTTACTGTATTTTTATGTGTTCTAGAGTTGTGTAGTTCATGAATATTTTTATTTTATTTAAATAAGAATATTTCGAAAAATAGACGTAATAGAAAAAATCTCTGAACTGATTTGGATTCAGCACATAAGAGTCCATTAAACAAATCACATAACAGGGTTCAAGCTCTCGACTTTGATTTTTTTTATTTTTGCCGACCAGTGAAATTATAGTTTATACATATAGCAAAATGCAAAAATTAATCGCCTAATTTGTAAAAAAAAATAAAAATTCAACTCTACCGATTAACCCGGCGTCGGACACGTGATAAAAGAAAAACCGACAGTCAGGTGGGTAAATATGACCCTAGTTTTTTGACATTGCATTTTGCATAATTTTCAAAATTTGATAAATGTATCTGTAAGCAATATATACATGACTCTTTGTTATATGTAAAAAAACATATTTCAATTTTTTAATTTATTAATTTAATAAAATTGGAGTGGCCTACACTCAACTTTACCATACCAAATGGAAACAGATATTTTTATGGCTATATTACATAAAGAATACAAGTTTAAAGTATATTCGAATCGCAAAATTTATTATTTTTACTTTGGGGTGCTAAGCAAACTAACCCTTTCCCCTTCCCGATTATGACCAAAATTTATACAGCTCTTCATCTCCGTAAACCAAACGTACGTACAAAATTTCGTTTTAATATGTCATACAGTATGACCTGTAGAGCGTTTACAAAATTTGGGGGTCAGGAAACTGTCCCTTGCCCTCTCCCTATTATGCATTCTCTCATCTAAATAAACCAAAGACACATACTGAATTTCATTTTGATATGTCAAACGGCATCACCTGTACAAACTTCACAAAAATAGTGGCATGCACACACAGAGCTCACGAATGGGAGCTAAGTTGCCTAACATAGTCAAGTCATAGTCAAGCAAAAAATCTCAATACCAGTTCCATTCAGTTTTCTCTTCCAGACCTCTGACGCTCAAGTTCTTCGCGGTCCATTTTAGCAAAAAACTGAAATCAGAGCTTAATACACAATTTTTTTTTTTTAAATTGTTGAAATCTCACTACACCGACGGCCAGGTTGGGTCATATTTACCTTTTCTTAATTGACAGTCAACTATCTCTGCTCACGTTCAATCATTAACTGAAACGAAATAATAAATAAAATAAATCAGTCAAGTGCGAGTTAGTCTCACACACGTAGGGTTCCTTACTATTTTTAGTACGCCTTTAAAAACTCAAGTTGTTAATTTTTCATATCTTATGGGGCACCCTTTTCTTTTTAAAATCAAAGTCATATTCGCGAAAATTGCATGGCTATTGGAACACTCTTTAAATTTAAAGAATTGTTGCTATAACGGCCATGGTGAAACACTTTCTACAAAAATATCAGGCCTACCTATTGCGGTTCAAAAAATAAGGTAATATACGTGAAAAACATGTCACTGATGGATCACCCTTTAGTAATTAGTAATTGTTACAGTGTCCGAAGTACAACATCTACTGTAAACAATTCAAGAGTCTACCTATTACGGTTCAAAAAATAAGGCTATTTAAGTAAAAATCATGTCTATGTCGGAACACCCTTTAATTTTTTATTATTTGTTATAGTTTCCATAGTAATAAACCTCTTGTAAAAACTTCAAGAGTCTACTTATTATCGTTCAAAACTTAGGCCATATACACGCAAAGCACGTCACTCTCGGAGCACCCTTTAATTTTAAGGTTTAATTTAATAGAAAGCGAACATAGAGTTAATTACTGTCTGCAAATTTTAAGTGGTTGCCTCCTGTAGCTCAAGAAATAAACACATAACGGCACATAACACCTCACTTTCGAAACACCCGATAAGTTTTAGTATTTATTGCTATAGTGGCCACAGTTATACACCTTCTGTGAAATATTCAAGAGTTTACCTATTATGGTTCAAAACTTAAGCCTTATACATGCATATCACTCCACTATCGGAACACCCTTTAATTTTTAGGTTTATTTTTTATACTTGTTTATATAGCGAACTAAGTTTTAATTACTGTTTTTAAATCTTGAGTCCATACCTCCTACAGTTCAAGAAATAAACACATATTCGTGAACAACACCTCTCTATGGGAACACCCTATAAGTTTTAGTATTTGTTACTATAGCGGCCACTGCTATACACCTTCTGTAAAAATTGCAAGCGTCTACCTATTATGGTTCAAAACTTAGGCCTTATACATGCAAATCACACCACTATGGGAACACCCTTTAATTATTAGGTTTATTTTTTTATACTTGTTTATATAGCGAACTAAGTTTTAATTACTGTTTTTAAATCTTGAGTCTATGCCTCCTACAGTTCACGAAATAGGCACATATTCGTGAATAACACCTCTCTATCGAAACACCATATAAGTTTTAGTATTTGTTGCTATAGCGGCAACAGCTATACATCATCTGTGCAAATTTCAAGACTCTACCTATTACGGTTCCAGAGATAAAAGGCGCTTACAGACGGACAGACATTGTAGCTAAAACAATAGGGTTACGTTTTTACACTTTGTGTACGGAACCCTAACAACATGCAAAAACGATACACTCCAGCTACTGAGAAATTTAAAAACGTCGCGAAACTTTGAAAAAAGTTACACAGCAATTTAATAGCATATAGGTCATAAGGACCCAACCTGCATGACGCCGGGTTAAATAGAGGACAGAATAAATAAACTTAAGCCTGACTTGACAATTTATTTGTATGTTAATAAAAAATTCAACTAATGAAGTTAAATATTCTTCTTATATTTAATTGATTCTTACCAGCAAGCTAATCGAGCAAATAGTCATAATTAACAGCAGTTTCATGAAGTTTCGCAAATATGAAGTTTCGAATGTAGTAACAAATCTTGCACTTGTTTCGTCAGAAGGTTTTACTATTCGTATATTAGATTAACAAGTTTTACAGAGTGGCGGATATTTATTTCCATTGCCCATTCATTCCCTTTAGGGGCAGATGGGAATAAAATTATTCGAGATGTGTAATATTGCAATAGCTTTTTCTTTTATATCAATCGCTCTTGACTTCGGCTAGAAGATGGATTTTATATGCAGCTCTCTAGCCAGTTGTTTTTTATTTTCCCCTATCTGTTGAGTCCATTTGACGGTTATTTTAGTCGTTTTGATAATTTTAAAATCACTATTTTAGCCATGATTCCTTCATTAATATATCAAATGTCTTAAAATGGAAGAATTTGGAAATGGGTTTTTTTTTCTTTAATCAAAAAAGAAAAGGAGAAGGAGAAGTGTTTAATTGTAAGTGAAGAATTTTTTATTTATTATATTTTCTTACTTAAATTGTTTGTTACTTTTGGCACTTGTTTATTTTTTAGTTAAAGTTTATAAACATTTAAAACATGCACTTAATTGGCACCAACTTTACACAATTATGCACTCTACACTCTTAACATCATTAACCAATTTAAAAAGCACTCTATTAATTTTCTTGTACTCAAGAAAGTATTAAAAATAAAAAGCAAACATAATTTAAATGCACTTTCCGTACTTTTAAAAAGCACCTTATGCACTTTTTTGTCTTTTCTTTTTCTCTCTCTTCCTTTCTTACTTTTATTGACGTTTTACTGTATGTTTCGTGACAAAAAAAATATGTAATTACAGACAGATTAATATTCTTTCCCAACGGTTTAACGCCAAAATTGAAGCAACAGTTTAGACAGGAAAAGCTTAAGAAGAAACAACAGCGTCAACAAAGAAAAAAACAAAGCCAACAAACAGCGAAAACAACATCATTAAAACAACGACAACAATTACACCACCAACATCAACAGCAGCAACATTATAATATAAGCCAGCAACAGAAACACCAACAACAGCAGCAACTTCATCATCACCATCAACATACTTATCCCAGTAGTGGTGGTGGTGGTGGCGATGAAAGTGAAAATCTTAATAACAATAACAACAACATTGAAGATTTTAAAAGAGACTTTAATTACAATGAAAATCGAAAAGACTATATGGAAATAGGTGATGTTACAAGGGGAAATTTTGCAAAAACTCATTTTAATAGCGACAATGAGCACAATACCGAAGACAATGATGATGAAGTTTATGACGACGAAAACGGTGATTATGAAGAAAATGATTATGATGATTTAATACGTGCCGAAATCTATTCAAATTATCCCCATTACTTACATCCACCCTCTTGGGGTCTTAACAATCCTTTAGTTTTGGCCTCTCATAGTCCTCATACTTATGACGATGATGTTGTTATAGAAATGGAAGAGCATAAGCCCACATCAACGACCATAAGTGTAATAAAACATCAGCAAAAGCACAAGCAAGTTCAGCAAATACCTCCTGTCTCAACAATACACTTGGATGATTTAGAGCAAAATGTTGATGTTGATGATGTTGTTGTCGTTGTCGATACAGGTTCACGTACTCATAAAAATATTGGTGGCATAAGTGTTGGCATTGGAACTGTACAAACAACAGGTCTTGATGCTAATGACATTCATGATATGCATCGGCAAACCTATTACACCCATAGTGCAGATGTACTTTATAAACATCAACAGCAACAGCAACAACAACATAAATTTAATAGCCCGGCAAATGTTGCAATCACAACACCATCGTCTACGTTATATACAAGTGACATAAATAGACATCAAACAAAAAGTTTTATGTAGGTGTCCTCATTGTGTGTAATAAATATACATATAGTATGTATGTATGTATTTTATAGGTTTATTTGTTTAAACTTACGTATAAGTATAAATATAATAACTAACACACATGCATACAAAGCACATTTTGCACCATGCACAACATTATTTTGCACAATTACCAATAAATGTAATATATAAATTAATTAAATTAAGTTTACGTATCTACGTCTGTGTAGGTAGATATAATTCTTTGAAATTCTTGAATACTTTATACAAGTATTCTTAAACAATATTTATATTAGGTACACATGCTATAAAAACAAATTAGTAGATCTACTTTGTGTCAGATTATATGACACCACTACACCATTTACCCGTAAATAGTAATGGTATAATTAATTATCTCTGTCTATATAAATAATTTAAATTAATCGATAATGCGCTTTTTGATTACTTAAAGCTAATTTTTATCTAAATGCCTGATGAACGAATTAAAAATCGCCACAAAACGCCACATTAATAATCACCTTAAAAAGATGAAAAAAATACAAAAAAAAAGAACATTGGAAATTTGACCCGAAAATAAATAAATTATCGCCCATTTTTATTTGTAGTTTTCTTATTAAATAAAAAAATATAAAAAAGTCTTTAGTGTCTTTTTTTGGTTTGATCTATCAAGAAAGCTTCAAGCATGAAACTTCTGTATGTAATCTCTGTTCAAAATCTGTTATAAAACTCTCTGTTTTGTATCAATTAAAATAAATATGTGTTCATTAAAATATACATATATAGGGAAACATCTGTGAATAAAAGAAAAAATAATTAAGATCTAAATAGTTTACTAGGGTTGCACGCAAAATGACCCTATGAAAAATCGCCCAAAAGCAAAAATGAAAAATAGCCCAAGAAACCTTCATACAGAAATGGGTAATGAGTGAATCCAGCTTTACTTTTCATATAATACTTTTCATATGATATGGTATGATATATATGATATGATATATCATTTTTGTCCGGAAAAAATGTTTTGTTACTGAGAGATTTCTGCAGCACGATTCATTCATTTTAAGAATTTGTCCGAAAACACAAAGCTTCCGTATGATATACAAACTAATCTATCAATTGATAATAATTTTACATTCAGCAATTCTGTAGAGAGTTTTGATAGTTGACCTGTTGTAATTTATATGCTTGAATTTAGTCCGGCTTTAGGTCTTTCAATAATAAAAATAATTAATAAAAAGCCATATATTTAATATTTTATTATTTTTATTTTTCCTTTTCCGATATTTCGGTTAACTTCGTTAACCATTTTCAAGGATTCTACAAACAATTAGATATTTTTCAATAACATAACAAAAATATAATTAACATGAAACATAAATACATATATTTTAAAAAATTTGAGCACAGCTTATTAAATTAGCAACATGTCCGTCTACCTGTTAAGCTTTTTGTCAACTGATTATTGTTTATGTTTTCTGATCTGGTTTGTGTTTATTTATAATATGTCTGTAAATTTGGGCGCAATTGTCTGTATCTGTTTTATAGTTGAGACGTTTTGCAATAGGAACATTAATAATGTGTAACATCTCCAACGTAAATCTCTTCCTGTAATTTCTCTCTTCTTGCAATATTCTTACGTTCTCAAAGTCTGGTTTATGTCTACTCACTGCACAGTGGGCTGCAAGCGCTGTTTTTTGTTCTAATGGTTTGTTCGTACTTTTTAAATCAGATTTGTGCGATGAAATTCTCATCTTAAGTTTAGTTTTAGTTGTGCCAATATATGTTTTGTTACATATATTAGTTCCGTCTCCATTACAATTAATTCTATAGATAAGGTTTGACTTATCATCTTTTATTATTGTATCTTTAGTTTTAGTAAACAATTTATTTAATGAATTATTAATTTTCATCGCTAATTCGAATTTCGTTTTGTCGTAAATGTCGGTGTGTTTAATTCTCTCCGATAATCCAGGAATGTAGGTTACAGGTTTGTAAAGTTTCAGAGCGTTACTATTGTCAAGAGTTCTGTTCTTTTTGGATTGCACATATTTTATTAGTTCTATTACGGTTTTCCTTGGGAAATCATTCTTCTCAAGTATGGTTATTATCCTACTAATGTTTTCTTTGTGAAAATTATTATCGCTGATATTTTAAACTCGCCGGATGAAATTAGTTGCCGTATTTATTATTATTTTTCTAGGATGTTTAGAGTAGAAATTAATTAATCTATCTGAGGATATAGGCTTTTGGTACCAATCTAATTTAAGCAATTTTCCATCTCTAATGATTAATCCGTCCAGATAAGGTAATTTATTGTCCTTTTCTAACTCTTTTGTAAATTTGATTTGGCTATGATAGGAGTTTAATTTCGCTAGAACCTTATCAACCGATTTTTTCTTAACTATAGCGAAAATGTCGTCTACGTATTTTGTTGTTAATCTCGGTTTTTCTTCCATTTCCATTAATGTTGAATCCAGTAGTTCCTCCATGATAATATCTGCTACAACTGGTGAGATTGGGGATCCCATAGGCATTCCTTTCCTTTGTTCGTAAACATTTCCTTCATATTTAAAATATCTGTTTTCTTTTGTGCAAAATTTTATGATTTCCATAAACAGTTGTTGTGATATGTTTGTGTGTTTATTTAAAATGTTCCATTTATTTTCAATAGTTTTAAGTGCCAAGTTTACTGGAATGCTTGAAAAAAGCGATACTACGTCGAATGAGACAAGAATTTCATCTTGTTCAATATTGGTATTATTTATCCTAGACTTAAATTGGATTGAGTCCTTTACATTATATTTGGAATTCATCGTCAAGTTTTTTAATATTTCAGCTGTAAACTTACAAAGAGCATGTGATGCTGAATTTATGGAAGAACAAATAGGTCTCAAAGGTACACCTGGCTTGTGTATTTTTGGTAATCCATGGGTGCTACCGCTGTCCTGTTCATTAAAACTTCTTTAACCTTAGCGTCAATTAATTTTAGGTCATATAATTTATTAACAAGGAGGTTGTTTTTTGTTTGTAATGATGATGTGGGATCGTGTTTTAAACGTTTGTATGTGCATATATCTACTATGATTTCTTTCATTTTGTTTTTGTAATCTAGTTTGTTCATCGCTACCGTTTTGTTACCCTTATCTGACCGTAATATTAGAATGTCATTATTTTTGTTGAGATATTGTTTCGCTTGTTCCACTGTGTCCAATATAATTTTATCCCTTTGACTTAGCTTTAATTGTGTTAGGTGATAATCAATCAGCGAAGTTAATTTATTTCTTGCAATATCTTGGTTTTCTTTATTCTCTAGTGTTTGAATAATGTCTTCTCCATCTGATATACATTTAAATATTGGAAAACATGTCTTAGTATTTGGTAATGCATATTTTGGTCCTAAAGATAATATCCATTTTATTTTTTCTGGTATAATTTTATCTGTTGTGTTGACAAACCAATCCTCGTTTTTCCTGAAATTGAGTTTCTTGTTCATCTCTTCTCTTAGCAATTCTCTCAAATTTTATATTTCTTTAACGAATGCTTTTATAAATAGTTATTCAAATACATAATACCGATTACTTGCAAAGCAAAACTATAAAAATGGCAAAAAAAGTAGAAAAAATGTAGTAAAAACAAGAAAGAGTACTATATTCGGCCATGGCGAATTTTATATACCCTTTACCATAGTAATTCTAGATATTGTGTTACACTCTTGTTTCTTTGAAATTGATTTTTTTTAATTTTTTTGAAATTTTTTTTAAAAATGTTTTTAAAAATATTTTGCAAAATATTTTGTAAAAAATTAGAAACTTAATGCGTTTGAATGGTCAGACTAAAGCAAAAAAAATCCTTTAAACAAATTTTCTCATATTGACCCCTAATGGGGCTATTGACTGCTTCTATTGGCTTCTATATGTATTTCTTTCTATAAAGACCTTTAATAAAAATCAAAGCAGAAAAGCCTTATCAACGTAAAAATAAACACAAAATCGGCCCTCGCAAGAGGTTATTGATCCCCCGAGATTTGTATGCACTTATTGCGATCTACCTGTTGCGGTCTGATGTTTATTTAACAAAAAAAAAGCAAAAGAGAATTATTAAAATAAAAAAAATAAAAATTAAAAAAAACGAGAAAAAATATAGATGGGCGTGATTTCTTGTCCGCAGCCTCCAAAGGAATGATTTGATGTTGCTGAGTTGCAATCCCAAAATTTTCGAAACTATGCCTGGCAGATTGGTGGGCTAAAATCTTATGTATCTCGTCCTGTGCTTTGGCAAATGACATTACTACCCGAAGACGGACAGACGAACATCGCTTAATCAACTTTTCTATGTATAACTATTCTGAATACTTTATGGGATCGGAAATGAATAAATTACAAACGTAATGACAAACTTATATATACCCTTTCCACCTGTGGTGATGGTATAAAAATATTAAAAAAGGAAGACAGGGCAAATAACTGTTTTCAAATATTAATTCCTGAAATTCATCAGATATTGCCTTTCATGTGCATTGCGTTACTTAATTAATTATATACTCGTATGAGCTATTGCTGATATCTTAAATTCACTCTCTTCCATTTTTCAATAACATTATTTTTTAATTCATTCAATATTTTGCAAAACAAAATCGACAATTTTACTATGCAAAAACTTCATGTATGATGTGGCAACTCAGTTTAACTGCGTCCGGACAAAAATTAAAATTAACTCAATTCAAGCTGACAGTTGTCCGGACAAAATAAGTTTTCACATTCTCTGAGAGAAAAACAAAACTTTATACAAAAAAATTTTGTCCGAACAAACATTTTTGTTCTGAAACAAATAGGTTTTTCGTCGTTTTTGGAGAAATTATATATATTTTTGGCGATTTTTTCATAATTAAAAAATTGCACAAATGTTTTAATGAAAGATCACCCATTTTTTAGCGTTTTTATTTTATGGGGAAATTTTTTTAATAAGTTTGCAAAAATAGTGATTTATGTTTTAATACCGCCTTTGGTACGATTTTAAATGTGATGCTAATATATTTTGTGTAAACTTAGCAATTTTTTTTCGGAATTTTTCGGAAAAGAAAATACAGAAACTAACCGGTTAATTTTTCCAGTTTTAATTCTGATAAATTTTTAATGTTAACACTTCTGCAGTGTAAGGTAAACTTTGAAGCTAATTATTATTTATTAGCGATCATTTTATATCAAAAATATATAGTTTTTTAGGCATACCCCGTTTTTTACACTCTTATTGAATAATTTCTTTATAATATAATATAATAACGCTCAAAAATGGGTGATCTTTTATTAAATCACTTCGGCAATTTTTCATAATTAAAAACAATTAAAAATAATTATTCTCCAAAAGCATCGAAAAACATCCAAAATTGTTAGGTTATATATATATTATAGGAAATATCAACCAATTCTGTAGAAAGTTTTCTTGGGCTATTTTAAGTTTTGTTTTTGGGTGATTTTTCGCATCAGCCGAAGTAAATACGAGTATTCATTTTTATTTAGGTTGTTTTTCAAAACTTTTGGGCCAAATTTCCATTACTGGTTTTGGGAAATATTTTATATTTTGACGATTTTTCATTTTAGTTTTCGGGCATGCAGTTTTGGGGCATGCAGCCAGGATTTCTAGGTTTATTTTTGGTGTTTTTTTTTGCTTTTAGGCGGTTTTTAATTTTATTTTTGTTGATTTTGAAGAGTATCGCTCATACTACACTTGATGCCGAGGGTGTAATGATGGAGTCTATATAGGTGGATCGTGGAACTGTCAGTTTTTAGATGTGGACACTAAGTGTATCGACACTTTTCATTGATTTTGAAAATTTATATGCATTTTAAAGCATGTCCCGAAAATTTTTTCGAAGTTATTCCTTATTATTTTCATGTGGTAAATCTTTTTAATTTTATCAAGAAGGGAATCCCATTAAATCAATAAGAAAACTTGATATTTACAATTTTTTTACTCATTTACAATCCATAGAGAAAAACTTTTTGATTCGATTAGGTTTTCTTGTGAATTGTATAAAAAAGGATTTCTTATTGATTTCATTAGCCTACCTAATTGATTTATTAAAAAAGGTATTCCTTATTGAATTTATTAGGTACCTATATGATAATGTGTAAATCATCTTTTTAATTATTTATGTAAATCAACATAGAGTTTGTACGTTTGGTGTAGTGATTAAGTGCGTGCCTACAAAACGAAGCACACCAGGTTCGATCCCTGGCAGAGGACGTAAAAGTTTTCAATGGTTTTTCGGGTTTTAAAAATGAAGAGACTTCAACCCCCTCTAGAGAAACCATCAGAAAAATCTTTTTTGAAAAAAAAAAAACACGAAGAATACCTAATAAAACCCTAAGTTTCTGCTTGATTTTTTCAAAAAGGGTTTCCTTATTAAATAAAATAATAAGACTTTCTTCTTGAAAAACAAAATAATAGAGATTAGCTTATAAATTTTGTTCTATTTTATTAGGCATTTGGACACTGTTTTTTCTGTGTGTACGTTTGTATTTTCAAGATGTTTATACATAAGAAATAATTTATAAAGTTAAAAGTTCTACATTCTTATTATTATGTAAGATCAGACATAAAAATTCCAAGCAACAGAGAAGTCTAACGAAACAAAGTAAAAATTTTTATACTTATTCAAGTCCAGACAGTGACAGGTTGGCGACTTGGCAAATTTTTAAATGTGGCGTCTTTTAAAGTATTTGGTGATTTTTTTTTGGCGATTTTTCATTGACCTTTGGTCAACATTAGAAATTGAATTAAGTAATTTCCAAATAGATAATTAAGAAATTATAAAAGTAAAATATTTTTAAAAGATGATTTCCTGAAGTAAGGAAACTGGAAACTTTCGGAAAATATTTTTTTATTTAAAGTTTACGAACATCTTTCCAGTTTAAAATGTTGCAATTGCTGTTTTCAAACAAAATTTTTTGTTTTCAAAGATTTGAGATTTTTATAAATACAACATACTCTCTTGAATGTTTATCAACCACAAGAGAAAATATTAAATATCGTTTTAGAAAGATTAAAAAAAAAATGATGATATTACATTTAATAATTTGCAGTTCCATCTTTTTTTTTTGTTTTCATAATTTATTTATTGTATCTTCAATATTTTTGAACTAACAATAATTACTCGTATCTTAAGTCTAAAATAAAATATTCTTTTTAAGTCCAGCCAATGCTAGACAAAAATAATGTTTGTTTCACGGATTTTGAAATCATTTGCGGGTCATCCGTCTAATGTACGGCCAAGAAAAGCAGTGTCTCTTCTTTTTAGTCGAATGTAACCAGGTTCATTCAGCATGTTACGCGCCAAAGGGTTTGGATGAGATTCAAGCCTCTTTAGATATGTGACTGCATGTTTCGCTATTTTTGCTTTAACTGATAGCATGTTTAGGTCTTTGTGGATGTTTGAATTTTTTATATACCAGGGAGCAGATGTAATAATACGTAAAATCTTATTTTGGCGCCTTTGAATTTTTTCTACATTGCTAACTGAGGCAGTGCCCCATAACTGAATCCCATAGCACCAAATTGGTTTGAGGACCGACTTGTACAGTAGAAGTTTACAATCTAAGCTCAGGGTGGAGTTTCTGCCAATAAGCCAATTTAGTTGTACTACTTTTAGTTTCATTTGTGTTAACTTGAAGTCAATGTGGCTTTTCCAAGTAAGGCGACGGTCAAGATGTATACCCAGGTATTTAACGTCCGAAAGCTGTGGTATCATTTGGTTATTTATGCGAATAGGAGGGCATGAGTCCCTACGCAGTGTGAAAGTTATGTGAGTGCATTTTTGTTCATTCACTTTTATTCTCTATTTTTCTAGCCATTTTTCCAAATTGAGTATGTGGTCTTGTAAAAGTTGTGATGCTTCTTGGGCACTTTCATGAATACTTAAGAAAGCTGTGTCATCTGCAAAAGTTGATGTGTGGACTAGGGTGCTAATTGGCATATCCGATATGTACAGTAAATATAAAATTGGTCCCAAAATACTACCTTGGGGAACTCCAGCTTCAATGAGCTGTGGCGAGCTTAAAAAGTCACCTTCTTTTAGTAAAAACTTGCGATTCGTTAAATAATCTTTTAAGAGCTTATACAAGTTTTCGGGCAAGTTCAGCTTTAGCTTAAATATTAGGCCTTCGTACCAAACCTTATCGAATGCTTGAGAAACGTCGATAAAGAGCGCAGAACAGTATTTTTTTTCTTCAAAGGTCGTTTTAATTACATTTACTAATCTGTGTGTTTGTTGGATCGTACTATGTTGTTTTCTGAAGCCGAATTGATAGTTCGGAATGCATCCTTTCGCGCTAAGTATTGGATTCAGCTTAGTTATTAATATTCTCTCAAATAACTTTGACACGTTAGATAAAAGGCTTATAGGTCTGTATGATTCTACTTTTGTGTGGTCTTTTCCTGGTTTAGGAATCATAGTTATCAGAGAGACCTTCCACTCTGTGGGAAAGTACTCAAGACGTAAGATGGCATTAAAAACAAACAGAACAATTCTGCGACCTATACGGGGCAACTCAACTAACATCTTGTTACTTGTTTTATCAACGCCAGGGGCTTTTTTGGTGTTTAAATCCGCTATTGCCCTTTTAATATCGCTAAATTCAAATCTTAGGGGTACTACGGCACTAGTCTATACTGATGGCAACTCAGTACAGTACATACATTTGGTACATACATTTGGGGTGAAAACCTTCTTCAAATGTCCAACAAACAAATTGCCTTTTTCGGTATCATTCCTTGCCCAGTCTCCACAAGAAGTTCGCAAGGGAGGCTTACGTACGACCGGTCTTTTAAGGTTCCTACATGCACGCCATAATGAATAATCTGATTGAGCAGTTGCATCGAGGTCTTTCAAGTAATTTTTCAGAGATGCTACTTTTCGAGATTCTAGCAGCTGTCTTAGTCGTTTCGTGCAATCTTTAAGTCTAGATTTAAGTTGAGGAGATCTGTGTGCTTGTCACTCTCTTCTAATTTTTCTTTTTTCAGCCAAGAGCCGCTCGACATCTACAAAATAAATTTGATTGTATCTAGCTGGTTGTCTGGTTTCTCTCGCATGTTGGGCAGCTGATTTAAGGTTTTGATCAAAATAAATTAGACTCTGGTCCACATCTTCTGTTGTTCTTAGCGGTATGTTTTCCGAACAATGAGTACTGAGATACTTTCTATATTTCAACCAATTAATGCTTGTGCAAGTTGTTTGCGAAACGATATTTTGCTGATTCCATATATAGACAATAGTGGGTGAATGATCTGAGGATAATTCGAGTGACGCTTCAACCTTAATCATTTCTCTCGAAATACCTTTAGTCACGCTAAAATCAATAACATCAGGTATTTTTTGTCGATCAGTAGGCCAATAGGTGGGTTGTCCACTTGATATCACATTCAGACGCTTTTTTGAAATTGTATCAAACAAAACACGACCTTTTGGAGTTATTAGGCGTGAGCCCCAAAACTTATGTTTAGCGTTGTAGTCGCCTGATGCTATGAAACAGGGACCTAGTGATTTGTAAAAGTCGATATATGGACTCTCTGATATTTGAAATCTAGGAGGTGAATAAATCGAAGAAATAACAAAGTTTTGATGATATTCTTCAATACAGATGTTTGTTGCTTGAAAGTAGTCCTCACAAAAGTCACACAGTAAATGATGTTTAATTCGAGCTCTTATTAGTATTGCTGAACCACCACATGCTCTGCCACGGGGGTCTTTAGTGTCATATAATATATAGCCATTGATTTTCAGTTCCATCAGTTTTCAATAATTTCAATCAATTGTTTATACTTAAGTTTTTACTCTATATGCTGTGTAGAAAGAGCGCTTTCAATTAAGAACTTCACCAAAACTCATCTGCGAAAAAGAATAAAGTATAATTTGATGGATGATAAATTATATGAATACAATTATTCAATTTCCATAAAATAAAATCCAATTAAGAGGACGATGACAAATACCTTGAGAATGAGCTGTACAACATACTTGTTATAAATGAAAAATCTAACTTCTAAATTCTTCTTATTATATCTATACATATAATAAAACTAATGGATGGATTTTAATAAAATTTTGTTAGGTCTACCTTAGTATCCTGATTCCAATATAGCATATTATTTTTCCGCAAAATTATCTTATTACCAAGAGAAAGTGGAGAAAAAGCAGTGAAAGCGCATCGATTTTTTACCGACTTAAAGGTACTGCATACTTTAGGGCATCTTTTATTTTTGAAAGCAGTATATTTGAAGCAATATCGCACAGCAGAGGGCACTTTTTTAAAATAATGAGTAACTCATTTTCTGTCTGCTTACAGAGCTTTACAATAATTTTTAGGATTTAAGAATTTTACATAAATTTTAGAATTTTATCTAGGGATGGGTACCTTTATATAAAGTAAATACGTAAGAGTCCTAATATTTGGCATGGATTACTTTCAAAGCAAAATCGAACAAAATATTATCAGGACGCACACAACGTGTGTGGGCACAGCTAGTTAACTAATAAATTTCTTATTGCTTTAAGTAAAAATTGACCCTATCACGCTTTCCTTAATCAATTTTGTTTTGTTTCAAATAAAAAATAAAATATGAACATACATACGAGTATGTTTGTATATATTTTTTCTCTTTTTGACGAATTTTGGCGATTTCAATAAATTTCTTTTGTGATTTATTAGAAATATTTTTAAAACTTAAAAAAATTATATTTATATATTGTTGGCAAAATCTAACAAAAAATCGATTTTGGCGAAATTGGGGGGAAAATCTGATATCTCTGGCCAGTAATAGACAAAAAATTGGATCTACATTTTATATATCTTTTAACTTAATTTGTCTCAATTTTGTCCCTATATGACTTTTTGGGGTTAAGCGTGGGTCAAGATGGAAGTCAAGGTATTTAAATAATATTATTAATGAAATGTGTCCATGAGGGAAATTCGAAATACGCTTATGTGTTTATAAAATTTTGTTTTTTTCAAACAATATTAATTTAAAATATTACCACACAGAAAAAAATCTATTGCACCAATTAAAGGTTTTAATTAGTTTTAAATTAAAGTTCAATTAATTTTTTAATTGATTTAAAAATATATTTGTTTAAAACAGACCAAAGAAAATTTCCTGTTTAAAAAAGTAACTGAATCAACTAATTATTTAATTAAATTTGAAGCTGAAACCAATTAGGACCTTTAATTAGTGAAAATATTTTTGTCTATGCCTGATTTAAAATCAATATATTTTTAAAAGTTACAGTTGAGATTATTTACAACAAAAATTCAAATTTGGTTTAGCTTACATATGCATGTATGGTATAGTATACCCATGTCAAAATCAATTTGTTAATGAAATCAAATTCCCATTTCTATGTTAAGCTTTTAAAATAATTTATTCCTTTGTGGGTAACACATACATGCAACAGCACATTGAGGTTTATAAATACATACGTTTCTTGTTTATATAAATTTTGCATTTAACCACAATATCCGCGGATTGGTGTCAATATATTTTATATAAAAATATAAAGCACTTTTAACGTTAAAAGTGCTTAACTAAGATTAGTTTATAGTCCGTTTATGATTTTTTTTGTTTAAAGTTTAATCATGCACATGTTATGAATTGGCTTTAAGGACAAATCGACTTATGTTTAATTTAATTAAATTTCCATTTTATTTTTTATAAAAAAAGAGTGTTCTTTTATAATATTTTAATATTTTATTAAACTAATAAAAGAATGAATTTATTGAATTTATGAGGAATATCCTAAATTCGTATACCTGCACGTAAAGAAAATACATGGTTGAGGTAACCATAATCTAAGTGCAACATATTATGATTGAATTATATTATTAGAGCTGATAGCCAATGCAGCTAGTGCTCTTGAATTAAATTTAATCTAAGAATTTATTTTTTTTTTTTAGAATAAATAAACTAATAATAATAATTTATTATTGACATAATCATAATATTGTTGTTAGAACCATATTATTGTCTGACTTTAAAATAACATTGTAAAATATAAAATTTTATTATTATCGATTTCACGGCATTCGCACATGGCCCAGAGCATCGCAAATCATGGATTTACGAGCAAAAAAAAAAAAAAAAATCCTTAAAACGGCTCAACATTTCTTTTATTACTTTGTTCATGTTGTTCTTGAAGACATCAAAACAAAACTTTTTTATCGGGACCAGAATAATGTAACAAACAACTAATATTTATTCATCGCAACCATATATTGTTACAAAGAACATAATGTGGTTCCTGTGACCATACCACGTACGTGCAGTAAGATAAATCTACCTTGGTAATTCCATTTCTAAAAAGTTTAAAGTTTGCCAGAATTATTGAAGTATTTTTTTGTAAACAGCAAAAAAAGCGTTGCCACAAATAGAAATGAGAAATAATTGTGTTGGAAATTACTTCAAAAATGTGTAATTTATATAAACAAAATGCTATAAAAATTGCTGTCTATAATGATTTACACTCCGTTTTTTTATACTTTTTATTGTGGACACAACTTTGCTTACATATAATGTGTCCATCTATAATGGTTTAAAATAACGTTATAGCATAGATTTGCCTTAAATAATATCACCTGATACCCTTTGAATTCCAGGTGACTATTTCAAATTACATCACCTATGAGGACACCTTCTAAGTCTTCTGTACTTGTTATTGTGTACAAAGCGAATGCTTTGTTGAAATTTTAAAGGTTTTTTAAGGTTTCAAAAGAAAGGTTCACATAAAAAAAAATATCATAGATATATTAATTATTAATTTCCAATTTTATACTTGTTGGTCGGTATATTCAAATGTCTATCCATAACGATTCAAGTGATAAAGCCATTTACGACAGATAAAGCCATAGGGCCAAATAGGTTAAATAGTATAACCTGTTGAGACACCCTTTAATGTAGTTACAATTTTAAATTAAACACTTATTATAAAAGACTATTCCATACAGATTCTTTGTAAATTTCAACTGTCTGTCTACAATGGTTTAAAATTTTGGCCATATGGATCAATTTACATTAACTATTGAGACACCCTTTAATTTAAATATTTATACATGTTATTATACCGGACATAGTAGTGGAGATTCTGTTTAATTTCCAAGTGTTTGTCTATAATGGTTCAAAAGATAGGGCCAGATAGCTTAAATTACATTAATTATGGGGACACCCTTTAGTTTCCAAATTCAAAAATATATACATATATATACTTGTTATAGCGGACTTAGAAATACAGGTTCTTTGTAAATTTCAACCGTCTCTCTGATACGGTTCAAAAGTTTTGCCATATACAACAAATTACATCAACTATTGGGGCACCCTTTAATGTCTGATTATAAATATTGGTACTTGTTATTATAACGGATACTCTATCCAATTTTCAAGTCTTTGTCTACAATGGTTCAAAAGATAGGTCAATTGACATCACCTATGGGGACACCCTTTAAATTTTAAGTTATTTTTTTATTACCTTCTGTTATTGGCAGTTAGTGATACACATTTTTTTTAAATTTTAAAATGGAGCCCTTTACGGTTTATAATACACGTAAAAAACATGTATGTTGTATGGGGACACCCTTCAGTTTTTAAAATTTTGAAATTATTTTAAAATGGGATCAATCTGTAAGCAAATCATTTCTAATAAAGAACAAATTTTCAAAATCGATTCAGATATGACTAAGTTCAGCGCGCACAAACATAAAAAAGCAACATTCAGACGAATTGATAACCTCCTTCTCTTTTTGAAGTCGGTTAAAAAAGATTTTTTTGTGTAATTTTTATATTTTTTTTTTTTATAAAATAAAGTTTAACTTTACGTGTGAACTCTCTCAGGAAAAGCACTTTTACTTAATTTTATATGAATCTTGCCTCAGAGAATGCCTTTGGCAAGTTGTACTTAATAAGAAAACGCGACTTAGACAATTTTGTCGGATATAGGAAAATTACAAAATCTTATTTGTGAATCCCTGCAAAAGTCCATTACCACCGTATGGAAAAGGACAAATAAGTTATTGTTCTTTCTAAAATCAAACTATTTTAGTTTGTTTTTTTTTGGACACATAAACTTAAGGCTTGTTTCTTTTTCTTAATTTTTTAATTTTAACTAAAGGAAAAAAACGCAAATCAAATGAAATTTCACAAAGTATGTAATACGGTAGCACAAATTCAAATAATTCCCGCAAACGTCAGAACGTTAATATGACGACAAAAAGACAGAATGGAATTACCTTCCACTTTTATATAATGGTGTCAATAGTACTTGCTGTCAACGACGACTTCGTTAATGCAATTATTGTGGCGTCAGCCTGATATATTGTATATCTCGTCAACGAGATATACAATAAGAGATAAAATTTCTTAATTTTCAATAAATAGTAATGATGGCTAAAGTGATTTAAATATTAAATACGAAGATAATACTTCCGTATATAATTATTTTCCATTGAATATACGACCTTAACTTGCATATTTGCATAACATATGAATTTAACTTTAAATGCATTCTTGTACGTAAACACTTACATACGTGACATTTGGGATTACAAAACTAATCTGATTTTATATTTAGAAATTTACTTTAGAAACAATATGAGGCAAAACAAAATAGTAGGTAATAAATACTTTAGCAAGGCAACAAAGAAAGATGGACAAGTTGATTTATACCCTCTGGTTTAAGGAATGGCACAATACATATGTATATCACCATGTTTATAAAAATTATTTTACACTATTAAGGAATTTTTAAAAATGGTTAAGAAATAAGATCCAAATGAAGGCTAAATATAGGCGAGGGTCACTCTGTGACTTTTTGACAAAAAATATATTCTTTCAGAAAAAGCATTTCATTTACCGCCGTAATTTCCTTTTGTCTTTATGCATTAATATTTTCAAGTTCCTTAAAATAGGTACTTGTTTTAGTCGATCTAAATCTCAGACCCAGAATCGTTTCCTCAGATTTGTAAACAGGGAATAGTGTCAGGAGAATATAATAAATGAGTTACAAGTCGATGATACATGTATGCGTCGTCGCGTTGATACAAGTATGTGTCTTCGCTTACGTTGTCATGGTGGGTATGCAAAAGCGGGTTCCCTGCAAGTTATTATTAAATCTGTACAACAGAAATCGATGTTATTTGCCGGTGAGTTGTTTTTATTTTTCATCACTTGCTAGCACTGATCTTGTTCTTTAGTGAACGTTTAACTGAAGTAATCAACTGCATTTGCTGCGGCTAAGAAACCGCTCAAAAATTTTTTTGAATGTGGTTGAGCCAAACCCAAACAGTTCTTTTTGTGAACGCATGATTTCAATACCTACATCCTCAATCATCTCACGGGTCTATTGATATCGATAACTATGATCATCTCACGGGTCTATTGATATCGATAACTATGATTTGGCAGCTTAGACTGTCAAACTGTGTTGATATTTCTGTTCAGTAAGGTTTGCCAAGACATCATGAATCGTTAATCGCCGGAACAAGGCTTCTAAACTGTTTAGTGATGAAAAAAATTGTCTTTAGTGATGAAGCTCATTTCTGGTTAAATGGTTAAATAACCAAAATTGCCATATTTGGAGCGAAGGCAATTTCAAGCCGTTAACGAATCACCATTGCATTCACTAAAATTTAGTTTTTGATGCAGTTTACACACTGGTCGGCATTATCGGTCCTTACTTTTTTTCATATGAGCAAGATGTTGACGTTACGTTGAACGAGGAGTGCTATCGATCTATGCTGATTCAATTTTTATTTTCAGAAATTAATCAGCTAATCATGAACGACATTTGATTCCAACAAGACGGTATAGCATAGAGCGTACCTAACATTCGATTTATTGCAAAATTAATTTGGAGACAACTATATTTCCAGAAGTGGTCCTGATCACTGGCCCCCTCGTTCGTGAAATTTAACGCCTCTGGTTACATGTTGTGGGGCTATGCCGACAATTGAAAGTCTTACTCCTCTAGTGCATTCATGTGACCTATCATGTATAGTTTTCAGTATTAGCATCACTGTAATATTTTAAGCTTGTATGTCATTTTTAAGCTAAATTTTTTTAGACTTTTTTTGACATTAATTTTTAATTTATTGTTCTTAGTTTATAAGCTCAATTTAAACGTACTTTAAATAATTAATCATACGTATACGCACCCATGCACCGCATAAGTATATGTATATGTAATTGTATTTATTTCTATATACTAAAATATGTTAAACCTCTTAAGCACTATTATAATTATTATTATTTCAAGTCACTATATTATTTAACTCACTTCTTTTTCTTTCTGCACTTAAATTTCACTTTGCTGTATAAATTCACAATTGCTAACTTGATGTAGTTCTAGCACAAAAATGCACAAATCTCATTTTAAAGATGAATTTACCACCGGTAGCGATCTTTATACCCACCGTACCTATGAGGGCGACACAATGGATGAGAGAGGTAAGTAAATATTCTTTTTAATTAATATATCTTACAAAAAAACATCAAAGCATTCATCATACATTAATTATATTACTATAATTGTATTTACTTAAATAAAAATGATCAATTTAAATTATTATTAATACTGAAAATTATTAATACTAAATAATTTTATTTAGAAAAGAAGTAGTATTGTCTGTATACGGATCCTTCGTAAACCTAAGGAACATTTTATTATTATTTTTGTAGGGGATATTGAAGCAGATCACTTGTCTCTCGTCGTTTCTCGTGCTACCACTAATCTTTATCTCGACTGTAGTGATTTTAGACTGGTGGCTGGTAACTGTAAAACATCTTCTCTGTTTGCTAGTATCTTATAATTGCTAGCATTTTTCTAAGGCTTAGGTCTCTTATGGTATCCACGTTTATGATGTGTCTGCCCCATGCATAATCTTAAGCCTTGTGCTGCCCAGTACTAAATATTCACTGGATATGTGCAGAACTGCCTCAGCGCCTTCAGGCATATTCTGCAAGTATTATCTTGTTTAATATTTATCTTGGCGAAATGATACTTGAATTTTCCAAGAACTGTCACTAATTCAGTTGTACAGTTTAAGATATTTGAATTTTATCCAAGTAATTTTCGAGATGTCGTGCTCAGAGGCTATTGCTTTAGCGATTAAACAGTCTATTTCTTCAGAGGCATTCGTATTTAGTTTTTTGCGATGAATAAAAACTAGAGCAGAGCAGCAGAGCGCCTCCTGCGAGGCGCTTCCCTTTCCATCGCTTTCTGACACTCAAGGATTTTAATAAAAATTAGAATTATAACATTCCTAGTTGATTACCAGTTAAATTGTTAAAAATTCAGAAAAGATTCAATTATTTGACTTTATTTATTTTTTGTATTAACTAATCTAGTAACAAATTTTTCTTAAAAATGGAGTTATTGTATTTAAATAATTATTAAAGTAAACTAAACTATTGTTTAAAGTTTATGGACTTTATTTGCTACATCGCTAGGTAACCCCTTCATTAAAATAATATGTAAAACAAATATTATAAATTTAAAAAAAATTGTTTTTGTTTTCCATAGAAATGTTTTTATAATTTTTTAGGGCAATTTATAACAGTAAATAAATAATAATAAAAAAGTATGAAAAATAAAAACAAATATTTAATAAATTTCGAAATCAATTAGTTGTTGTTTTCCATATAAATTATTTCATTGCATTGTGTTTTACCAAATTATAGACTTTTTATACAAAACAATTTAGCTAAATAAACCAGGCAGCGAACATTCTTGTTTTTTTTTTCTTACTTCAGATAAAAAGGTTACGAGAAAATGTATTTTTTTAATATTAGTTCGTTTTAACCATTATCATTGCATATATATGTGACCCGGCCTTTTTCCACTTTTTTTGGTTTCGATAGTTTTTGAGACGCTCTTTCACGTGGTGAAAACTAGAAAGTCCTAACTTGCTTAGAAGTGTACTAAAAATGTAGAGAAAGAGGAGCACAAATGAAAGAAAAACAGAATTTTATTGAAAATCCAGAATCAAGATAATAAATGGACAGGATTGAACGCTTCATTTGATCTTCAGCTTGAAACAATGTTTGTAGTTCATTCTCGTAATTGATACCAACATCATCGAAAGAATCATCATCATTCTCTTAGTTTTCACAGAAATATGTTTGAAAAACCTCGCTAAATTCTTCTTCGACAGACATTATTCACAAGTGACACACGTCAGGTTTCTGGAATATTTTTGTAAAGCAGATGTTAAATAATTAAAAAAGTGCAAAATTGAAAATATTCAAATATTAGAACAGCAGTTATGGTAAGTTAAAGTCGATTTGGGGATTTTTTTGGGGATAAAATCCCCAAAAACCTGACAACGCTGGGTCAGAAACTGGTTTGTGCTTTTCATTGAAAAAAACATCGCTCTTTATATACACACACAAACTTATCTCATTTATGCTCTTTTGCATTTTTTGTTTGCCTTTTGGGCATGACTGTTCATAATGTAAAAGAAAAACTACTAAGAAACTGACGAAATGCATTGTTTATCTTTATTTTTTTTTAAATATACTTGTTATGCCCAGCCAGTGCTAAGAGTTATCAAAAAAAAAAAAAAAAATTCCAAAAACTCTTTATGATGGAGTCAACGGAGATCTATACTGTCATATATCAATAGATCTGTATTGACAAGCTTTTTCAGAATCTACGGTTATCTTAAAAAATCGATCTTAACTCCATAATTAACAGTTATTTTTCAAGGACTTTTATTTTTTCCGTCAGAAAATAAAACTCACTTTGTTTATTTTCATATTTTTTTTTTTTTTTTTGATAGAATTGAACTGAGGCCGTTCAATACAAAGAATGGTGCTTCCGTGGGTTGCAGGAACAAACGGTTACCTTTTTTTGCCAATTTCAGGAGATGGATAATGTATTTTTATCCTCCCAGAGAAAAAATTATCAATTTCCAAGAAAACTTTTTTTCAGTCTCAGCCATTTTCTTCGCTTTCTTGTTCAGCTTTAAAAGCGATGTATGAGATGTGTCGCTAAAATCCGGCGAAAATAAACAGAGAAAAACAGTGTCTTAATACCTTTAAAAATAGAACAAATTTTATAAGATATCTCCATGGATTTTATAAGAAGAAATTGTTATTTTAATAAGGAGTGCCTTTTTGAAAGAATCATGAAGAAATTTTAGGGTTTTTATTAGGTATTCTTCCTGTTTTTTTTTTTTTAAAGTTTTCTTCTTGATTTTATTAGGCTATCTTGTTTTTTATAAAAACAAAAAAAAATTAACAAAAAATTTTCAAAATAAAAAACTGAAAACAATTGGCATATTAGATATTGTTTTTTGGCATATCCTTTAAAATTTTTTGCTTATCAATCTTTGATTTCTTTCTACCTTTTCTTTTTGTGGTGGCGTATGCCTGAAATTTTATTTTGCCTTCATAATATCCTCTATTTTTCCAGGGGGTGGAAGGTCAGGGCAGCTTCTTCTGATGTATTGTCTAGAGGGTGTTGAAGGCACTTAATTTTTTAAAACCTGAAAAACCATGGTAAACATTGTTCGTCTTCTGCCAGGAATCGAACCTGGTGTATTTCGTTTTGTAGGCACAAACTTAACCACTACACCAGATGTATATTTTATATTTTATGTTTTAACAAACAGTTTTTTTTTTTATTTCTATAAACGAAATAACAAAAAAGCTAAATTAATCAAGAAGATACCCTTATTAAGAAAATTAAAAAGATGATTTATACATGATCATATAGGAACCTAATGAAATCAATAAGCAATACCTTTTTGAAAAAATCAAGTAGGTAATTCAGAAGAAAACCTAATAGAATCAGAAAGTTTTTCTCTAAGGATTGTTGTAAAATGAGTAAAAAAAATTGTGTATAACACGTTTTCTTGTTAATTTAATGGTATTCGCTTCTTGATTAAATTAAAAAGATTTAACACATGAATATAATAAGGAATCTCTTCGAAAAAACTTTCCATCTTTCTGCTTGAATACCCCTAAGCCTAAAAACATTTCATAAAGAATATCTTCACAGAAAAAATTATTACCAAAATATTTCCAAAGAAATGGTCTTTTTTAATGTTTATTGATTTTCAAAAACTTCTTTGATTGACTCTAATAATTATTTTGTTTGATTTTTAATTTGCTGCTAACGGTGTTGCCGTAATACAAATAATTGATCAAACTAAATTTATTAACACGGAAATCTTGTTCTCCTGTAAAAATTAAATTTAAAAAACTTAAATTTTGAATAGCTTCTAATTATATTTTAGTAGGGGAACTATGTCATTTTATACAACCCTATGAAGTTAAAAAGCAAAAATAGTATATAAATTTTTTTTCTTAACAAAATTTAATTTTGTTTTTTACATATAAACAGAAAAATATTTTCGCACTGTTATTTAAATCGGTTTTATACAAAACGTAGCACTAGTGTCGTAGGAATAACAAAGTTATTTTGAACAGCCAAATAAACAAAATTATGAAGATTTAAACAAAAAATCATTTTGAAGTTTTCGAATAAGTGTTTTTGTTAAATCTTAAGTTTTCGCATAAGTGTTTTTGTTAAATCTTTTATTGTGTGTGTTGGACTTCTTATAGAGTTCTCATTATTTTTATAAATAATTTTCTCTATTCTTAAAATGTGGGTAAAACTTTCCTTGCTTGAGGAGTCAGTGAAATATTTTTAAATAATAAATTGGATTATTATAAAATAGTATAGGTTATTAGCATTATATTATTAAAATAAAATTAAAAAATAATAATTAAAATAATAGTTGAATTCCCAAAACATTTATTTTCAGTGATTGCTATAATAGTATACACAGCAATACAAATACTATATAATTTTTAAGTGCCTATCTGTATATTAAAAAATAAGGAGATATACGTCAAATTAAGTCATCCATGAGAACACTATTAAATTTTAAGTTTTATTTAATATTGCGGACACAGCAATATGAAGGCTGTCTAAATATCAATTGTCTGACTATAACGGTTCAAAAGATAAGGCCATATAAATAAAATAACATCACCTATCGGGACACTATTTAATTTCTAATTTGAAATATTTATACTTACGGTCATAACGGACTATCTGAATTGTTTAAATTTTTTTACATTTCAGTAAACTTTTTGTCTGTTTGCGACAATTTTTTTTTAAATTTTTTTATAATTTTCAGTAAACTTTTTTGTCTGATTTAGACAAATGTTTGTTTGAAAATTTTTTTTAAAGTCAATAAATTTTTTTTACCAAATATCATAATTAATTGTTTGAAAAAATCGTGGAATATTTTCGATAAAATTATTTTAAATTTAATTGTTTGAATTTACAAATTTGTTTATAGGATTAAATCAAACAAACAATTGTCTAATTATGCAAATTAATTGTTTGAATCTAAAAAAAATTATTTTTTCTGTGTTTTTAATTCTATTAGGCATTTTTGGCTCTGTGTGGGAAAAATTCGGTGAAGATTGTTAATCAAACAATAACAAATTTAAAACCTACGTAATTTTAATGACGATTTATTTAATTGAAATTCAAGGTGATTGTGTTGGTTATCAATTTACACAAAATTAGTTTTATTTTTTGGCGTAAAAAATAAAACTCCTAAAAAAGTTTTATTTTTTACGGCAAAAAAATTCTGTTTTTAAAACTTTCATTTGAGTTTTTATTTTTACGTTGAAAAATAAATGTTTTAGATGGATTTATCAACATAACTGTGTAAAAAAATTTGTTAAACCATATCTATTATTTACGGTCCCTGTTTTAAAAACCCATTTTGTCAAAAAATTTTTTTGGTTAGTAATAACAAATATGAAAAATAATTATTTTCTTTTGGTTGTTATTGACGATACAAAAATTACGAAAAAAATTGACTGATACTGAATTTGCCTCCAGAAAATCAGTAAGGTCATACAAAAAGTGTCTATACTAATAACATCCACCTAATCTTAAGTGTTGCGATTGCCAACGAAATTTGATTTTATTTATATAGAAATGATAACCAAAAAAAAAAAAAAAAAAAAAATTTATGTAATGGTTATTTTTCACCAAAAAATCTTTTTGATTGATATAATGGTTATTTGCAACAATAAAAAGTTTTTGGTTGATATAATGGTTATTTATAACAAAAAAAAAAAAAAACAAAATGCTCACTAAAATTGATTCGAAAACCAAAATAAAATATTTCTTATAGAAATGGTTAATTATAACCATTTTATAAATTCATCAATATAAATAGTTAAAAATGATTTTTTTGTGGTTTATCTTATAATTGTTACGTCCCTGAAATAAACAATCAAACATAAAACAACATAGTTTGAAAATTCAAAGGTATTGTTAGGATGCTCTTAAATTCCTTAAAAGTTTAATTTAATTGAAAGTCTAAATTTCGAAGGTTATTCGAATATCTAGCCTTTCCATCCAAAACACTTTAGTCATATACGGATTTGAGTGGTTTGGCCAAACAAAACTGGTAGTTTTTGAAGATCTTTCAATGTTAAATTTCTGTAAGGCTCTGGTTTAGGGTCTCAGCTTTTATTTGTTTATATCAATAGATAAAAAATTTTAACTGTTTAAAAGATTTAGATTTTTAAAAACTCACAGTGCCTTAAAACTGCTGTGGCTTTTGGTAAACTTTAAGTTATCACTTTTATTATATAAACATAGTTTGTAGACTTTTGGTCGAATACATCACCTAAATATTTATTGAAATATTTAGGTTATAGCACAAAAACTATATATAAGTACTGTGCAAGGTTTGTTTTTTTATTATACATCGTATTTATGAAATAATCAAAGTGTGAATCATTATGATAATAAAAAGAATTAATAATTAGCAGTGCACGCGACGCACATAGAGGCCATAGCGGAAAAATTCGATTTTCGAAAGCGCAGCTCTCAATTATATTGTTTGTTATTCTTATACTATATTAGCTAGAGTATGTAGGAACAGCATGATTTTTTCCCTATTTCAAGGGCACTCCTATAAATTTACGCCTACTGTCAGACTAATGGAAATTTGACTAAATTTCACCGTTCTCTGAGTGATATACGTATATTTGTAAGAGGGGAGACAAAAACTAACTAAACAAGTAAAACTGGGGAAGTTACAAGCTAATAAAATTCTTCAAAAATTCCCATTTCGAATGTTTTCGTAGTTAAAGTACCACTGAAAAGTATGGTCATTATAAGGACTTTTTTAAATTTTGTTGCATAGTGTAATTTGCACACACACCCCTTATTAATGAATAATATATGAGCTGTTTATTTTCAAAGTGGTTTAAGTCCATCTACCAAACTCCAGATAGGCATTAAAATAGTTACACTTCTTTTTTTTTTAATTTAACTTTATTCAAATTTATTGTTTGAAATTTACAGATTCGCTTTTAATATCTTTGACCACAGATGGAAAAGGGTCATTCCGTGAGTAATTTCTACAATATTTATTTCCGACCCCATAAAGTATACACATATATGAGCTGTTTATTTTGAAAGTTGCATTAGTCACTTTAAAAATATCAGGATCACAATTTAACGGTATCTCTTCCTTTAAAAAAAAAATTGCAATCAGATTTTAAGCTCCGCTGGGATTTTTTTCAAGAAAAGTTATAATAATCAAAGATGTTTATTTTGAGAGTGACAAATACTTAAATGTATCAATTTATAATCAACGTGATTAATGTATGCCATTTTCAAAATAAACGGCTCAAAATAAACGGATCCTCATACATAGAGAAGTTGATTACACGATGTCCGTCTGTTCGTGTTCGGGTTGAAATCAACTTTGCCAATGAACCAGAAGAGATACAGAAAATTTGAGAATCAGGCATAGTTTCGAAAATTTCGCTAATGCAATTCATATATGTATTTTTGATAAAATTTTAACAAAAAATTTTCGAATAAATTTTAACAAAAAAATTTGGAATAAATTTTAACAAAAAAATTTCGATAAAATTTTCACAGAAAATATTCGATAAAATTTTTAGAAATTTGCGACAATATTTTTAAAATTTTATGATATATTCTTTACAGAAAATTTTCAATAAAATTTTATCAAAAAATACGAAAAAATTTTATCAACAAATTTTTGATAAAAGTTTTAAAAAAGTTTCAATAAAATTTCAAATCAAGTAATTTTACTGAAGTTAAATTAAATGAAATTTCTTATATTTTACAGCGCTTTTTATTTAAATTTATATATTAATTTATATATTAATAAATAAATTAATTAATAATATTTACGAATTTTCTTTAATGCTAAAACGTACTAAAATAAACGAAAATTAATAAAATCAACGGATAAATTATTCACATTATTTTTTTTTTTTTTTTTTGAAATTAATTTAACTAATTTTATGGGTTGTTTTTCTTAAAATGTATAAGTACTATATTTAACTATATTTTTGTTAATTAAACAGAATTTTATTTAAATTTTTATAAACTTTTGTTTTCATATAAAGAGATTTTATTAGAATATGTTTTTAACAAAAGAAATTCTGTTAATTGGACTAAAATTAGTTTATATGAATAAATCGTATATGGATTTGAATAAAAATTAAGTTGATTTAACTGTTTTTGTCGTTAAGATTCTAGTATTTTTTCGTTAATATTACCTACGAAATTTGGTTCAGTGTAGCTTTGTAACAGCAACGTATACTTATATTAGTCCATTTTGCAAAATTGATGAACATTTTTTTTTCAAAGTACTGAAATACTAGAAATGTACTATTTGCTTTGACATTTCTAACTTAAAGCAAAGATGCTTTAACATATTTTTGAGCTTTATTTTTACAATTCCATACTACCATTGCCATTAAAGAATATTGACAAATTATAATTTTTTCATATGACCAATAAATTATTATTATCTAGTGCTAAAAATAACAAAGGTTTATTATTCCTAAATTTATTCAGACAACTGTAAATGTGTCAAACTTCATGCATGTTATGCTATAGGCTATATAAAAGCAAAAATATAGTTACAGATAACTTTTGTATTGTATCTTTTATTGCAGTGAAGTACGTAAGAGTATATGTATGTATGCATATATGCAGAATTACTGCCATATAAATAATGTCTATCCATTTACACAACTCATTATTGATGGGTCCCTATAGTCAACAACACACGCACACATATATATTTACATATATGCAAGCACATAAAAATATATTTGCCTACATAAAAACCCAGTTAACACATCCCTGCCTTCTAACTAAAAAAAATTTGTATGTTTTAAAATAGTTTGATATAAAAAAAAAATATATTTAATCTTAGTTTATTTTAGTTCATAAATGCTTTTATTAACTACTAGGTGTGCCCACCACGTCGCACAGTAGGATTTTGCTGGCAAAAAATGCATTTCTCGAGTATAAAATATCAAAAATGTAATGATACAGTTTTGTAGAGAACTGTTTAGTTAAGGGAAGTGCATCATTAGTTTTTTTTATTTTTTAAATTTTTTTTTTCCAAAATAACGCGTCAAAGTCACCTAACTGAAACTCTGCAGAAACTGCCTCAGATTTTCATGAATTTCCATAATTTCTTTTTGCGATATATATTTACTGTAAGTATATTTTGAAAGTATAGTACTTCCACATAAATTAAATAAAAAAATATATTGGAAAACGATAATAGTTTACAAGATATTCAGGTTTTAATGATGGCAATTAAAAATGTAGTGTTTTAAGTTTTTCTTAAAAAAAAGGTTAGTTTTATCTACCTTTGTGTCCTGGTTGCAATCAAATGAAAGGTGGGAGTGTATTCTTTCGATTTAATAAATAAAATTCCCATAATATTCCATACTGTTGAACAAAGTTATAAATTTTATAAAAACAGTCACATGAAATTTCACTATTTCAAAGAAACTTCATACATAAAAAGTAGTGTATACTTTTAGGCTTGTTCTTTTTCATGTTATAAATAATAGCAACTATTTGTTAAATATTATGAATAAGAAAAACAAAATTTACAAATTGAACTGTTATATTAGGCTACGCACAAATCTTAAATGCCCTTCACCATAATTTATTAACATGATAACCTTATAATACCCTTATCACCCACGATGAATGGCATAATAAACATCAAAATAAAATGTTTTAAAAAATTTTAAGACGTGTAAAAGTGGGAAAGAAGTTAAAGCGCGACTTTATATTAAAAAAAAATATATAAAATGCATACTTTTGATGTTACTTATTTCGATCTAGCTAAGGATTACATAAAATCAAAAATGCGCTTTTAATAAGAGAAGAAATCAATGAAGTTAAAGTCGCAATTCGAAGGCGGTTTTTGGGAAATTTTTACAAAAGACAAGAAAAGTCTTAAGGAAATCGTGATTACTTCTTTAAAAAAATTACTCGTGGCTAAGAAGTATGTATCAATTGCAGCATGTTAGTTATTACAAGGACTAGCAATATATTAAGAGTGAGCTTTTCTATTAATCTTTAATTCAGGACAGTTTTACAATAGGTGGTTTTACATGCCGGCTTCGATTCATAAAGTACTTATATGGAAGACATTGTGGATGCGGCTTAACTTCCAATAGGCCTGCTTTCAGAAGAACTGAAGAAGCTCGAAATAAAGACTATAGAAAGTATAGGATGATGTTCGCCAGAAAGTGCAGCAGGATGGCAAAAAACACAGATATTTTCCATCGCCTTCTTATATCGTCAGATCCTTATAGAAGATGAATAAAAGTCGATATTTTTGGTATTCATTTTGAGTTATTAATTTTGATGTTCTTGAGCTTTATAACACTGATAATTTGTGGTAAGTTTTATGACTTTTGGTGGAGAAAGAAAAATTTTGGAAAAAATATATTTTCCAATAACATGTGCGGTAGGCGTTGCAGATTTTCTAGATATTTCATTTTCATAATACTGATAACTGTTGCAAAGTTTCGTTATGATCGATTAAGAAACAAAACTTTGGGGCGTAAAAATATTTTCGGGTTATATGGGCAGGGGGCGATGGGCGTGGTCAATTTTGATAAAACTTTAAAATTGTCTTAACTAAGTTGATAGAAGCATATGTTATAAATTTTAATGTTCTATAAGCTCTCCTTATATTTTATGCCAAGAAATGTTTGAAGAAAACCCACTGTTCGTCAAAGGCGCGTTAAAAATATTTTTTTTATATATTCTATATATATATATTTTTTTTTTTTTTCATTTTAAAATTTCTACTTTTATAGTGCTTCAGTTGTGCTCTATATATTTTCTTTATATAGACGTACCCATTCCTGTACCCATCCATGTATTAGGAGTGGTTGGAATTGGGAGTCAGATCTTGTAGCAACCAGCTTGCTATATAAACGTGAATAAAATCTTTTAAGCTAGCCCGCATGGAGGCCATGCTGGCAGACCCAGTTCCAGAATCGAATCCAGAAGCCCAATCAGCTACTTATTTTAAAGCAAATGATTACCGAAACATCGTATGCTCCTTATAGGCACAAGAGGAACTAATATGTTTATAAGTAAAAACTAAACTAATGTGCCAACTTGACACCAGAGACGATTTAACACTGTTCTAAAAATAAATATAACGTGCAATTGCTGAGTTGCCAAAAGTGAGGCTTTCTTCCTTTAGTTCACTATCTGTCTTATCTCTACTCTATCCCTTTCCCAAAGAAAGTAACGCTTGTTTGCTTGTGTGACTTCAAAAAAACCTTTTATATTTTGTGAAGTACAACAATAAAAATTACGTTTCAAATTACAAACTCTAAAACCTTTAATGAGCATTGAAAGAGGTTCGGAAAATGGTGAAATAATAACTGAAATGCTTGTGTTTATTGGGTATTTTTGTTTTATATACCAGTATTTTGTAGCATACATAGATAACATGCAAAATAGTAATTGTAATAATACTCGTTATATAAAGAAACAGCAAGACTCAATCATCAACATTACATCAACTATTGTATACTAAAAATACATGATATATGTACAACTAAATAATGTATAACCAATAGTGCCTTGGTACAAAGGAGAGCAGCTTTCAAATTATTATACAATAGATAATATATTTATTTTTAATGTATTGATTGAAAGTACATTCAGAAAGAATGAGAGAAACCGGAGTTCCCAAAGGTAGCATATTGGGACCCATTTTATTATTGTTGTCTACTTCGAATAGTTATTGCCAACCAGCAACAGAGTCTACACATCGACATTGGCTAAGGACACAATAACCAAATTATCAATTTGGAAAAATGGTTGAAGAAAGAGAGAATAAAGGTGGATGAACAGAAATGTACTCACATAACGTTCATACTACGGAGAGACTCATATCAAACCTAATGATACTTCAACTTTCAGTAGTCAAATGCCAATAGAATAGGTCTATAGAATCAAAGTTAACTCAAATCAAGGTAAAAGAAGTCCACTATTTTGGTTTTTTGGCAAAAACTCTACCCTCAAATTTCTGCTGCACAAAACAATCTTCAAAACAATATGGTTTTAAAGAATTCAGTTTTTGGGCACTGCCTTAGCATCCAACTTAAAAAATTCAAAGATGCCAAAATGAGATAAGATATGAATAATCACAATTGCTTCATCTATACATATAATAAAATTGTAACTCATTTCCTGTCTGTCTGTTTTCTTTCCTTCTTTGTGTTCGCATCACGTAAAATTGGATAGAATTTAACAAACTTTTGTGAGGAGGGAGCTTAGTATCCTGATTCCAATATAGGATACTTATAGTACTGCAAATACTACTTATCTATACATATAATAAAGTAGTAACACATTTCCGTCTGTCTGTCTGTCTGTCTGCTTTTAATTTACGTTCGCATCACGTAAAATTTTAACAAAATTTTGTGATTTTAAAAAAATTTTGTGAGGAGGTACCTAAGTATCCTAGTCCCAATATAGGATACTTTTTTTTCTGCAAAAATATCTTATTTCCAAGAGAAAGTTGAGAAAAAGCAGTGAAAATACGCAGTTGAACTAACCGGATATGAATACTTTATTTTTTAACCGACTTCAAAAAAAGAAGGAGGTTATCAATTCGTCTGAATGTTGCATTTTTTTTTACGTTTGTGCCCGCAGAACTCAGGCACTTCTGAACCGATTTTAAATTTTTTTTCTTTATTAGAAAAGAAACGCTTACAGATTGGTCCCATTTTAAAAGAAGTTCAGAATTTTGAAAATTAAAGGGTGCCCCATACGTGTATTATGAACCGTAAAGGGCTCCCTTTTAAAATTTTAAAAAACTGCATATCACTATATCTGCCAATAACGGAAATTAATAAAAAAATAAACTTAACAATTAAAGGGTGTCCCCATATATGACGTCAATTTAAATATTTGAACCATTGTAGACAATCACTTGAAAATTGGACAGAATGTCCAATATTTATAATCAATAATTAAATATTTATAATTAGAAGTTAAAGGGTGTCCCAATAGTTGATGTAATTTGATGTATATTGCCAAACTTTTGAACCGTAACAGAGAGACGGTTGAAATTTACAAAGAACCTGTATAATCGAAGTCGTTTATAACATCAAATATATAATTTAAATTTGGAAACTAAAGGGTGTCCCCATAATTGATATAATTTAACCTATCTAGCCCTATCTTTTGAACCGTTATAGACAAACACTTGAAAAATAGACAGAATCTCCACTACTATGTCCCGTATAATAACCTTTATAAATATTTAAAATTTTAAAGGGTGTCTTAATAGTTGATGTAAATTGATGCATATGGCCAAACTTTTGAACCGTTTTAGACAGACATTTGAAATTAACAAAGAATCTGTCCTTTAAAATAAGTGTTTAATTTAAAATTGTACATTAAAGGGTGTCCCCTAGGTGATATTGTTTAAGCTATATGGCCATATCTTTGGAACCGTTAATTTTTATTACTGTGCCAGTAATAATAACTGTAAAGGGTGTCCTCATATCAGACGTAATTTGTCGTTATGGATAGACATTTGAATGTCCAGAACGTATATTACTTGTCCGTTAGAGCAACAAATATAGAAGTATTTGAATTGAGTACTATTTCTTACAGATTACTTCCCATCAAATTTTTAGTTTAGAATTGATGCACATATATTTGTTTTGTAGTTGGTTTTTTTTTGCAAGAATTATTTAAGTAAGAAAAATACCTAAACTGATATGTAGCATATCTTATGGAGGAAGTAAGTACTGCTTAGTACAGCACGGCACCTTTAATTTTTGAAAGTTGTATATTTTATAACACAGATAGTTTTAACTACTTAGTACGGCACGGCGCTTTTAATTTTTGGATATTTAAACACGGATGGCGCTAAAACATATGAACTAGTTACTGCCAGTTAGCCAATTGAATATAATTTGTATGTGTTTTAAGTCGCTTACGTGTTGTATAATTTGGTTATTTTATGAAATACATACTTAGGTAATTATATGATTACATTATTTTTGTTATTTAGCGTTAATTTTTAAAATTTGGTAAGAATACTACGACTTGAGTGGGGCTATAAAATTATGTTATTGTTAGTTTCTTCTTAGTTAGTTGGATTTTTGGTTGCTAGTCTATAAAGAATGTGGAGAAAAAGCAATTATTTTAGTAAAGATGAGAACCTTTATTTAGTAAATACAAAAACCATAACTAAAACACTTACCGATATGTTTAAACTATGCATATCGGTTTATGTATTAACTTATTTTAGTGGGGATGAGCAACTTGGTATAAAGTAAATACATAAACCATAACTGAAGCACTAAAAAGTAAGGGTCTTTGGTCTTGGGGGATTGCTTTCAAAGCAAAATCAAACAAAATATTGCAAGGACGCACACATTCTAAACTTAAATTCCATTATCAAATGGGAAAGCGTATTCTTTTAAAATGAACCTGGAAACTTTTAAAGATGTGTTAAAAAATTTAAGTAAGCGAAAAAAAAAACTAATAATTTCAAATTATTTTGAAACGACTCTTTTATTTGCACTCGTATTACGTACAATGTACACACAAAAATCATATTTTTTGAATAATTCTACTGTATTTGTTTGAAAGTTACAGTGTGTTTTACTGAACTGTGCATTGTGCTTATAATTTCATTCATTGTTTAAAATTCCTTGTTGCTGGCGTTATAATGCTAGCAATCAATATTGGCATAATGTTTATGGTGCTTTACAAACAACAATTATATCTATGATTAAATAAGTTTTTCTTTACAGTTATTTTGTGTTATAATTTTAGAAATTCTTTTAACATCTAAATTCCCAAAGCATAATTTCATTGTAATCAAATTTTTTTTTGTTATGCATAATTCCATTGTAATGGAAATGAATACTTACAAGTGCAACAAGTTATACAGAAAATTATCTAAAACATATTTTGAAATATGTTCTTTTTTTTAATGAACATAACATAAAACTGTTGGAAATTGACACTGCACTTAAAGATCAAAGTTACTAAACAAATTTATTAGTATCAATGTCGTTGTAACAAATTAAAATTTTCTTATAATAAGAATTAATTCTTAAATTAATAATTAAATTGAGTGTTTGGCCTTAAATAGAAGATATTTTCTAATTGGGAGGCTCTCAAAGTGAAATACATATGTAAAATTGTACAAGCAAATAAAAAAACATGGTTGAGGTAACCATAATATAAGAGCAAGATGTTATGGTTGAATTATATGGTTATATGCAAACCATATTATTCAAGTCATATTATTTGAAACTATAATAATAATATTGTTGTCAATGGAACATGTTATTGTCTTATATAAAAATAACATTGTAAAATACAACCATAATTATGTTTATAATATAAACATATATTTACAAATAACAAAAAACAAATACACGAATATTTCCATATAGACTTACATATTTTGATACTTTCTGCTTACCTTCTTATATGTTTGATATTTTTAATTTAAAACTACAATTTAAAATAAAAAACAAATTTATTTGTTGACAACAAATGTGTGTTTAATGTTTTTACGGTCTTGGATGAATCGATAGCTTACACACATATTTTTGAACTGAAAAAAGGCCAAAACCAAAATATGTATTTTGAAAACCAAACATTATTTGTTTATTTCTAGTCATACTTAATATACTATGTTCAATATTAATATATTATGGTTTTTAAATTAAAAAAAAAAAAAAACAAATGGTTGTGGTTTGAATTTTAATATGGTTCAAATCAACGATAATGCTTTTTTGGTGCGTATAACCATTGAATGATTAACTGCTAACAAGAACTTGTTTATGGTGTCAAAAGTATTGTTTAAAATAACTATAATTTGTTCAAAGATATCATGTATTGTTACAGAGAACATAGTGTGCTTGCCGTGACCATGCAATAACCATGTTTTTTCTTTTCTTGTAGGAAAGTATCTTTATTAATAACTAGCAGTACCGGCCACATCGACAGCGTCCTGATTATATATTGTTCGAATTTGCATACGATTTGAAAGAATTCCTCTCCATATTGTAAGAATTTTAATTTTAGATTGCTGCATGATATTGTTTATACATTTACTTTGTATTACCTTTGTATTTACCTGTATGTAAAGTAAATGTAATTACTCAGGATTTTGTATAAAATTCATTTGCATAAAATTCTATTATTATAGAGTTCTGTAAATAGTGTCAAAAATTGCCCTTTTACAAAAAAGGTGTTACCAAGTCATTCAAATTAGTAAAGTTATGATGTAGTGTATCACACAACACTATAATGCTTGCACCATAAATACCACTAGTAGCGTATCAATAACATATCTGTGCTTACGTATGGTGCAATGTATTGTATTTGAATTGAGTGACATGTTTCTATTTGAGTGCAATTCTAAACACTTACCATTATGATTGGTCATATGGAAATATGAATATAAACCCTAATACTAGCGACAGAGAGAATAATTGTGTAATTTAGAATAAGTTAGAAAGGCTAAGTATAATTTTCATGTTGAGTATATAAACTCCAAAAATTAAAATAAAAAGACAGACTTTGATTTATAACTTTAACCGCCTACACCAAGCCTTTGTTTTAATTAAAGTTTCAGTTCTTTTGGCAGTTCTTTTGAACGCCTAAGTTTTAGCTAGGACTTTCATCAGCTGTTTAAAATAAAATAGGGACTAGAATAAAAACCCACCACACTATCCACTTGCCAGAGGTGACACTATGTATTCTTAAAGCTTGGTACCTCGTACTTAAGAATGACATTGAGCTGAATCTTTTTTTGTTTGATAGCAGACTAACTCATCTACATTTATGTACAAAAGAAAAATATAATATTAGAAGTAAAATTTAAAAATTCGTTGCTGTTATCAAAGGCGTACTCTAATTCTTTCCTTTGGTTGCGGTGTTGTAATCGGATAGGCTGATAAAGGCTGATGATTTTTGTAGTATTCTTTACTTCATCACGTCTAGTTTAATAATTTTGCCTTAGAGGTCAAGGAATAAAAACGAATACGTTTTGGTTTTCGTTTTGGAGTTTTAGAGTTTTGTTGAATTTTTCAAATATTAAATTTTTAATAAAAAAATTGTTTCTTGAATTTCTTCCTTAGTAATTCCAAAATATTGAGGGTCATAGTCATAAAAAATATTTTGGATTACAAATAGCTTAATGTACTTAATTTGTATGAAAATTTACTTTATAAACCTTTTATAAAACAAAAATATTTTTTATGAATTATATCCTATTAAAAAAGAACCTTGAAGTTAATTCTTATTTATTCTTTTAATACATTTAATCAATTATTTTTTTCTAATAAAAAAAACAACTTATCCGTAGGATTTATAATATCGACTCTCTTTATAGTACGGGGACCATAACGAATGCGAAAAATGTAAATATTGAGTTTTTTGTTGCATAACATTTACTATTGATAATATTTTTTATATCGAGTGCTTGATTTGCTCACAAAAACTTTTTTTATTTTTTCACTAAGATTTTGCATTATATTTTATTGGGATGTTGTGCCAAAAAAATAAAAAATTTAAATTATGATGTAGCTTTAAAATTGTTTACACTATGTAGTTTAGTAAAACAGTAAAGTGTTGACAGTTTATTGCTTTCAACAAAATTAAACCCTTAGGTACCGACCTAGAAAAAAAATTAGTGGGTTTTGGTGAGCGGTAAAATAAAATCCATGTCTTTCAAAAGCTGTTCTCATAAGCGTATTCGAGAATACTATAATTGTAAGACAATAATAACAAACTGTATCCTCTTTCGCTTACGTGGATGCAGGTATGTAAGCGAATAAGTTTTCTTTATAAAATTTAGTGAAACATAGAGACCACTCTCGCTTATTTGGATGCAGGTATGTAAGCGAATAAATTTTTATAAAGAATTTGGAGACCTACCAAGTGGGACCTGGCAAACAAAAATCACGCTTTTCATGAAGCAGGTTGGAAGGGAAAGACTTTTTTTCTCTTATTTACAAACCAGCTTCCAAGTAAAAGTAATTTTTTGCTGGGTACTTAAGAATATTCTAACGGTACCAATAAGATTTTTTTTTAATTATTATAAAAAATAATTATAAATTTTTATGTTGTGTTTTTACCAAGAAAAATAGCATTTTTTGATTTTTTATGTTTTTTAGTAATAAGTTTATACATAAAAGGTTGCAAATAGTGAATATATATAAATTCTAGATTAAAAAAGAAAAGATTACATTCCAAAAAGTGTTTTTTCTGAAACCAGAAATAAATTTGTTATAGTGTACTTTTGAGGTATACATATGTACTTCAACGCTGGAAATTAAAATGTTACCACAATCAGTCGCTTACTAAAATTTTAAAATGTTCCCAAATTTATTTTTTTTTTTCAATTTTTAAACATAAAGGGTTCTGTTCTAAATCCTTCTGATATTTTATGTATTACCTAAATGACCTAATTTACAGAAGACGAATTCTCAGGTATTACAAAAGAATGAGGGTGAGGGGGCTAACATAGGTCCGCACTTCTGTCATCTTAAGTTACCTGTTAGAGTACTACGAACAAGATGTTGGGCACAGACTCTGATGGGTAAATGAGAAATCAAAGGAGCCCTTGCAGAAAATCATTGGACATCGCCATCTACTGTTTCTTAAGTCAAGTGACTACAACATGATGCTATGTAATGCACTCATAGATTATCTTATTTTAGGGAACATAAATAACTGTCTGAGTGTGTGGGTGCATCATGTGTTAATTACATGGAGTAGATTTGGGTTACAATATGTTATGCAAAGTTGTATTATATGTTCGGGTCCTAACTAGGTCGATGAAATATTAAAAGGATTAAGTTAATATTTAACATTTTGGTTGTATGTTGGATAAATCGTGGTCTCTATGGAGTACATATTGCAGGGAAGAAGAAAGAAACTATAAAGAACGATGTATGCTGAAGAAGTACGCTCAGAAAAAAACATGGTTGAAGTAACAATAATCTAATAGCAACATACTATGATTAAATTATATGGTTGTAGTCAAACCATATTATTATTACCGCAATAATATTGTTATATTAAAACCATGTTATTGTCCAGCTTGAAAATAACATTGTAAAATTTATAACTTTATTATGAAACTAACTGTGCCCGCCACTTCGTCAGCGTTCTTGCAATATTTTGTTCGATTTTGCTTTGAAAGCAATCCACACCAAAGACCCTTAAGTTTTTAGAACCGCCTAAAGGTATGCTACATATCAGTTTATGTATTTTTTTACTTAAAAAATAAATTAATTCTTCGTACTTTCACTGCTTTTTATCCACTTTCTCTTGGAAATAAGATATTTTTGCAGAAAAAAGAACCCTATATTGGGATCATTATACTAAGGTATATCTTCACAAAATTTTGTTAAAATCCATCAACTAGTTTTTACGTGATGCGAACGCAAAGAAAAGCAGACAGACAGACAGACAGACAGACGGAAATGTGTTACTATTTTATTATATGTATGGATAAATTAAATTAATATAGTGACATATATAAACATACTTTATAATTACACACACAATTATGTGTTAGTTTATTTGTAAGCATTCGATGTGAGAAATAATTCAATTAATAAATTATTATTTCTCAAAATAAAGCTGTAAAATTTGATTATAATAATTTTAAAAATCTGAACACAAAACTTCAAAAAAACCAAACATTATTTGTTTGCTTTTAGTCTTACACGAAAAAAAAACTTATCATAATTTTTGGTTTTAAATACAATATTATTTTGGAATACTGATACAACTTTGGTTGTGGTTTGAAAATTGTATAGTTCAAACTAACCATATCGTATTTTTTTTGGTGTGATAACCATTAGATGATGAAATGGTAACAAAAACTTCTTTGTCGTGACTATAGTAATGATTAAAACAACTAAAAGTTGTTATTTGCAAAAATATACTGTTACAGAGAACATAGTATGGTTCTTGCGACCATACTATAACCATTTTTTCAGAAAATACATTACATTTTAATCATTTTATCTAATATTTCTCTATATGGTTAAGATAAGGAACTTAAGCATGAAAAAATATTAATTAAATTTCTATATCTAAATTTCAATTACACATTACCTGTAATTTTAATTTAAATGTAATTGAATTCCCCCATGTCTGCAATTTACTCAGCTACCAAACTTTACGGAAAAAGTACACAAACGGACATATTATTGATAACACTAAGAGAGATGCTCTTATCAATTATTCGTATATACTAAGAGATTAAATAACAGTAAATCAGTAAAAAATGTTCTAAACAAAGAAAAACAATAACATTATAAATGTAAAAACTTAAACTTAAATTTGCCGAAAATAGGCTTTAGTGTTTTTTATACGGAACAAATTGGGCTGAATATTATGCCATGAAATTCAACATGGTTATTGACAACTATAATATCTAAAATTCTGCGGCTTCAAAAGTTATATGTGAATACAGGTGAAAAAAAAACGATTTTTTTTTAATTTTTTCGTTTTTTATTTAAACATTTTCCAAATTTTCTTGTAAACGAAAAATGCGATCGTCAAGCACCACCGCAGAATTTTAGAGCTTGAAATCATTAACAACTGTGTTGAATGGCAAGACATAATATTTAGCCCAATTTGTGCTGCGTTAAATGTAGCAGTAGTATTTTCTGGCTTCCAAGTTTTGTTGTTGCCATATTTTTTTCAGTGTATATATGCAACAATAATAATAGTAAATGGAAGATAACTACCCAAACTAACTATCCAAAAAATAAAACCATTGATTTTGTAGCTGTTAATATAAATATTGCATTAAATTCATAAAAAGTTAAAAAATCCAAGTTTTAATGGACACCCTAAATTTCCGTTTTAGGACAAGTGAGGAACACTTTAATTACCAATTAAGGTAGCTGACTTTATCCCTGAAGTAATAAAAATCATTCGGCATTCATAGTCTGAAAATTAAAAAGTACATTTTTTTGGCATATTGCTATTCATAATATTGATTTTTAGAACAATGGGTTAATAACTGGTTTTTGTATTTATTTTTTGTTATATAAAAATTGTGCATTGCTTCAAATAAAATAAAATAAAATAAAATGAAATAAAATAAAATAGATAACTCGAAACCATATGTAAATAAATAACTTAAATAAAAAACAAACATAGTCACAAATTAATAAACAACACGAGGAAAGTAGAGAGTCGAAAAAAATCAATATATTTAAATATTAACAATTTTACAGTCTAACGCTTTAAGCTGATGATATGTACATATGTACATATTATGAATGTAAATCAGTCAAGTGCGAGTTAGTCTCACAGACGTAGGGTTCCGTACAATGTTTAGTACGACTTTAAAAATTCAAGTTTTTATTTTTTTCATGTCTTATGGGTCACCCTTTATTTTTTAAATCGAAGTCATATTCGGAAAAATTGCATCGCTATTGGAACACCCTTTAAATTTTAGGAATTGTTGTTATAACGGACATGGTAATACACTTTCTATAAGAAAATCAGGCCTACCTATTGCGGTTCAAAAAATAAGGTAATATACGTCAAAAACATGTCACTGATGGATCACCCTTTAGCAATTAGTAATTGTTACAGCGGCCGAAGTACAACATCTACTGTAAACAATGCAAGAGTCTACCTATTACGGTCCAAATAATAAGGCTATTTAAGTAAAAATCAAGTCTCTGTCGCAACACCTTATAATTTTGTTATTTGTTATAACGGCCATGAAAATTCTTTTCCTATGAATATTTCAAGAGTTTACCTATTACGATTAAAAAAATAAGTCACTATACGTGAAAAATATGTTTTTGTCGGACCACCCTTTATTTTTAGTAATAGTCATATAGACCATGGCAACATATCTCCTGTACAAAATTTTAAGAGTCTACCTATTACGGTTTAAGAAATAAGGCGTTATACATGAGAATCACGTCACTGTCGGAACACCCTTTAATTTTTATTATTTGTTAAATTTTCTTTAGTTGCCGTTCAAAACTAAGGTCATATACACGCAAAGCACGTCACTCTCGGAACAACCTTTAATTTTAAGGTTTAATTTTATATACTTGTTTCGAAAGCGAACATTGTGTTAATTACTGTCTACAAATTTTAAGTGGTTGCCTCTTATAGCTCAAGAAATAAATACATAAAGGCAAATAACACCTCACTTTCGGAACACCCGATAAGTTTTAGTATTCGCTGCTATAGTGCCCACAGTTATACACCTTCTCTGAAAATTTCAAGAGTCTACCTATTATCGTTAAAAATTTAGGCCTTATACATTCAAATCACGCGACTATCGGAACATCCTTTAATTTTTAGGTTTATTTTTTAGACTTGTTTATATAGCGAACTAAGTTTTAATTACTGCTTGCATATTTTTAGTGTATGCCTCCTACAGTTCAAGAAATAAACACATATTTGTGAATAACACCTATCTCTCGGAACACCCTATAAGTTTTAGTATTTGTTGCTATAGCGGCAACAGCTATACATCATCTGTGAAAATTTCAAAAGTCTACCTATTACTGTTCCAGAGATAAAAGGCGCTGACAGACGGACAGACATTGTAGCGAAAACAATAGGGTTACGTTTTGACACTTTGTGTACGGAACCCTAAAAAGGAGCGTAACTTGCAATCAAAACAACAAGAGAAAATATTATTGATACAAATGTTAATAATTATAAGCCTTTACAGTTTATACATACATATATAAATATGTCACACTTATATTTGATTATAAACATTTATTAAGTTTTTAATGCCAAAAAGTAATCAATCTACACTGAACCAAATTTCGTTGGTAATATTAACGAAAAAAATTAGTAGTACCTTAACGTCAAAAAATGGTTAAATCAACATAATTTTTATTCAAATCTATATACGATTTATTCATATAAAATAATTTTATTCATATAAACAGAATTTTTTTTTGTCGAAAAAATATTTCAATAAAGCTTGAAAAAACTTATAAAAATTCAAATAAAATTATGCTAAATTAACAAAAAAATTTTGTTAAAACATTCTAAGAAAAACAACCCATAAAATTAGTTAAATTAACATCTCTAAAAAAAGTTAATATGACTAATTTGGCCGTTGATTTGACAAATTTTTCGTTTATATTACTAATTTTTTTAAATTTTATTTTTGAAGAAAATTGAGTATATGAGACGTTTTCTTTAAAAGTGATGTAAGTTTATTTTGACAAGTAAAAAAAATTAGTTAATGATAAAAGTCAATACAATTTACTATGAACTTTTTATTTATAAACTTTTTTCAAAAAAATCTTTTAAAATTTTCATTTTTTATCATTATAAATTTTCGTAGTTAATGAAGCTACAAATATAATTACTTTGAAAATGGTATAAGTCCACTATCCTTAAAGAAGATACTACTATTTAGTTCAAAATTGTACTACATAGATTCTTTAGTGCTTTTTTAAATGTGTGGCAACATTGTAAATGATATAAATAATTTTATAGTTTTCCGGAATTTCGCATTTTCCCCGTTTATTATGCAATATAAAAAATACAAAACCCTTAGAAAATGCAATTCTAAGAAGGGTAAAAAATATCAATGGTGAAGAAGTCAATTTTGTTGGATAAGGGTTATGAAAAGCAAACTATGTACAATTTTCTATAAAACTTCATTTAGTGAAAATGAGGATTTGAAATCACTAAATTTTTTTCATGACTTGATCATAATGAAAAAAGTAAAAATATATTAATAATACGAGTATAAATAATGATGGTGGAATGGTAAATTTTGAAAGAAGCCCTTTTTATTTTGTTATTTATTATTTATTTTTATCGTTAAAGTATGTATTTAATAAAAATTTTATAAAAAGAAATCGGTTTATTTAAATTGAGATGCCGTAGTTAATATTTTGTAAATGTAAGATTTTTACTTTTTGCTGATTCTGAAAGTGGTGTAAGGCCTTTTAAAGTCATTAAAAGTATACATTTTTGTTAATCAAACCTAAAATATGATTACATTATAAATTTTTTTTGAAAGTTTTCTTTGAAAGTGGTGTATTTCAAAGAAAACGGTTCATATATAAATGAAAAAAAAGAGCTGTAAAATAGAAGAAATTTCGTTAAATTTAACTTTAGGAAAATTATTTGTATTGACATATAAAATAGAAAATTTTTATAATTTATATTTTTATTTTAAATATTTCATATCAAACGCCTGCAATAAAAACTAAAAGCTTTATTCGTTTATTCTTCTTAAAAGAGGAAAAAAGCATTAATGAAATGCAGTTTTTAACCGACTTCAAAAAAAAGGAGGTTATCTATTCGTCTGGATGTTGTTTTTTTTTATGTATGTAACCGCAGAACTCAGCCATTTCTGAACCGATTTTGATTTTTTTTTTTTATTTGAAAGGTTATGCTTTCAGGTTGGTCCCATTTTAAAAACAGTTCATTATATTAAAAATTAAAGGGTGTCCCCATACAACATACATGTTTTTTACGTGTATTAAGAACCGTAAAGGGCAGCAAATTCAAATTTTAAAAAATTGCGTGCGCTATAGCTCCGAACAGCAGAAATTAATAAAAAAATAAATTTAAAATTTAAAGGGTGTCCCCATAGGTGACATAATATGACCTATTTGGGTCTATATTTTGAACCGTTATAGACTAAACCTTGAAAATTTGACAGAATGTCGATTACTATGACCGTTATAATAAAATGTATAAATATTCAAAATTTTAAATTAAAGGGTGTTTCAATAGTTCATTTAATTTGATGTATATGGCCATACTTTTGAATAGTTGTACACAGACCGCTGAAATTTACAAAGAACCTGTAGTGCTAAGTCAACTATAACAAAAAGTATAAAATTTTGAATTTGGAACTAAAAGGGTGTCCCAAAAGTTAATGTAATACTATGTATGTGGCCAAACTTTTGATCTGTTAGAGACAGACAGCTGAAATTTACAAAGAACCTGTATGGCAAAGTCCACTATAGCAAGTATACAATTGGAAGTTAGAAATTAAAGGGTGTCCCCATAAATTACGTAATTTGATCTATATGACCCTATCTTTTGAACCGTTAAACACAAACGCTTGAAAATTAGGCAGAATGTCCACTGCCACCGAATAGGTGATGTTATTTGATCTGTGTGCCCCTATCTTTGAAACCGTTATAGACAGAGGCTTGAATGGTGTCCCCATACAAGACGGATGCTGGTGAAAATAGCTTCACTTTTTAACAGTAATAGGGAGAGGCTTGACATTCAATAGTCTTTATTTTTTTTCTTCTCATTTTGGCGCATCTTTTATTTGGTTTAAATCTAATTCTTACAGATTACTTCTTACATTTTTAGTTTAGAATTGGAGCCCTTCTATCTGTTTTGAAGTTGGTTTTTTTTTGCAAGAATTATGTTTTCATGTTATCATTAGATAAAAATATGCAACATAATCGCATATTTTAATCTAATGATGAAAATATATTATAAAGATTAAAATTATATAAAAAATAAACTAAAAATTTTAATTAATTTAACTAATTTTTTATTATATTTACACCCTGTTAAATAACAACAAGAAAAAGTCATATTGAAGAAATATCTTCAATATAAGGAATTTAAAATAATATTTTTAAACTAAAATAATATGTAGATTTGACTAAAAAGTTTGTTAGCTATATAACAACCTACTTTTCTTCAATTCTACAACCCATTTTGCAGTATTTAGTTAAATTTTTGGTTCAATGTATATACATATAATAAAACAGTAACTCATTTCCGTCTGTCTGTCTGTCTGTCTGTCTGTCTGTCTGTCTGTCTGTCTGTCTGTCTGCCTGTCTGTATGCTTTACGTTTGTGTTCGCATCACGTAAAAACTACTGGATGAATTTTAACAAAATTTTATGAGGAGGTACCTTAGCATCCTTATTCGAATATAGGCTGCTTTTCCCGTAAAATATCTCACTTCCAAGAGAAATTGGAGAAATGGCAGTGAAAATGCAATTTCCGGTTAAAAGGTACTGAAATTTCCGGTTTAAAACTGGAATATTTTCAACACGTTTATATTCAACGGTTATTTTTTCAACTCACCTTTTTATTTTTGAAAGAGGGATATTTTAAAAACTACTACTACGCAACAGATTGAATAAAATTTGTATTTAATTTTTATTTTTACTTTGTGGATTTACATGGCTATTAAAGTATTTTAAACACCTCTTACAGAAGTTTGCAATAATTTTTTGTGTTTAAGAATTTTTTATAAATTTTAGAATTTTATCCAGGGACGGGTATCTATATATAAAGTAAATACATAAACCATAACTGAAGCACTATAAAAGTAAGAGTCTTTCAATTGGTGTGGAAAACTTTCAAAGCAAAATCGAGCAAAATATTATTAGGACGCCCACGACGTGGTGGGCACTGCTAGTATATGTATATAATATGTATATCTACCAATATATTAGAATAGAAACAGGAACTGTTTGTCTGTCTTTTTGTCTGTGTTCGCATCTACATCTACATCTGTGTTCTCGTTGTATGAGATTGATAGTTATTTCAACAAATCAATTTCTTTATTCAACCGACATTTTCACACATATTTGGCAAAGGTAATCCCAGCTGTAGACACTACGCGTGGGCACATATACTCCTAAACAAAAAGTTACCTGAAAATGTGTCAAACCTGACTTCTCTGGTAGCACTGAATAAGAGTCTTTGCCAGGTTAGTTGCTGATACCATGTAGCTTAGCTGAAATGTCAAATGTTGATATTATAAGAATTTAACCAAAGACACTCAATGTTCTATCATGAATAATAACATTGACTTATCTTGTTTAATAAAACTTCCAAATAGAGATACATTATGGAGTTTGACATTTGTAAATATATACAAGCTGATGAAAGTTTTAGCTCGTGCAGTCATTTGTTTAAATTCGCCTTGTAAACTTTTAACTATTTTGATATCAGGAGTAGAAATATTTATAAGTTTCTGTTTTACAACTTTTATTGCAAAAATGAATGCTAACTTGGCTAAGTAATGTTATTAATAATATAAAATAATACATATGCTTTACGGTGTTTGTATATTATTTGTTTAATTATTTATTTGTATTAAGTTTTTGTGTTCATTAATTATTTACATGTGTAATATTGTTTTAAACAAACATGTTTTTATTGTATTTATTTGTATCTGCTGTTTATTAAAGTCGGTTCATTTAATTATTTTGCATGTTTGTTATTGTTGTGTTATTCTTTTTGCTTTTATCTATAAAGTTTTAATTTATTTTTTTTTCTTTCCTTAATTATCTGTTTAATTTTATGGTTTTATTTAAACATTAGTAGTTAAAAAAATTAGAACGAATATATAATACCGATTGAATTAAATTCTATGGAAATTGTTAACGTTAATTCACCCGCAGGAATATATTAGAAGTTATAGTAAAACTAGCTATCAACTGTATGCTTCGCTACATCCATCCACAAAAAATTCAATTAACACTTGGATGGGAAGTATGGCTAACTTTTAACTCGAAAACGCACACTATTCTCACATCAAAAATGATTTAGTTTATATGCAATGTACGACGCCTACAATCCCATGAATCTGATTTTGCTAGACTATACGTATTAACAAGATAATAATTTTTTTCTTTCAATTTTAGGTACCACTCCCACTATCCTAATCCAGTTTGTATTTTACTAGACAATGCACATTAGTCTGATGGTTACTTGTGCAAAGTTTCAAGACTCTATCTATTGTAGTTCTCTAGGTGTACGATAATAATTTTACACTTTGTATAGGAGGTACCACGCCCACTGCCCCACTCCAGTTTGTATTTTGGTAGACTATGCGCGTTAGTATAGGGGTTACTCGTGCAAAGCTTCAAGACTTTATCTGTTGTAGTTCGCCAGGAACAAGATAATATTTTTTCATTTTGTATTGGAGTTACCACGCCCACTATTCCAATTCATTCTCTATGTTGGTAGATTTTAAGCATTTACACAGGGTTTTCTTTAGTTTTAAGGCGCTATCTGTTGTAGTTCGCCAGGAACAAGATAATATTTTTTCATTTTGTATGGGATTTACCAGCCCACTATACTTATTAAGTCTGTGTTTAGCTAAACAATGAACGTTATTATGATGGTTGCTGGTGCGAAAATCTAAAGCGCTACCTATTGCAGTTCCCTAGATACAGGACAATAATTTCTCACTTTGTATGGGAAGTACAACGCCCAATGTCGCAATTAATTCTGTATTTTGGTAGACTAAGCGCATAGGAGTTACTCGTGCAAAGCTTCAAGGTGCTATCTATTGCAGTTCGCCAGGAACAAGATAATAATTTTTCACTTTATATGGGAGTTACCACGCCAACTATTCCGGCTTTAACTCATAAATCGATACACATAGAGAGACCGTTTATTCTTATTCAGTCTGAGTTTAGCTTCACTATATAAGTTAATATGTGGGGTTACTGGTGCGAAATTCCAAGGTGCTACATAATTTAGTTCTCTAGATACAGGATAATATTTTTTAACTTTGTATGGTACCACGCCCACTATTCCAATTAATTTTGTATCTTCTGAGACTATGCGTATTATTCCACTTCAGTCTATCTTTCTCTAAACTATGTGCGGTAATATAGAGTTAACGGGTGCAAAATTTCACGACGCTATCTATTAATGTTACCAAACTACATGATCATAAATATTTACTTTTGTATGGGAGGTGCCACGCCCACGACGAATAACAAAAAATAAGTACCCTATTTTACCAACCGTATATCTGTGAAAATTACAGAAGGATCGGTTCACTGGTGTAGGCAGCTATAGATTTCCGACAAACAAACAAATTTTGTGCTTTATATATGTACTAGCTATCCCCCGTGCGCTTCGCTACACCCATCCACAAATAATACAATAAACACTTGGAACAAAGGTATGACCAACCTTTAACGCGAAAACGCACGCTATTCTCAAGTCAAAGATGTTTCCATCCAACTTGTTTTTTATACGTATTAACATGATAACAATTTTTACTTTTAATGGGATGTCCACTCCCAGTATTCTTATCCAGTCTGTATTTTGCTAGACTATGCACATTAGTATGAGGGTTACTTTTGCAAAGTTTCAAGACAATGTAGGGCTCTAGGTACGCGACAATAATTTTTCACTTTGTATAGGAGGTACCACGCCCTCCATTCAAATTCAGTCTGAGTTTCTCTACACAATGTATCTTAATATGGGGGTTACTGATGCAAAATTACAATGCGCTAACTATTGCAGTTCTCTAGATAATATTTTTTTTTGTATGGGGGGTACTCACTGTCCCAACTTAGCCTGTTTTTTATACAGTATACGCATAGGTATGGGGTTTACTTGTACCCACTTTGAAGACCATACCTATTATAGTTCTCCATATACACAATAATAATTTTTCACTTTGTATCGGAGGTACCACGCCCACTATCCAAATCATTCTGTATTTTTGCAGACTATACGCCTTAGCACAAAGGCTACTATTGCAAAGTTTCAAGGCACTATCTATTGCAGTTCGCCAACAACACAATAATATTTTTTCACTTTGTATGGGCGGTACCACGCCAACTATTCGGGCTATAACTCATAAATCGATACACATACACCGTTTATTTATAAAAACCTTGGCATTGACATCAACTTTCATATAAACTTTGCAGAAACAAATTCGGTTCACGGATTCCAGAGAACATCAATTACTAACACAATGCAACTTATTTTTAGATATATACATATATATGTATATATATTTACATAAAAAATAGGTGATTAAATTTTTAAGAAAATGGGAACAATAATCTAGGCGAGAAATATGGTCAAATATAAACTTTTTTACGGCCCATAGAGGAACAATAAGAATTAATATAAATATAAACCTTACATGTTATATTGGATGGGCCCGTTTGTATGAACATACTTTATAATTAAAGACACAATTAATTATTATTATTATATTTATTAAAGATTCTTAATAAAAAACCAAGTAAAAGTGCTATATTCGGCCGTGCCGAATCTTCTATAACCTTCACCACGGTGATTTTATTTATAGAGACATGTAGAAAATTATCCATATTGTTGACTCTTTACATAAATTAAAATAAGTCATATTAGAAAAAACTAATTATTCATAATTTAAAGAAATAGAAGACAGCGGTGACACAGCTAAATGAAAACAAATTCCGTTGGCTACAATTGTTGCCGTGTTGTCAGCTACTTAATGATATTAAAGACGACAGTTACATCGCAAACTCTGACATTGTTGTATAAATTTCTATTTTGCTTTTATAAAATTAAATAACTTTTTCAAAAAATTATAAATATTTCCTCCAAAACTTTTTTTTGTTGTATATGAATTTGTAATTTACAATTTTGTACCATTTTCGTTTGTTGAATAAAATATAAATTAGCCTAAGTTGACGACAGCCACAACGGTGGTCGTGTAGCCATGTATCTATCTATACTGGCTTTAAAATAATCGTTTACCTTTAAACGTGTGTATTTTATTCTTGACAGTTTGTAGTCGGTATTCTGATATTGACTATGTGTTAAATGCATCTAAGTTTTAAAACAGAGATCTCGTCTATTTAAAAATTAAACGTATTTAAAAAAATATGTTACTCTATATACTAACATACATACATAAACACACACATACATACATACATATATATATTAGTATTAAAAGATATTGTTACAGTCATGATTTTCATTTTCTCAGAAATATTTAAATTTTTTTTTAATTTTTCGAAAATTGTTTGTAAAAATATTTTTTTTTAATTTTTTTTTAAATTTTATTAAAAAATTTTTCTCGAAAAATTTTCTGTGGAAATATCGTTTTGAAAACGGTTTGTAAAGTTTTTTGTATATATGTGTATTGCAAACCCCTACCAACCTAAAAACAAACAAAAGTCGCCCCTCGCAGGGGGTTATTGACCCCCCGAGATCTGTATGCACTCCTTGCGATCTACCTGTCGCGGTTTAATATTTATTTGACAAAAAAAAGCAAAAGAGAATCATTAAGCCGAAAAAATTTAAAAAAACGTGAAAAAAATAGGTGGGCGTGGTTTTTGACCCGCAGCCTCCAAAGGAATGATCCGATGTTGCTGAATTGCAATCCCAAAGTTTTCGACTGACAGAGTGGTGTTCTTAAATATTTTGTATCTCTTCTGGTGCCTTGGCAAATGACATTTCAACCCGAACACGGACAGACGGACATCGCTTAATCAACTTCTCTGTGTATAAGGATCCACAATATATGTACTTTATGGGGTTGGAAATGAATATAGAAATTAATTAATTATTAACTAATAATAATTTATGATAATTATTAATCAATTAAAAATTTAAAAAACTCTGAAAGCAAAAAATAAATATTTTTGATTATTTTTAGTCATAAAATTTGTTTATGTGTATGTCTCAACACAAGACTCTCATAAAGAGAACAAAACATATAATAATTATCTAGAACTACCAGAAAAACTGTTAACCTACCAAATGTTATTAAAATACCTACCATAATACCTTGAACCCTACCAAATTTTCAAAGATTTTTGCAAACGTTTAAACTATAAATTTACTATAAAATATGATTTATATTACAAAAAAATCGGGGTCATATTTAAAATATTGAAAATCTAGATACATTAGCAAAGAATTTGGAAAAATAAAAGTATTATATAAAAGTTAAATATCTTCACGCATAAGGTCGAATCTAGATTCTATATGATGTAGCTGTTCATCAGTTCATCATCATCTATTATCTACATTTCGTTGGTTAAAGAGATGTTTGTAACTTAACACTACCTATAGTTGATAGTTCTGAAGAACGCTAAAGATGGACGTCCAGAAAATACTTTACATTCTGCTAGTGGCTAAAATAACATTTTCCTAACTTTTCTTTAATATTGATCACCTAAGTTGCAATTAAAATTATTCTTAGAGAGAATAAAACGAACTTAAGCTTGACTTCAAATTTCATCTGTATAAGACATGCTGCTTTAAACAGCTGAAACCTACGTGTTTGTATTTATTTCCCTCATTATTTCACTTTTTATACCCTTCAACTCAGGTGGAAAGGCCATATATAAGTTTGTCATTCCGTATATAATTTCTATAATATTCATTTTCGACCCCAGAGTATATATTCTCTCCATCTGTCCGTCCCTCTATGTTTGGTCTGAAATCAACTTTGCCAAGTTACAGAAAATTAAAGCCTACGAATCTGACAGGCATAATCTGACAGACCGTTCCATTCGAGGCTGCGGGAAAAAAACCTCGCCTACATATATTTTTTCACATTTTTTTATTTTCTTTCGCTTGCATTGATTTTTGTTTGTTTTATTTTGTTACTAAATATTAGACCCTGACCAATTGATCGCATACAGACCTCGGGTGGCAATAACCCCTTAGAAGGGGCGGTGTTGTGTTTGTATTAAAGTTGATAGGGTTTTTTGCTTTGAGTTTATTTAGATGCCTTTATAGAAAGCAATAAATATAAGGTGACTACTGGGATCCAGGAGCGGTCAATGTGCTCCTTGGGGGCGGGGCAATATGGGCAAAAATAGCTGTAAAGGTTTTTGTTTTCCTTTAGTTTGAAGATTCTAAGGCACTATGGATTACAGGACGATCCTGCGGAGCACAGGGGGAGGGACATGACAATATTGGATTCGTTTTCTTTTGGTTTTAATGCCTTTTTTGCTTCGATTTTGGTCACACATTATTTAAGACTAATGAAACTCAGCAGCGCCCAACGGTCTACCAGGAGAAGCGAGTGATGTGCCAATATAGGGTTCGCTTTTTTAAAGTGTTAATCCTTTATTTGCTTTGATCTAATCATTGTAGGCCTAATGAATGTAGGGTGATGGTATAGGAAGGGCGGGGGACGCGTTCACTGTGGTGAAGGGTATATAAAATTCGGCACGGCCGAATATAACACTCTTACTTGTTAATATTAAGTACTAGCTGTGCCCAAACACGTTGTGTGCGTCCTCAAAATATTTTGTTCGATTTTGCTTTGAAAGTAATCACACCAAATTTTAAAACTCTTACGTTTTTACTTTACATAAAGGTACCCATCCCTGGATAAAATTCCAAAATTTATATGAAATTCTAAAAATTATAGTAAAGGTGTGTAAAGGATAGACAAAAAATTAGTTACTCATTATTTTAAAACAGCGCCATCTGTTGCGCAATATTGCTTTAAATATGCTGCTTTCAAATATAAAAGATGCCTTAAATTATGTAGTACGTTTAAATCGTTAAAAATATCGGAGTAGTTTCACTGTTCTCTTAAAAATAAGATATTTTTTCGTAAACATATTATCCTATATTGGAATCAGGATACTAAGGTACCTCCACACAAAATTTTGTTAAAAGCCATTTAGTAGTTTTTACATGATGCGAACACAATAAAAATAACAGAGAAACAGACAGGAAATGAGTTACTGTTTTATAATATGTATAGATTAAACAAAAATTATAAAATCAAATTAAATGATAATTAGATATTATATTATATATTTCTATTATTATATAATATTTAAAGTACAAATTTTGTTTCTAGTGTGTTAACATAATAGGTTTGAATGGAAATAACAAAATAATGACAGTCATTTCCTATTTTAACACAACAAAAGGTCAGAAAAGAATAAAGCATTGTAATGCATTCATAAAATGATCCTATTTAAATTCTTATATTTTTTATACTCCTCTCACTGTCTTTAATTCGTAAAAAAAGTACAAGATAACAATAAAGTACAAGAATAACAATTGAAATTACACTTACAATAAGCAGTCAATTACGCGATAATAAGTAGGTTGTATTACAAGTATATTTTTGTTCGTAAGTCATCAAATCATATTGTCAAGAGCAACGTCAACACAATAACAATAAAGACTCCAGTAGCAACAGCAACAGCAACATTATATGCAAAAGTGGTCAAAATATTTAAAATTTTTTACAATTTGTTTATTCATCATGAAAATATTTTTTGAAAATTTAGTTGCAGATAGTAATCGAAATGGAACACAAAATATCAATTTTTGGAATTTTTGTGTGTCTGTATGTTTCTCTGGCTATCTGTGTTTACATCACCTAAAGACTACTGTATGAATTTTATAAAAATTTTGTGAGGAGGTACCTTAGTATATCGGTTCAAATATAGGATATTTTTTTTCCTCAAAAGTATCTCAATTCCAAGAGAAAAACCTAAAAAAAGTAGTAAAAGTACGCGATTTTCTCGATTTAAAAGTTATGCAAACTTAACAGGATCTTTTCTTTTTGAAAGCGGAATATTTTAAACACTATTTACAAACACTATTTACATAAATCTACAATAAATTTAGATTTTTATATAAAGCCTATATAAAGTAAACACATAAACCATAACTGAAACACTATAAAAGTAAGAGTTTTAAGATTGGATGTGTATTACTTTCAAAGCAAAATAGAAGGCCGTTGATATAAGTGGCGGGCTCAGCTAGTTTTAAATGAGATTTCAAGACTGATTTTGTGATATAAATAAAAGATCTTAGCCCTTAATTTATATTTTTGGAATTGGCTTTTATCTTCGCCAAAATCATTAGAACCACGTTCGAGTTATGCTTATTTTGCACCACATACAACCTCTTCTAATTTTGACATAACCATTTATTAGCTTAAAAAAACTTATAGGCTAAGAAAAAAATCTGCAGACGATTTTCGTAAAAAAATAATTTTATTAAATTCCTTAAAATAAATAAAATTTCCTTATTTAATAGAGTGGTAAATATGATAAAAATGTAGTTAAATTAGTAGTCAGTTTTTTTATTAAATTTTTAACTTTATGAGATATTTATCATTATTCGTCTTTTAAGGCCATTTGGTTCAAATTATCCTCAAAAATATTTATGTTCCGCTTGAAATAAAACTTATAAATTGAAAAAATTTCGATTTTTCATGTAAAAAAAAAAATGTTTTTCTGAACTTAAATTGAACGAAATTTCTTCTATTCTATATCTACTGATAAATTATATTCGCATTAACTTCTTTTGGAGATGTGAATTTAACTAATTTTATGAGTTGTTTTTCTTAGAATGTATAAGTACTGCTTCAACTAATTTTTTGTTAGTTTGACAGAATTTTATTTAAATTTGTATACGTTTTTTTTGTAAGGTTTAATTAAAATATGTTTTTAACAGAGGAAAGAAATTGCCAAAAAAAGAATTATCACAACGTAACGAAAACATAAACGTCTTTACTCTATACAAAATGTATGGGAAAATTAATTTTATTGTTGTTGTTTGTCGGGAATATTTCGACAATTTTCTTGTCTATTCTTCTTGTTTGGGCGGAGAACAGTTCGAATTGGTGAGATTCATCGAAATCGATTCAGGCTTTCTGGAGTTATAAGCGTAGTTACTAATGTCACTCTCTTTTATATATGTTTTATTCAATTCAATTTATTTGGTATTAAAATTTTCATTTAGTCTTGTAAGTCTGTCTTTAACTAATTCTATATCTACAAGAGAATGGAGACGAGCTCTCGAATAAAACCAAGGGAGGTTATATATTAGCTTTAATAATAATATTCTGCGATATTTGTAACTTGTTTAAGTGACAGTTAGCACTGGCCTACCATACAGGAGCTGCGTAGAAAATAACGGCGTGAAATATCGATTTCAGTATTAACATTTTGTTGGTAATGCTTAAAGCAGAATTTCTATTGATAAAAGGATAGAGCATGCGTGTGAGTACATTTACTTTATTTATTATATAATGGATATGGTCTTTGAATTTAATTTTGGAGTCCAGTATCACTCCAAGATATTTAACTTTTTCTTCCCATTGAATAGAGAAATTATTGAACATAATGTTGCTTTGAGGTAAAAACATGCCTTACGTTTCCTGGAAAAATAGATTACCTGCGTTTTATCTGAATTTAAAATTATTTTCCACTTGTTAAAGTAACATTGTAATTCTCTTAAAGCTCTCTGCAGGTTAGTTAATATATCTATTGAAAGTATTTCGGAGCTGAGTATCGCCGTGTCATCAGCAAAGACCGACACAGTGCAGTTATAAAGAATTGGTGACAAACAGGAGCCTTGCGGACATCCTGCTGCAATAGAGTATGCATTAGAAGAAGTCAAAGCAATATAGACTTTAAAGTCTTTTATATGTATGTATATAGATAAGAATAAAAACTTTACAATTTTTAACTTTAGAAAACATGTTGCCTTAGAACTTTTTATACAATTTTTAGTCAATAAGAAAGGGAAAGCTGGGGCAGTGTATAAAGAAGAGAGAAAATTTTTTAATTTAATCTCAATGGGTCAAGCATCTTATAGAATAGGTTAAGACATGCAATTAATTTTTGAGAGAGAGAGAGAGAGAGAGAGAGAGAGAGAGAGAGAGATATAACTCAGTTAAAAGGAAGATCGAATAGTAGATAGTATAAAGAAATATAATATAAAGAAAGATCGAAAAGGAAGCCATTTAAAAAGTAGTCTACTTCAAAATATAAGAAAGAAAAATAAAATTATGTAGTAAAAAAAGTTTATGAGGAGAAAGGTAAAAAGCTTTAAATTATGCAAGAACTCTTGCAAATTTGACTAAACTAGGCCAGTGGAGAATGAGTATAAAATCTTAAAGTCTTTCGATTAATGAAATGTGTTTTAGATGCTGATATTTTCACCACCACTGTATATATTTTACAATTATGCTTATTTAAACCCAATTTAAAAATTCTTATTTTGCTTTCTCTACTGTTAAACTCATTAAATAGTGTTTTGATTTCAATATGAACAATAACAAAAAAAAAAGAAAAAAACGAGAAAAACAGAACAAAGATAAAAAACCTACAACGATAGCAGTATTGTAAAATATAAAAAAGAAAAAAAAAAAAAAAAATAGGCTTACTATAGAAAATAACTTAAGAGCACTAGCCGGATGATTCTCCCCATCTTGATTTAGGTCCCTTTTTATCTAATGCCTGGGCGAAATGCTAATAAAATCATTTAATTTGCCTAAGCTTGTGAAGAGGTTGTTTGTTTTTATGTATAATACGACAAAATAGGATGAAAGAATAACAAACATCTTAACAAAGCACGAAGGCTTTAAAAAATATTGTTATTTAAGCAATGATTTTTTAGCTAATTGAAATGCACAGTGTCTTTATTGGAAGATTTTTTTTTTCAGGCAATTAATGCCTTTATTAAATGTTTTACTTCCTTCGGAAAGAGATAGGAGTAGATAAGACAGATGGTTGGTGGGATAGTAAAGCTTCGCATCTGGTAACACTGCAATTGCACGTTATGATTATTTTTAGAACAGTGTTGCAGCGCCTCTGGTGTTATTTAGGCGAATTAGTTTGAAGCTAACATAGCCAATTTATAATTGTTTTACTTCGCCGGCGATTTAGTGCTATGTGGTAATACCGGCGAAGGAGGGCGCTGTGATTTGCATTATTATAAAGAAAAATTAATACATATCAGAAAAATTTATGTTCCCGCTGCTGAGTATTGAACTCTTGACCATTGCTTAGTAGTCAACGTGCTAACCATTTAAGCTACAGCACCCCCAAAGTTTATAAAGTTTATAAAAACTTTTTAGTAATAGAAGCTTTTTGATTAATAAGTTAGCATTGTTTTGATTTATATATATCTTTAAAACTCAAATATGGTCAAATTTGTTTAGGGATTTCTAAAATAATTTCTAACGTAATTTCTTCTAGAAGATACTGCAAAAACCTGGCAAGTTAAATGTCTAAGGAGGAATTTTTGGAATAACTTGTAGTTTACTTACAATTTTTTAAGATTAGAATTTCTTCAAAGGGAGAATTGTGTGGGGATAACAGTTTTACATGCAGATGACATTTTATGTTTTATTTTTGTGATAGTTCTCCATCACGACGTCTACTAGCGTTTATGTTGGCTTTAGTCGCCGCTTTTTACCCCAGCCGTGAAAATAGATATTAACAAAAGTATACCCATATTTATCAAAAAGTGTGATAAATATGGGTATACTCATATTTAAAAGCACAATTTTCCCAACTTTAAGACCACATAGCGCCACCCCGCTACCGCCATCGTTTATAGTACCCACCTTTGAAACTTAAGTCCAGATACTCCTCTGTTATGCTCATATGAAATGTTGAATTAATCGGATTAGCCGTTACTAGCTTGTATCTAAAATATTTTCATCTGCCCCACTGTGCAATGTGTTATGTTTCTATGTTTATGAATCTTAGTTGCAATCTTTTTCTGTATACGTATTTATCTAAGTTAGATAACAGATACAGACTTTTGTGTTTTATTGATCTTGATATATTTGTCTCCCATTTCTTATCTTGTTTAATTTTTTTTTTCTATTATTTTTTCTATTATTGTATATTTTTTAAACTTCGAATATTATCGGTTAAATCTTCCGAACGTTTCACCGTCTTAGAACATTTCTAATGTTGACATTTCAATAAATTTGAGGACATTTGTTTCACGAACTTATTTTTTAAAATAAAGACACTTTCTTCTCAGATAAGGATAGCACTGTCGCGATTTATTTATTTTAATAATATGTGCCACACAATAGAACAATTTTAAATTATCTTAAAGTCATAAAATTATCTCAATATTTGGTATGAAATTTATGAACGTATATTTTTTACAAAAAGTTTTTGAACTCATTCACAGCCCGTTTAAAACTTTATAAATATCAATAATAAGAAATCTTTTTAATTTAAAAATTTAAATATTCAATCTCGTTCTTTAAAATTCTATCAAAACTTGCCTTTTATTTCAAATAAAAGAGCAAATGCTTGTCATTAAAAAAATAATCGCAATTCCTTCCAGCACTTGCTTGTTCATAGCCAAGTATGCCATATTCAGAGCTGTCACTGTTTGTATGTTGTATGTATGTATGTATTAGTAAGTGCTTGTGATACTAATCAATGTAAGAACACAAATAAGTACTTGGAAAATTATTGTTGGAAGAGTTTAAGTGGAAATAAGATGTTGTTGATAAAATAAACGTTTTCTATTTCTCTCATTTTTTCTTTCATCAACCTCGTAGCTTTTTGTTTATCTAAAGGATTTATGCTGTACTATAATGGCAGTATGTGTCTGCGAAGGATTTTACTTGTTTGTCAATAAACAGTTTAAGTGTTTATTCTAGATCTTGTGACTGGTATTTAAAAGCAATGTAATCTTAATTTTATTATTGTACATAGGGATTGTTTTATTTTTCATCTATTGTTGTCAATAAAATGAAATATAAAATGCGGCATCTATTTACGAAACGAAAGATATAGATAAGAGCTAAATGAGTGAAACTAAATGTTGATTTAAGTCAATTTAAATTGACAGATCATTATTTATATTAAAATAATAAATTTAAAGGGATAATTATTTATATCCAGAAGTGTATAGAATCTTAGGAAACAAAATCTAATTAAATTTTAAAAATTAAGAAACTATTTATTTTTATCAAATGCTACAATACACTATCAGATTATATTTTAAATTTATTAAGCGAGCATAGTAACGAAGGCCCTCAGTCGGTGTAGAGAAATACCCAGAGTATTTGGTGAAAATCGATTATATATAAATTTTCCTTAAGTAAGCTAAAGTTCAAATATTAAATATAAAATAGTAACTCATTTCCGTCTATCTGTCTGCTTTTCATTTGTGTTCGCATCACGTAAAAACTGCTGGATGAATTTTAACATAATTTTTTGAGGAGGTACTTGCGTCCTGATTCTAATATAGAATAAAAATAAAAATATCTCATTACCAAGAGAAAATGGAGAAAAATCAGTGAAATAAACGCAATTTCCGGTTTAAAGGTACTGAAATTTTCGGTTTAAAAATGGCATATTTAACCCTCTAGTGCACAAAAAAACCAAATTAAATAAAATAATACCTAAACGAAAGGAAATGGTTAAAAAGCAAAATTTTTCTTCTAGCAGTTTGTATAATTTTCGTTTATAAGGGCCCAGGAGGCGAAAAATCCTTTGATGCAAATTTGCGCATTTAGCTGTAAATTCAAAATCTAAAATTTTTATACTTCTTATACTTATAGTGATTTAAATGGACAATGTTTTTGTTTCTTTTTAAAAACCAACGTACGTATTATTTGTTTATTGTTTATGAAAGTTTACATTAAATAAAAAAAAGATAACATTTTAATTTTGTTCATTTTTTATGAAATTTTACAAAGCATTTTATGGTTTTTGTTAGACATAAAGTTATTTCACACTTGCTAAAAATCAGTTGAATTTGGCCCTTACAGCCTGGCAGCTTGCATTTTACCCTTTTTTCTTGGAATTCCGGTAAGTGGTCCACATTATCGTACCTGATATTTTCGGACCTCGTTTTTGCTTTTGG